>CM016625.1:108311299-108759916 GCA_005393395.2 Gossypium australe | reverse complement strand
GAATCACATCATCCCTATAGGACGCGCTTAAGAACTAGAGCATGGACGCTGAACTCAGTGAAAGGATCGAAAGGATGGAAAGAACCCAGAAAGAGTTGCAAGAACAGTTAGCCAAATCACAGCAAGAAGCAAGGGACCTGATGATGAGATCCCGCGAGGAATCACAGAACATAAGGATCAAATGGATAGAATGTTGAAGATATTGATGGCTATGGCCAACGGAAAAGGACTCGTGCAAAGTCCTGACATTACGGAGCCCCATTCGAGGGATAATCAAGATCCGCTCTACGCTCATGCAACGCAAAGAGGATATCCTCAAGGGAACCCAGTAGGCCTGGAACAACAACCCATCCCACCTACCCATTTGGGGGAGGGTATATACGTATCAAACGCTGGGGATAATTTGGCTAATCCGATGGTTCCGGATTTGGATGATCCGATGGAAATAGCTAGGTTAAAGAGGGATGGCCATGATGCTGAAGAAAAATATAAGAGTCTAGAAGAAAGACTCAAGGCGGTGGAAGGTACTGGAGTCTTTTCTTCGCTAAGTGCCAAGGAGCTTAGTTTAGTGCCCGATCTGGTTCTACCCCCAAAGTTTATGGTGCCGGATTTTGAGAAGCATGAGGGAACGAGATGTCCGAAAGCACACCTTATTATGTTCTGTCGAAAGATGGCTGGACACTTGAACGAGGACAAGCTGTTAATACACTGCTTCCAGGATAGCTTGATCGGATCGGCCCTCCGATGGTATGATCAGCTTAGCACCGAGAGGATCCGGTCATGGAAGGACCTGGCAACTGCATTCTGTGAACAATATAAGCATGTTTCTGATGTGGCTCTCGACCGGCTGACGCTACAAATGTTGGAAAAGAAGCCAACGGAGACCTTCAGACAGTATGCTCAGAGGTGGAGAGATCTCTCAGTCCAGGTCGAGCCCCCTCTAACTAAAAGTGAAGTAACGGTCCTTTTCATCAATACTTTGAGGGCGCCATTCTACGACAAACTGGTGGGAAACGCCACGAAAGACTTCGCCGACCTCATAATATCCGGCGAACTCATCGAAAACGGCATCAAAAGTGGAAGAATGGAGGGCCCCGAGAGCTCGAAAAGACCAACACCTGTAAAGAAAAAGGATCCCGAAGCCCATATGGTGGGGACCGGGAGCCACTATGCCCATAATCCATATCCGACCCAACCACGACCTCAGTTTCGCCCACCGCCAAATGTATACTTTCCTCCACAAAGCCCCTACTATCAAGCGCCTCCTCCCTATCCCGTCTATGCCGCCGATAATCAAAGACCATTCACCATATTCCCTCCAAACACCATGCCTGCCCAAGGCCAGCCAAAAAACGAACAAAGACCAGTAAAGCCCAGTCCTGACAGACCCCAATTCACCCCCGTTCCCGTATCATACGGAGAATTGTGCCCGAAGCTATTGGAAAAACAGTTAATCTCACCACATTACATGGCACCATTAAAACCCCCGTTCCCAAGGTGGTACGATCCCAACGCTAATTGCATGTACCACGCCGGGAATCAGGGGCACTCTACTGATAACTGTTTAGCCTTTAAGAGAAGAGTTCAAGGCCTTATCGACGCCGGGATCTTGCGGTTTGACGGTACCGATAATACGGCGAGAAACCCGCTCCCTAACCATGCCACAGGGAACGTGAATATGGTGACACTGGAAAATAGGTGGCGGGCCAGAAGTTGCGTCTCTAGGATAAGGACACATTTGGAGAAGGTCTGGGAAGTAATGATCGAGAAGGGCGTGCTCGACAAGAACTTCAAGGAGGAAAGCAGGAAGAGTCCAAGTTTCTGCGTCTTTCACGGCATAGAAGGACACCACATCCAATCCTGTGAGGAGTTCAAAGGGCTGCTTCAAAGCATGATGGACAATAAAAAGGTGGAAATCTGCAACAAGATGGAAGAGACCGATGGAAAGGATATATGTGCATCTGAGGGCCAATCATCAGGCCCTCCCTACAGTGCCGCTCGGCCTTTGGTAATCTACTACGAGGCAAAGAAGGAAGAGAGGAAACCAAAAATGATAATCCAAGTACCTTCCCCTTTTCCTTACAAGGATAGCAAGGCGGTGCCGTGGAAGTATGATGTCAATGTCACCATACCCGAGGCTACAACTGGAAACATCAGTGAGGTGGGGCATTTTACCCGCAGTGGGAGGTGCTATTTCCCTGAGATGGTTGAGACGAAGAAGAAAGCCGTTGGCACAAGTCAGAAAGGGAAGGCACCAATACCCGAGGCCAAGGGTGAGGTTGAAATACAATCTGAGCAAGGAACTAAGGAGCCGGTGAATGAGGATGAGGCACAGGAATTCTTAAAGTTCATTAAGCACAGCGAATACAATGTCGTAGAGCAGCTGAATAAACAACCGGCAAAAATCTCAGTATTATCCCTATTGTTGAACTCAGAGCCACATCGAAACGCTTTACTGAAGGTGTTGAACCAAGCGTATGTGCCAAGCAATGTGCCCATTGAAAAACTCGATAGGTGGGTGAACAATTTAAACGCAGATAATTTCATCTCCTTCAGCGATGATGAAATACCACCAAATGGTAGGGGCTCTGTTAAAGCATTGCACATCACGACCGGGTGCAAAGGATATATAATACCGCATGTGCTTATTGACAACGGGTCCGCGCTCAATGTCATGCCGTTGGCTACACTGTCTAGGATGCCCGTCGACATGTCTTATCTGAGGCTTTGCCGTTCCGCGGTAAGGGCATTTGATGGAACATGGCGGGAAGTTATGGGAAAAATCGAGATCCCTCTAGAGGTGGGCCCGTGCACATACAATGTCGAATTCCAAGTCATGGACATTGCTCCTTCATATAATTGCCTCTTAGGAAGGCCCTGGATCCACTCCCCAGGAGCGATCCCTTCATCTCTTCATCAGAAAATAAAGTTTATTATGGATAACTGCCTGATCACGATCGCCGGTGAAGAAGACATCGTCGCATCGCTATCTACCGACACACCCTACATCGAGGCAAACAAAGATGTGCCAGAATGCTCCCTCCGTTCCTTCGAATTCATCAATGCTACATTTGTCGCCGAAGGAGATAAGGCTCCCACACCCAAGCTGTCAAGAAACACCAAGATGGGAGTCAAGTTGACAGTAGGAAAAGGTGCCCGGGCAGGGAAGGGTTTAGGAAGACACCAACAAGGGATAGCTAGAGCACTAAACCCTGTACATCACAAGGCTCAATACGGCTTGGGGTTCAAACCTGATGAGCGACAAAGGAGGAAACAACGGCAAAAAGATCAGGGAAAGAGGATTGCAAGAGCCTCAGGATGAGAGGTAGAATGGGAGCCCATGACGTACCCGCCCTTGTCGAGAACTTTTAGGTCAGCAGGAATGATGTACACAGAGGGAGATGATTCACGAAAAATGCTGTTATTGGTTGAAAAGGATTTTCAGAACTTCAACATAAACGTCATCGACGGAGCGGACGATACGATGAAAGGCCTTTCGAAGATACGCCCTGTTCCTCCGGGATTCGTGTTGGACAATTGGACTGCTGAGGATCTCCTTGTAGTTTCTAGGACCCCTCCAGAGTAATCCTCAATGACAACTTTCTGTAATACCCCTAAGTTGAAGGGGAATCTGTTATAAGAGTTTGCGTCAGCTGTTTAACCTTTAAATGAACAATCAATGAAGATGCATTTAATCACTATCTCTCATTCTCATTGGCCTCATATTCATTTTCTATTCTCATAGCTTGTCTTTATATATTTTTCATAACATGCCGTAGAATCACAATACCTCAATGTTCCTCTATAGCTTCTTCTCCATTTGCCTTTCAGGTGCTCAGATATCAACGACATGAACAATCCCGTTACTGATCTTAAAATCGGCTTTGAGCAAGTTGTTTGTTTAGGAGAATTCGAAGCCGACGAGAATGCCGAAGATTTTGTCTCGACCCCTGACTTACTAAAGATGATAGAACAGGAAGATAAACAGATACTCCCCCACCAAGAATCTGTTGAGACGGTGAACCTGGGAAACGAAGAAAAGAGGCAAGAAGTGAAAATTGGGACCTCCATCTCAGAGCCCACCAAACACGACTTGGTTACCTTGCTTCATGAGTACAAAGACGTATTTGCATGGTCATATCAGGACATGCCAGGATTAAGCGAAGATGTAGTGGTCCACAGGCTCCCTGTGAAGCCAGAATGCAGGCCAATTCAGCAGAAGCTAAGACGGATGAGACCCGAAATGCTCTTAAAAATAAAAGAGGAGGTCAAAAAACAGTTTGACGCCGGTTTCTTGCAAGTCTCCAAATATCCGGAGTGGGTGGCTAATATAGTCCCAGTGCCAAAGAAAGACGGCAAGGTGCGAATGTGTGTGGACTATCGCGATCTGAATCGAGCAAGTCCCAAGGATAATTTTCCCTTGCCACACATCGATACATTGGTGGATAACACGGCAAAACATTCATTATTCTCTTTTATGGATGGATTTTCGGGTTATAACCAAATAAAGATGGCCCCTGAGGACATGGAAAAAACTACATTCGTGACGATGTGGGGAACCTTTTGCTACAAAGTGATGCCGTTCGGCTTAAAAAACACTGGGGCAACATATCAAAGGGCAATGGTGATGCTGTTTCACGACATGATGCACAAAGAGATAGAAGTTTATGTCGACGATATGATAGCCAAATCTCGGGGAGAAGGAGAGCATGTTGGAAACCTCCGGAAATTGTTTGAAAGACTGAGAAAGTTTCAACTGAAGCTTAATCCGGCTAAATGTACATTTGGAGCAACCTCGGGGAAACTACTGGGCTTTATCGTTAGCGAGAGAGGTATCAAGGTCGATCCCGACAAAATAAAGGCCATACAAGAATTACCACCTCCACAGACACAAAAAGAAGTCAGAGGATTTCTAGGAAGGTTAAATTACATCGCCCGTTTTATTGCTCAACTTACCAACCAATGCGACCCAATTTTTCGACTATTGAGAAAACACAATCCTGGGGAATGGAACGAGGACTGCCAAGCGGCTTTCGACAAGATAAAACAATATTTGTCTACCCCCCCTGTGCTAGTACCACCGACTCCTGGGAGACCGTTAATACTGTACCTGACGGTGTTCGAAAATTCAATGGGTTGTGTACTGGGGCAACATGACGAGTCGGGGAGAAGAGAGAGGGCGATCTATTACCTCAGTAAGAAGTTCAGCAAAATATCCATCAATCGAAAAATTCTGTTGTGCTCTGGTTTGGGCAGCTCGAAGGCTTAGACAATATATGTTGTATCATACGACATGGTTAATCTCTAAATTGGACCCAATAAAGTACATGATGGAATCACCTGCACTCTCAGGAAGAATTGCGCGATAGCAGACCCTGCTATCGGAATACGACATCATCTATGTGAGCCAAAAGTCGATAAAAGGGAGCGCAATAGCTGACTTCCTAGCAGCCCGAACCACAGAAGAATACGAGCCATTAAGATTTGACTTCCCGGATGAAGATTTGATGTGCATCACAGAAAAAGAATGTGAATCGTCAAAAGAAGAGTCATGGAAAATGAGTTTTGACGGGGCATCAAATGCGTTAGGGCATGGGACCGGAGCAGTCTTGGTGTCACCGGAAGGGAGTCATTATCCATTCACTGCCTGATTAAACTTCTTCTGTACCAATAACATAGCGGAATACGAGGCTTGCATCATGGGGCTCCGCGCAGCTATTGAACGAGGCATCAAAATCCTAAAGGTATCAGGGGATTCAGCATTGGTGATTTACCAAATCCGTGGAGATTGGGAAGTGAGAGACTCAAAGCTGGTCAAATATCACGATCTTGTTATGGATCTGGTCAAAGAATTCGAAGAAGTGACCTTTAATTACTTCCTACGAGAGAAAAACCAATTGGCTGATGCCTTGGCCACCTTAGCTTCTATGTTCAAAGCGAATCGGGAAGCGGAAATAATGCCTCTCCAGATGAGCATATATGAGGCCCCGGCGCATTGTTTTAGCATTGAAAAAGAGGCGGATGGACGACCATGGTTCCATGATATCTTGGAATATGTCAAACATCAAAGGTACCCGGAGCAAGCAAACGAGAACGACAAAAGAACAATCAGAAGAATGGCAGCAGGATTTGTTCTTGATGGGGACATCCTATACAAGAGAGGAAAAGATCAAGTGCTTCTAAGATGCGTGGATGATGTCGAAGCCAGAAAAATACTTGAAGAGGTTCATGAAGGAACTTGTGGAACACATGCCAACGGTTTCACTATGGCCAGGAAAATTATGAGACTCGGTTATTACTGGTTGACGATGGAAAATGACTGCATCAGCTACGCCCGAAAGTGTCACAAATGCCAAATTTATGGCGACAAAATTCATGCAGCACCATCGCCCCTCCACGTTATGACCTCTCCGTGGCCTTTTTCCATGTGGGGCATGGATGTTATAGGGCCAATTTCCCCAAAAGCTTCTAATGGCCATCGATTCATCTTCGTGGTCATAGATTACTTCACAAAATGGGTTGAGGCCGCTTCGTTTGCGAACGTGACAAAGACCGCAGTTTGCAAGTTCTTGAAAAAGGAGATTATATGTCGATATGGATTACCTGAGAAAATCATCTCAGATAATGCCTTGAATCTGAACAACAGGATGATAAAGGAAGTGTGTGAACAATTTCAAATAAAGCATCACAATTCCTCACCCTATCGCCCAAAGATGAATGGAGCAGTAGAGGCCGCCAACAAAAACATTAAGAGAATTATTGAAAAGATGACCGAGACGTATAAAGACTGGCACGAGAAGCTACCATTCGCCCTATACGCATACCGCACGTGTGTGCGGACCTCTACAGGGGCAACTCCTTTCTCTCTGGTATATGGAATGGAGGCTGTACTGCCCATCGAGGTAGAAATCCCTTCTTTACGAATCTTAATGGAGTCAAAACTGGAAGAATCAGAATGGGTACAAGCTCGATATGACCAACTGAATCTGATTGAGGAAAAGCGCTTAAAAGCAATTTGTCATGGACAAATGTACCAGAAGAGAATGATCACGGCCCATGACAAGAAGGTACGACCAAGAGAGTTTCGCGAAGGAGAGCTCGTGTGGAGAAAGATTCTCCCAATACAAAAAGATTCTCGAGGAAAATGGGCACCGAATTGGGAAGGACCCTATGTCGTAAGGAAGGCCTTCTCAGGTGGAGCTTTGATTCTCACAGAAATGGATGGGAAAGAGGTACCGAATCCAGTAAACTCAGATGCCGTGAAGAAGTACTACGCTTAAAAAAAAAAGAATCAGGATGAAAACCCGAAAAGGGCGTCTTAATAAACAAAATTGGGATGAAAACCTGAAAAGGCGTCCTAACGAAGGGGATCCGCACGTAAAAAGCAAGAACGGTTTGAACGGGGAGTCGAGGGGCGAGATTATAATATTTGAAGCGGACTCAGAAGCTCAGGGTCGTCTACGCAAGGAGCTTCGCTCGAAGAGATTCAGGATGAAGGAACATGGAGAAGTTCATTCGTTGGATATCTAGAGCATTTGTGATAATTGAATCTGCTTTCCTTTGTATAATGTTTCCTTTATCGAATCATTCTGTGTCAATTTCCTTGGCTTGTCGTTTTGAAATAAATACGAACTCAAAGCATTTCTTTCACACCTACTTGGTCATGATCATGCATCTCGTGGTGGGTTCATTTAAATGGTGAATAGCGAAATTACACACTCTAAACAAAAAGAACGTTGAGCATTACCTGGATGAGAACCTGGTAAGTATGAGAGCTTCAAAGCAAGAACAAAAGTTCAACAAAGGAGCAAAGTGGGTGATATTGGAGAAATGCAGACTACTCGCAAAACTTGAGAATGAAAACAAAACCCAAAAGAAAAGTCAAGAATTGAAACGATGAATACAAGTCATCATAACTAGAGATACATGACGAACAAGTCCAGAGCGCATGACATAATCATATAGGCATAAGAGCATTTAAGACCAAACACGTGCATATCATGACAACATCACTCATGACGCATACAGGTACACCGGTGAAGCAAGAAGCTTTGACGATAATTGTACCGAACCAAAGAGAAAGAAAACATCCGAGATGACACATTTTCAATCCTGTTCAAAAAAATCAACTCATAATGCGAGAAGTGAGTTGGGCCTCGGGACACGCCGAGGTATTTAATTTCAGTCTTTTAATTCCTGTTCAAAAGTCGACTCATAAAGCGAGAGGTGAGTTGGGCCTCGGGACACGCCGAGGTATTTAATTTCAGTCTTTTAATTTCTATTCAAAAGTCGACTCATAAAGCGAGAGGTGAGTTGGGCCTCGGGACACGCCGAGGTATTTAATTTCGGTCTTTAAGTTTTTGTTCGAAAATCAACTCATAATACGAGAGGTGAGTTGGGCCTCGGGACACGCCGAGGTATTTAATTCCTGTCTTTAAATTTCTGTTCGAAAATCAACTCATAATGCGAGAGGTGAGTTGGGCCTCGGGACACACCGAGGTATTTAATTCCTGTCTTTAAATTTCTGTTCGAAAATCAACTCATCATGCGAGAGGTGTGTTGAGCCTCAGGACACACTGAGGTATTTAATTTCTGCCTTTAAAATTCCTGTTAAATCAAGTCATCATGCGAGAGGTGTGTTGAGCCTCGTCACTTACCGAGATATTCTCAAAAAAAAAAAAAGAGAGAGAAGAATAAGAAGAAGAAGAGGAAGCAGTTCAAAAAGTTCAGATTTATTTCCTCAAGGTCCCAGTGGAGCGGTTGATAGATTGAAGTTACAAATTTCTTTGTGTCGTGAAGTCATGTTGGAGCGAGTTCAAAAATGAACACGATTGGGGAAAGCGAATGGAAGCTATGAGTCATGTCACGCGGAAGCAGCGGTGGAGTGGATCAAAGCAACAGGGTTTGAAGATGTTTGAGGAAGGAAAGCTCCCGAAGAATCTATACTTGGCCAAGACCGGGCAAAAATTGGTTCTTCTTTTGTCTTTGCTCTATTCTCGTTCACGACAATGAGCAAAGAGGGGCAGCTGTAATAACCAAATTTTGCCCGAGTCCTCAATCGAACCCGAGCCCAATTGCAAAATCAAAAATTGGAATAAAACCAAATAAACCCAATAAAACTAGTCCATATAAATGTCCATTTACAGAACAAGTCCAGGGCCCAGTTACACAACTAAATATCAGGCCTAAACCAAAACAATTAATAAAGTCCAAAAAAAAAAAGGAGCCCAATATAGCCAAACACCAGACCAAATTCCAATACAAACAAACCAGCCTATTAAAGCCCAAACGCTATTAGTAATCTAAAATTACAAACCCAAATTTTGGCCCAAAATCCTAAACTAAACAGAAAACCGTAGGGAGTCATCACCCCTAGCCACCGCATGTCTACCCTCTGACCGTTCTACTGCCCACGCGTGCCCATGCTCTTGACCCTTCGAGTGTCCCCACGCACCCATGCCCCGACCTTTTCACCTTCCCCCACACGCGCGTCTATTCCACGCATGCGTCGTTTCCAGAGTCACACGCGGCTCCCTTCTCCACGCCTCGGACGCCCCATGCGCCTCGACCCCTGATTCCACCAGCACCGTTCGCCCATACCCTGTAAGCAGAGAAACAGAGGCAACAAACGGCAAGAAAAGCATGGACAAAAGAATAGAATAGTACTGGAGGTTGTATTTTCGGCTATAAAGCCGTCCAAAAAAGTAGTGTACCGGGGTCGGCTTTTTACGCATACTGAAAAAAATCAAAAAGAAAAAGAACAAAGGAGAACTCTTGTACCCCTTTTATCAAATAGAAATTAAAAGAACGCAAATCAGGAACCAAAAGGAAGAATCAAAAATTTCTTGTACTCTATCACATTATCAGAAATCAGAAGGCAAATGAACAAAGAAGGTCGCTTTTTTTTCGTCATTATCATTTTACTTTCGTTTACTTACTCTTGCTTTTTTGCTTACCATTTTCGGGGAGTATTCTTCAGTTTCTAACCCGATCTGGCTTCTCATATAACGCATATACATGGAAATAGTTTAAAGATTATAAGTTTTTACCTCTTGCGGCCGTCAAAGTTAAAAACCGAATCGATTTTGAGACCGAAACTGCAGCGTTTGCTTCTTGCGAGTTCCTTCGAGAGGCTCCTAGTAGAGTTGGGTTTAGAGCATTTCAAAAGGATCAAAACGACTCCCTTTTAACCCTTCGATCGCCGTATGCGGTGTCGAAAACAAAGGGGTTCATCGATGGCGCAACTTGGTTTCAGAAAACCCTAGAAAGAGAGGAAGAGGGAAACAGAAGGGGAGGCTGCGGCGGCTGAATAAAAGAAATGAAGGTTAAAATGTGTTTAAATGAATCTTAGGGATTTTTGAATAGTAAACAAGACGACACCGTTTGGCATTAGGGTTACTGCGCGTTGCCCTCAAAGAGGGGTATTTACGCAATGGATCCCTCTCCATTGTAGCGCCATTCAATCGGGCCCATTTTGTTATTTGTCCTTCTTTGTGGATCTCACCATTAATTCTGTTGAGATTTTCATCCAGGTCCTAGATCTATAGGTGCGCATGAGGGCTGTGGATATTTATCCCATCAGTCCCTCTTTCTTTAGGCGCATTCTATCGCGGTCCTCGTTCCCTTTTTTTATTTTTATTTATTTGCATATTTGCTCCCTAAAGTTTTGCTTTTAAGTCTAAATTAGTCGTTTTTATTATTTTTGCTATTTTCTTATTAATGGATTTTATATATATTATTATGATTATTATTTACTGTTATTAATGTTATTATTAATATTTCATATTTTTTGTCATTATTATTATTTTGTTATTTTGAAATTCTTGAACGTAGTTTTTTGTTATTATTTAATTTGCTATAGGCCCGTATTTTTATATGCGATTTTCACATTTTATTAGGTTTAACTCATTCCCTTTCATTTAAGTTTTAAGCTATTTTTAAAATGTACCTTTATACACTATTCCAAGTTAAACCAATCTCTAATATACGCATGTATAATTTATATGAAAATTATTTTGTTCTCGTACATATATCATTGAGCACATATTATTTTTTTTACCTATTTTATGTAAGTATTCAAATTCCCTAAGGCTACTTATGTCGTACATACTGCTGTCCCATTATTGTTATCGTTATTGTCATTTGTG
Organism: Gossypium australe; assembly: GCA_005393395.2. Taxonomy (NCBI): domain Eukaryota; kingdom Viridiplantae; phylum Streptophyta; class Magnoliopsida; order Malvales; family Malvaceae; genus Gossypium; species Gossypium australe. The sequence goes on along the minus strand of CM016625.1, from coordinate 108,748,769 downwards.
CGTGTTAATATTTTGGATTAATAACTCTGATATTAATGTTACGTATTATGTATATTATTATTGTTGCACCAAATCCGTGTTACATTACCATTGTATGCCGAGCATAATCCCATTCATGGTTTAAACAACGTTTCTTCAAAACATAACCTAATTTTTTTATCAACTTCATCCAAAACCAAAATTTTCAAAATAAGGCAGTATTCGATATTCGGAAATTCGAGAGATTGTACCCTATGTGTTGGGTTTCGGTTCTTTCGTTTGGCTAAATATTCGAGTATCCTTTTGATGTTTTAATATATGAGTCTCGAGGATTAAGAGATGATCTTGGAATCGAGGATTAAAATCATCGTGTCCTATGTACTGGATGTGATATTTTATTCCCTCGGAACAAGAAAATCTCGATGTTCAATTCGAGAAAATTCAAACATTTTCAAAAGAGATCAAATTTTTCAAACTCCTTCAAGATTTTCAGACTTTCGACATGGGGACATTGATTAGTCAATTTGGTACCAGTTTTGGGTGTGACGAGGGTGCTAATCCTTCCTCGCACGTAACCGACTCCCGAACCCATTTTCTCAAAAACATCGTTTTAATAAATCAAAAATGTTTTTATTAAAACAAAGGTGATCCGATCACACCTAATAAACGATCGGTGGCGACTCCCTGTTTTTAGTCGATTCCCGTCTTTTTTTTTTCAAAAGAAATGGTTACGACATCGATGATATCCTTAAAAGATGTAAGAAGAGTTGAACTATTTTACTCCCCTTTGAGAGAATATGTATAATCTAACGTTTCTCAAGTAATTGTTCAATAGTTTAACATTTCAAAAAAAAATTGTTTCAAATCGTCAATTAAGACAAAATGTATAATCTAACTATTGTTAACATGATTCAACAACCCTTCCAAAAAGATATATTCTTTGTCCACAAAACAGATTTCCCTCAACAAAATATTTTCCTAACAGTGTAACAAAATGAAATCCAATTCAGTTAAAGCAATTGATCCATCCTTGGGCGTTTTTCAGATTGTGATAGTTGTGTTGGAGTGGAGTCATTGATTTGTTGGGTTGGCATCCATCTGACTATTGTTCGTTGACTAAGTGGATCATCCTTTTGAAAGGTAATTTGGCCCTAAAATTTGCTGTCAAGTTTGAGCTTTGTTGGTTTAAGGGTGGTTGGCTTGATGTGTTATCCAATGAATTGGCTTGGTTCGAAATTTGCAGGCTCAATGATTGGCTTGCCATTTGGTTACCCCCAACAATCCCTTTGCAAGTCTTTGTATTATGGCTTGGTTTTCCACATGTGGTGCAGTTAGCTTACTGTCCTGTCTTGCATAATTTTGGTCCACTTTTTCTTGCTTCATCTACTTCCTTCCTCTTTGTTTGTTTGGGTCTTCCTGGGGGCCTTCTAATCATGGGAGAAAGAATGGGTTCCATGTCCCTCACATGTTCCCATTACATAGGACCTATACATAAAAATTTAAAGATGTCAAACACATTTTATAAATAAGTAATAGTTCATAAAGGTTTAGGGTTTTAGGGCTATTACCTTTTACAGGGTTAATCAAGTGGCTGCAAATATTCAACTGGGTAGTGACAGTATAACATGTATTGACATAAGTTTCAGAGCTTACAGCAAGTAATTGCATGCAAGAAGCAACATGCTTACATGGGATTCCTGACAAGTCCCATTTTCTGCATGAACAGGAGGAGTTGAGGAGGTCTACCACATGCTTGTTGCCTAATCCACAGTCTACCTCATACTTCTCATTTCCAGCATATACCGGCCATATACTACAAAAAAAGTAACATTTTAAAGTTAAAAACTTTTCCATCCAAGTAACAGAAATCAAGCTAAGTAAAAAAGAGTTAGCAAAACTTACTTATTGGATTGACTAACAATTTTAGACAACTTCTTATGTAACACCCCAAAACCGGCCCAAACACCATGGTCGGATCTGGCATGTCACTAAGGAGATTTTAAAAGAAGTTGTAATTTCGGGAAATATTTTTCTTGAGTTTAACTTTTTAATCGGGAAAAATAAATGGTTGTATAATTTGTAAAGGATATACATTTCATATTAATGCCTTAGTGGATTAGAAACCCGAATTTGATACATGCCTTAGCTTAATTAAAACGTAAAATCCAAATGTTTGATAATAATAAAAGCCCAAAATAAAACCGGAAAAATAAAACAAAAACTAATGGCCCATGGCCTTATTACAATGAAATAAAAACCAAACTAGTCCAAAATATTAAATATAAATGAATAAAATAATGTCTTTTGCAGTATCCAAAATATTCTCATGCATGGCCACCTTGCGTTCCTCTCCAGCCCGGTCCGATGCTTTAAGTGTCTCCTGTAAAATGTTAAATAATAGGGTGAGTCACGAGACTCAGTGTGCAACCCTCATGCACCATCAGATTGGGCCTTAGCCCCACAGAACAGGTATCAAAACATGAAATAACAGAAATTATGCAAAGCCCAACCCAATCCTAGGTTTCCATCCGCTACACACCACCCTTACCTGCCATTCACACCATTGGGGATTTCTACAATCAACCCACGCCGCTACACACCATCGATGGCAGTCATGCTGCAGTTAGCTGCACATCGTCAGATCATGGCAATAGCCACTACAACAGATCATGGCAAAAAGCCACTACAACAGATCATGGCAAAAGCCACTACAACAGAACACTTCCCCTTTTATCAATCTCCCAACCCCGTGAAATCATAGAAATCGGCATACATACAAGCATATCATCAGCAGAAACATTCACTTATGAATGACAGAGATCACTAACCTGGTGATTCGTTTTTACCCTCATTGGGTTTTCAACCATTATGCCGGGATTTCGGCATTTAATAGAGTATAAGCAGATTTAATAACACATATTAGCAGACAATCTAAATGGTGTGAGAAGTTACACACCTGATTAATGCATAGAACTACTCTCTATGTTGATACCCTCACTAATCAGATCTACTGCCCTTTGTCTACAGCTTTGCTCAAAAGCCAGAAGAACGCGAAGATAGGGCCTCTCCTATATTCGGCCAAGGGTTAGTGTTTTACCCGATTTCTATGTTTAAACTAACAAATCTCCTTACCTTGAAATCCCGAAAGTAATATGATTCGAGTGCTACTGAACTCTGGCTTAAAAATCTAAACGATTGAATCCTCTTCAAATCCTGGAATGCCGCAAATGAAAGAAAACACGAGATTAATCCACCATGTAGCCATTCGACTATGGTTTTTAAAAGCCGGAATAGATTGAAAGAATAACATATTCGACACTTACCTCTTCAGAAGATTTCAACTACCCTTTGCAGGAAAATTCGGCAAACACAAGAGAAGAGATCTAGGAATTTTGGCTTTTAAGAAAATCCCGGAAAAGTATGAATAAGAGAAGGCTGATGTGTTTTTCGGCTTTTAGAAGAATTCAATGGGGAGTTTCGGCTTTTAGTGAATGGAAGAAGAATAACAATGGAGATTAGAAGATTCGGCTAAAAGGAAATTTCAAAGAAAAAGAAAGAAAAGGTGAGAAAACAATGGTGATTTTCGGCTTTTGGAAGAGAAAAGATGAAAACAAGTGAGATGGCCTTCAAATTTTCGGCACAGGAAGAGAAGAAAGAGTAGGGTTCAAATGCCAGAATTGATTAGCTATCCCCCCTATTTATAGAAATTTCAGCACTTACCTAACCTTGTAGATAAATCCTATCTTTTCTCCTTTATCTTAATCTACTAACTCATCTAAAAGAGACTTAATTAGCTCCAACTCTTCCCTCCTTTACCAGCATAATATCCACATATTTTAAACATTAAAAATCCCTAAAATTTTGCCTTGTTGCCGTCCCCTTATTGCTCCCTTTTAAGTGCCGAATTTGGCCCTATAACTTGGGCTCCAAACAGCCACAAGTTGGGCCTCTCCCCTTGCCTATTGACGCCAACTCCCTTCCCTCTTAGTGGCGCCATTTTGCCACTGGGCCACAAGCCCATTATGTCATTTAACCTCAGATACCACCTTTTAAACATTATAGTGCCCAAGCAAGAATTTCACCAAGGCCTTGTCCACATCCTGAGCCCAATTTGGACCCCTAACAGTTAAATTAACACATTAAACATATCCAAACACTAAACGCATAAGCCCAAAAATTCAGGATGTTACATCTTATGTATCCTTAGACATAAAGGTCCAGGATACTTCTCAGCAGCCTCTCTCATAGAAACCAACCTAGTCATGTCTTTTCTTCTAATTATTTCCAACATCGTTAGGATGGGTTTATCTCAAGCTTCTAAAATGATCTGCAAGGAGAACAAGTCCTTAAATAACCCCAACAATAATTATACAACATGAAGTGATAAACAATCAGATTAAAAAAAGTAAATTTTAAACTTGTTGAAACATTCACTGTTGTTGTTTAGTAGTAGATCAGATTTGCATTTGGTTGAGAAGTGGGCTCTTGACCAAGTCCTTGGATCCTTGTCACGCAGCCAAGCCTCAGCAGATTCTGACAGTGACCTCATTTCAGACATTGCTTCTTCAAATTGTCTTGGAAACATTGCTTTAGCAGCTTTCCAGTAAGTGAGGCGCATAACTTGGCCTCTAAATCCTTCCATGTTTTTAAAAATTTTATAAAGATATCTGGCACAATTTCTTGCTTCAGCATTAGGGAACAACAAATAAAACGCCTCTTTTAAACGCTGTAAAACAATTAAAACAACATGATAAGAAATCGTTTTTATATCAACAATTTAGGGTATAATATGGATTTATAGTACATTTTGTTTGTCAAACATGAAACATATATTGTAAGATTTGTCGATCTCCAAATCCCTCTGTAACAGCTCGAGGAACCAAAACCATGATTGTTTGTTTTCACTCTTAATTGCAGCAAAAGCCACTGGATATATACAATCATTGGCATCAACCCCAACAACAGCAAGCAAATGTCCACCATAATATCCCTTCAGCCAACACCCACCTAACCCTATAATTCTCCTACAGCCAGTTAACCAACCAAATTTCCATGCTTCAAGGCATATATAAAGCCTCTGAAATAGTCTATAGTATAATTTACAGATGGTTGTTGTACCAGGGTTGCTTCTCCTTAACTCAAGTAAATAATCGTATATATTGGCATATTGAGCTTTGTGGTTCCCTTGAACTAGTTCCAGAGCCCTAATCTTAGCCCTCATACATTTAATCCGAGACAATATTGTTCCAAAATCCACCCTAATATCATTTTGTAAAGATGTTAAGGAATAATTGGGATCAACTTGAAAATTGTGTAAATAATGTCTAGTCGTCCACTTTGAAGTAATATTCTCATTTTTCATTACCTTACCAAACTTATGGTGGTTGACTAAGGTCTTAATTTGCCAACTCCCATCCATTGGATCCTTGGGAGTTAATTTGGATGCCCACAACGTCAATGGACAACTAGGTACACAGACTATTTTCACCCTAAGCTTGTCATTCCAAGTTAGTTTAGTTACTACCCTATTTATCCTCCCATACTGTTTAAATGCATCTTTTAAAATGTCTCTACTAGGGAAAACCAAACCTTTTTGTCAATATAGGGTTCCTCATATCAATTTGATGATTGAATAGAGGGTACTTTTTATTCCCATATTTATTATAATCCACGTTATTATTCAAATCCTCATCACTGTTACTATTAAAATCATCTTCTAAACCCCAAAAACTTGAACCCAGTAAGTGGTCTAACTCTTTCTATTTCATTTCACCTACTGGTTCAACCTCTGGTTCATCTACCCTATTACCATCAGACTCAAAAGAACTAGAATAAGAAGTATTTGACTCATAAGCTTTATATGAACTATTATCTGAGTCAGACGCTTCTCCTCCAAAATATCGCCCTAAAGTATTTTGTTCAACATCAAATCCTAAACCAAGGAAGGAAAATAAAACATTATATTAGTGTCAACAAATTGCACAACAATTCAAACTTGAAAAAAAAATTATACCAACTCCAGTTCAATTTCAAACAATACCACTAACGAATTCATGAACATTTTAGAACATTCGGATAGTAGTCGATATTCACATTTGGACAACATCAAAATACATAATCTAGAACATGAAAACATTAGCCAGTATTCACATTTTGACAACATAAATATGCGCATTATGAGACATTATGATAGCAGCTGTAAATTACATTTGGATAGCATAAATATGCACATTAAGGGACATTTTGACAATAGCTATAAATTACAAGTTCAAATTGTTAATAGATTGTGGAAAAATTGGGAAACTTCAATCCTTACTTGGACAATTAAAGTGAAGTTAACATTATATACATCTTTAAATCAATTATTTGTTATACATTTGCATCAAACTAGACCCGAGTTAAAATGAAAAGCTAAACATAGGCAGAAGCATAAATGACTGACAAATAATAAGGTTCGTTTTGCTAGGACAGCGATAAAAATTGAGCAATCACAATTCTTAATATCAATCTACAAGCTTGAGAAGATTGCAGATTTCGAAAACTTAACTGTCGGCTTAAAGGTCTAAAATCAAATGCTGAGTTGGTTATAACATGTAATTAAGTAATGAAACCTACATTTATAATTTATTGAAGGAATCAGGCTGCCACAATATCTATAAATGATTAAGTTCAAGCTATACAAATTATATTAAAAATAAGATGGTCATTACAAAAATAAAAATAAAAAGGAAGGCCCTTTTCACTAGCAGTAACATGTAATTAAGTAAACCATGTATTTTTCTGTTTCTTAATCTTAGCCTGAACTAGTATTACATTGCACATAACATATGACCCATGTCAACAATGTAAACAGACACACACATATTAAATTTAAATCCATAAAAAATAATGTACATATATTCATGCATTTATACGAACACAAGAAAGATATGCAAATTTAGAAGAACAAGCACAAATTTACAAGAACAAGCACAAATGAAACTTAGGAAGAAACCATGAATAATATAGAGAGATTTTAAGTGTGGACGATCAAAGATGGTGACGATCAAAGATGGTAAAGCTCAAAAGCTTTGCACCAAAAGCAATGCTAATGGATTCCAATCCATGGCATCCAATGATTTTCAAGTTCTCAAGAAGCCCAAATTTCGAGACCATACACGAAGCTGCTTCATTTCTAAAGTGGTTTACTGATATCAAATTAATGGTCTTAACAAAAAAAAGTAGAGGGAGTTGGCTGATGATGACTTAAGATTTTTGGGGTTATTCAACTCTATTTACCAACCAAAATATGTTGGATTTTGCATGTTTTTAGCTGAGAAATGAAGGTTCCCTATAGAACTACACTTCTTTTATTTTATTTTAAATAAGGTTTTTTAAACCTTATTAAACTCCATCAATTTGATATTGATTAGAATAAGGAGTGTCAATCTTACTACACTCCTATTAGAATATGGCTTTACAAGTCTATAAATAGACATAGTCTATTCCTCTTGTAAGTTGATTCGAATTCGACATAGTGAATTTTCTTCTCCTCTGCCCGTGGTTTTTTCCCGAAAGGGTTTCCACGTAAAATCTGTGCGTTCTTTATCTTTATTTTTTTATTTTTATTTTTTTACGAAATACTTGTCACTACCGACATTATATTTTTCACAAATTGGTGTCAGAGCTTCCGGGTTTTTCATCTCGGTCACGGTAATGGCGTCTTTGAAGTATGAAATTTCTCGCAACACCAGATTAGTGTTGTGGCAGATAAAGATGCAGGCAGTTCTTGCACAGATGGATTTAGAGGAAGCCCTACTAGGGGTAGATAAGATGCCTTCGACATTGACGGAGGAAGAGAAGAAGCGCAAGGATCGAAAGGCATTAACACAGTTACATCTGCATTTGTCTAACGAAATTTTGCAAGATGTGATGAAGGAGAAGACCGCCACTGCATTATGGAAGAGGCTAGAACAAATATGTATGTCGAAAACTCTAACTAGCAAGTTGCATATGAAGCAATGTCTTTATGTTCATCGTTTGGAGGAAGGTGCATCTGTGCACGAACACTTAACAGTGTTTAGAGACACGATTTTATATAGCCGCGAGTCTCTCACAGTTGATGAGGTTTATGATTCTTTGACCTCGTATGATAAGATGAAGCATCTTGTAATTAAAAATGACTCTTAGGGAGAGGGTCTCATTGTTCATGGGAGACAAGATCGGAATACTGATGATGATCATGGAAGGACACAGGAACAGAATCCTAGCGGTAAATCTAAGGGTAGATCGAAGTCTTCAAACAGAGGTAAAACTTGTAACTTCTGTAAGAAGAAAAGGCACATTAAATCTGAGTGCTATAAGCTACAGAACAAGATTAAAAGGGAGGCTGTGAATCAAAAGGGAAAACAACTAGAAAATTCCGGTGAAGCTGATGTTGTAGAAGACTACAGCGATGGTGAACTACTAGTCGCTTCTGTCAACAATTCTAAAGTGAGCGAGGAGTGGATACTTGATTCGGGTTACACCTTTCACATGTGTCCCAATCGGGATTAGTTTACAAATTATGAAACAGTGTCTGAAGGTGTTGTTTTGATAGGAAATGATGCTTCGTGTAAAATTGTAGGTGTTGGAACAATTAAAGTTAAGATGTTTGATGGAGTTGTCAGAATACTTAGTGACGTACGACATTTTCTAGAATTGAAGAGAAATTTAATTTTGTTAAGTACTCTTGATTCAAAAGGGTACAAATACACAGCTGAAAGTGGGATTTTGAAGATTTCCAAAGGTTCCCTCCTTGTGATGAAAGGGCAGAGAAAGACTGCCAAGTTATATGTTTTGCAGGGTTCTACTGTCATTGGTGATGCAGCTGTCACTTCCTCTTCCGTGTCAGATGATGATATTACTAAACTTTGGCATATGCGCCTAGGGCATATGAATGAGAATGGCATGATAGAATTAAGCAAAAGAGGACTTCTTGATGGGCAAGGAATTTGCAAACTGAAGTTCTGTGAGCACTGCGTTTTTGGGAAGCAAAAGAGAGTTCGATTCACCAGAGGAATCCATAACACGAAGGAAACATTGGAGTATATTCATTCTGATCTGTGGGGGCCATTAAGAGTGCTTTCGAGAGGTGGAGCTAATTATATGGTAACTTTTATTGATGATTTTTCTAGAAAATTTTGGGCATTCTTCCTGAAGTAGAAAAGCGATGTGTTTTCTGCATTTAAGTCTTAGAAAACTATGATTGAAAAATAAATGGGAAAACAAATAAAATACCTCCGCACAGACAATGGCTTAGAGTTTTGTTCTGATGAGTTTAATAAACTGTGCAAGCCAGAAGGGATCGTGAGACACTTGACAGTTCATCATACTCCAAAGCAAAACGACGTTGCAGAGCGAATGAACAGAACGATCATGGAGAAGGTTCGATGTCTGTTGTCAAATGCCAACTTACCAAAGTCATTTTGGGCCGAAGCAAACTCTACTGCATGTTTTTTGATCAACCGATCTCCATCCATTGCCATTGAGAAAAAGACTCCACAAGAGGTATGGTCGGTAATCCTGCTAATTATTCTGATTTAAAGATCTTTGGATATCCTGTGTATGCTTATGTTGATAATGGAAAATTGGAACCGGGATCTATTAAATGTGTTTTTCTTGGTTATAAAGCTGGTGTAAAAGGGTATAAGTTATGGTGTCCTGAAAATAGAAAAGTTGTGATTAGTAGAGATGTTGTTTTTGATGAAAGTGTTACCTAACTTATCTCTTAAAGGCTCTTTCAATAAAGAAAATCAAAAGCAGGTGGAGCATCAGATTAATACAGAGTCAACTTCTCAAGCCAGTACAAAAATTGAGAATAGAGTTGCTTCTTCACCACAATACTCTATCGCCAAAAACATAACTAGAAGAGAAATCAAACCTCCAAAGAAGTATGCCGAGGCTGATCTAGTTGCTTATGCTTTAAATGTGACTGAAGATATAGATGCAAACCAAGAGCCGTCTAATTATTTTGAGGCTGTTAGCTATGAAGACTCAGAAAAGTGGATGTTTGCTATGCAAGAGGAGATGGAATCACTCCATAAAAACAGAACATGGGATCTTGTGAAACTTCCTAAAGGTAAAAAGGTTATTCGCCGTAAATGGGTGTTTAAAAAGAAAGAAGGGACTCCAGGAGTTGAAGAACCCAAATATAAAGCAAGGCTTGTTGCAAAAGGTTACAGTCAAATTCCAGGAGTGGACTTCACAGATGTGTTCTCCCCAGTTGTAAAGCATAGTTCAATTCGAGCTTTGCTTGGTATTGTGGCCATGCATGATTTGGAGCTTGAGCAGTTAGATGTAAAAACTGCATTTTTACATGGAGAACTTGAGGAAGATATTTACATGCAACAACCAGAGGGTTTTACAGTCTCAGAAAAAGATGACTATGTTTGCTTGTTGAAAAAGTCCCTTTACGGTTTGAAACACTCACCAAGAGAGTGGTACAAGAGGTTTGATTCTTTTATGACTTCTCATGATTTTAAAAGAAGTAGTTTTGACAGCTGTGTTTACTTTAAGAAAAACAGTGATGGTTCTTTTGTGTATCTACTTCTTTATGTTGATGACATGTTGATAGCAGCAAAAGATAAATGAGAGATAAGAAAGGTCAAAGCCCAACTAAGTGAAGAATTTGAGATGAACGATTTGGGACTAGCAAAGAAGATACTTGGTATGGAGATTCTCAGAGATAGAAAAGCAAGTAAATTGTACCTAAGTCAGAAGGGGTACATTGAGAAAGTTCTTTGCAGGTTCAATATGCAGAGTGCTAAGTCTGTTAGTACTCCTTTAGCAGCCCATTTCAGACTTTCATCGGCTTTGTCTCCACAATCAGATAATGAGATTGAGTACATGTCACATGTTCCATACTCTAGTGCAGTGGGATCTCTCATGTATGCTATAGTTTGTTCACGTCCAGATTTATCATATGCAGTCAGTGAAGTTAGCAGATACATGGCGAATCCCAGTAAAGAACATTGGAAAGCAGTTCAGTGGATTTTAAGATACTTACGAGGTACTACTATTGTTTTCTTATAGTTTGGAAGAACTAGAGATGGAGTCATTGGGTATGTTGATGCTGATTTTGCTGGAGACCTTGATAGAAGAAGATCTCTCACTGGTTATTTCTTTACAATCGGAGATTGTGCAATCAATTGGAAAGCTACTTTGCAAACTACAGTCGCTTTGTCTACCACTGAAGCTGAGTATATGGCGATTACTGAGGCTTGTAAAGAAGCTATTTGGTTGAAGGGACTCTTTAGTGAGCTCAATGAAGACTTTCAAATCAGCACAGCATTTTGTGACAGTCAGAGTGCCATCTTCCTTACAAAAGATCAAATGTTTCATGAGAGAACAAAACACATTGATGTTCGATATCATTTTGTTCGTGATATTATTACTCATGATGATATTGTTGTGAGCAAAATTAGTACTCATGAAAATCCTGCAGATATGATGACTAAGTCACTTCCTATAACCAAGTTTGAGCATTGCTTAGACTTGGTTGGTGTTCATTGTTGAAGTTAAACCCTTAAGGGGTTTTATGGAAGAGGTGGATAACTTGTTCGTTGAGAGTTCGCAATGAAAAACTTGTTTATTGAGAATTCGTGTCAAGGTGGAGATTGTTAGAATTAAGTGACTCGAATCCTTATTTAAATAAAATACAATAGTACAATAAAATAAAAGAAGAATCCTTATAGAACTACACTTCTTTTATTTTATTTTAAATAAGGTTTTTTAAACCTTATTAAACTCCATCAATTTGATATTGATTAGAATAAGGAGTTTCAATCTTACTACACTCCTATTAGAATATGGCTTTACAAGCCTATAAATAGACATGGTCTATTCCTCTTGTAAGTTGATTCAAATTCGACATAGTGAATTTTCTTCTCCTCTGCCCGTGGTTTTTTCCCGAAAGGGTTTCCACGTAAAATCTGTGTGTTCTTTGTCTTTATTTTTTTATTTTTATTTTCTTTGCGAAATATTTGTCACTACCGACGTTATATTTTTCATAGTGCAATTATGGCTAATAAGAGGTCGTATTCGCTGCAAAGGAATCGAAATCTTCCAGTATTCCTTGTTGGATTGTGCTCATCAAAGTTTGCAATGAACACAAAAACTATAGTGGGAACATCTTCTTTGGTGCTATGGTGAACCAATGCCAGGTTCCATAGAAATTTCCATCGGGTTGATAAGAAAATGGTTTGGATAGCAGATTCAAAGGGAAGTAAAGAAATTATGTAGAAAAGTAGTTCATATGCTAAACTACTTATGAAATCTTCCATATTGGCAACTCTTTATAGTACTCGTATTCATTAATAAGAAAGATTTTCATTTTCTGAATAAAATATACAACTTGAATCCATTCTATATCAACAACAACAATAGTACACACGATAGAGTGATAGATTACGAGTTTCCATACAAGATTTCACACATACAAGAAAAGCAAAATAAGTGAAATAATTCCATCTAAAATGAAATTAATCAAAGAAAGCCAAAACAGATGCAGAACAGATGCTTGAAAATGTAAATTTTTTTATATTAGTTCCATTTGTTTAGAAAAAAAAGAAGATTGCAAGGTAAATCAGCAGTAAGAAAGAAAAATATGGAATACCCACAATGGGATTGTGAACAAATAAGCCGATTCAGATAAAAAAATTCAGATTGAGAAACCAATTATTCAAGAACCGTGAAGAATTGGAAGATGATTAGGAACAGAAATGATTACTATCTTATTTGTCGACAACCACTTGATTTTAAGTCTTAGAACATAAATTTGTCAGTAAAGAAGACACATACTTGGGCCCTCCTGTAACACCCCCTACCCATATCCGTCGCCAGAATAAGGTACGAGGCATTATCAGAGTTTACAGAACCATTTTTCATTAAACCGAGTTATTTTACTATTCATATTCTGAACGTAATTATAATGCTCCTCTATTGAGCTCTCGAAGCCCAAAACATACATTAGAAACAATTCGGGACTAAATCGGGATCATAGAGAATTTTTCGCATAATCCCAAAATTTATTTTAAACATGATAAAATCATAATTTTATGTAACTCAAAACTTACTAAATACAAGCCATACCAATGGCTAGTTATAGTTAGATCATTTATAAGCCAACATTTACTAATTAACCTATACGTGCCATTATAACCATAATTCATTTACCATACATACCAAAATAGGCCGATGGATAGTGTGAGTGATCTCCGTCGAGCTTCCTAACCAACGAGCTTCCGAAAACTCACTCATTTAAATTTAATATAAACATACAAGGTATATTCAATCATCTTGATCACGAGCCCTAACACATAACCTCATCACCCTTGTTAGTCGTACACTTCATATAAATACCAAGAAACATGTATGGCTGAATTCTCATTAAATTTCTCATATATATAGACAATTTCACATTATATAATCATATAACATATAGCAACCATATCTTTGTATTTTAAATATATTTTCATAACAACTTGTCTTGATTTCATACTATTTTATATTTGAGCTTTACTCATCAAAGTATTTGAAATATCATCTTTACGCAAATAGTAACATGAGGTATATAATTCCATAATTATGAATGAACATATTTATCAAACATATTCCATGTTCATATATCATAGTCTCATGTCTCCATATATCAATAACCATCATTTTGTTGTATTTCAGATAAATACTTGTAGCCATACATAAGTATGCAATTCGCTATTTCTTCCTGTCAATCACAATTTCAAATGACAAATTCTTGTGAATACGCTTACCAATTTCATAATCCCATGTATTCATCGTTTTCCATATTATCCCGTTGAATTCCTTGAAATTTCGATGGATTTCCTGTAGTACACTCATGGTGTGAAATCTCATAATCCGTCAATTCGTACACATATATACATAAGTCCTTTTCAGATAGCACATTCCCGCGAACCTCATTTCTTCCAGCGGAATTACCAGTCCAGGCTAAATCCCCTGTAAGAGAGCACACTCCTGTGAACCTCATTTCTTACAACGGGATTACCAGTCTAGGCTAAATCCATTGCAATGACAAATACTCTATAGAGCTTTGTCTGGATTATCGGTCCAGGCTAAATCCAGACTCATATTTACTTTGGATTACCCGTCCCAGCTAAATCCATTTCACACATATTCTTCGGGAGGGCTTATATCAGGATCACCCGTCCGGGCTAGATCCTTTTCACACATATTCTTCGGGAGGGCTTATATCAGGATCACCCATCTGGGCTAGATCCTTTTTACCATCAAATCCTTTTCAGTGATCCATCAAATTCCATTCCATTCAACCGGGATTTATTTCCCTTTTTATTGAATATTATCAACATTTCATTAATAATCATACATTGAGCATTCAAATCACATTTTCATCACATAAACATACATTTCAAACATTTATGAATACAGTTCAAGTTACACAAAATTACAATTCGATTTTTATACCATAACGATAATCTTAGTTTCATAATAAATATTTGAAATAAAACATTATATCATTTCTAATTCAACGTTTATCGATTATAATTGGGCATGTGATCAATTTATACATAATTCATTCATATATTTTCCTCATCCTCCTCTCCATTCCGCATCCTTAATGTATATATCACGCTTATAAGTAACATTATCTATAATTTCACTATTCACTTATATGTATATTCAAAGCTGTCCATCCGTGTCATAGTCACTAAATTATTTTTATCTTGACCTACAGAACTCCAAATTAAGATCCGCTTGATGTTTTTGAAACTAGATTCATATATCCTTCTACCATAAAAATTTCAGAATTTATAGTTTAGCCAATTAGTACAGTAAAATATTCAAATTTATCCCTGTTCTGCTGTTTGACAGCTTTGACCTTTGCTTACTAAAAATTAATTATCTCTTAACACAGAATTTGGATGATATTCCTATTTGTTTCTCTTGAAAATAGACTCATTAAGAATTTAAAAATATAAATTTAAGCCCCTAATTATTTTTCTCCAATTTTTGATGATTTTCCAAAGTCAGAGCAGGGGAACCCGAAATGATTCTGACCTTGTCTCACAAAATTTATTATTTCTCAAGATTTACAATTCCATTGCTTACACCGTTTCTTCTATGAGAAATTAGACTCAATAAGCTTTAAATTCATATTTTATTCATTCTCTAATTTGATTCCCACAATTTTTGGTGATTTTCAAAGTTAGACTATTGCTGCTGTCCAACACTATTTTAGTGCAAAATGTTTATTACCATTTTTCCCCTAAACTTTTAATACATAACAATTTCGTCCCTAGGCTCGAAAAATGAAATTCTTGCAATTTTATCCTTATTCCAAGCCTAATTATTCTTATACATACCAATAACATCCCATGAATTCCATGAAATTTCAGAATTTTCCATAAATTCAACACTTTTCAATTTAACCTCTAAAACATGTTTTCATCCAAAATTCTTTAATAAAACACCTTTAAACATCCATTAACATCTCAATTTCATCATAAAATAACAAAAA
This sequence comes from Gossypium australe, assembly GCA_005393395.2. Lineage (NCBI taxonomy): Eukaryota > Viridiplantae > Streptophyta > Magnoliopsida > Malvales > Malvaceae > Gossypium > Gossypium australe. The sequence continues at coordinate 108,733,255 of CM016625.1, read as the reverse complement.
TCATATGAAATTATCAATGGTAACATCCAAAAGTTTCAACAAAATAAAAAACTAATAGAATCCTAAGTTGGACCTAATTGTAAAAGTCCAAAAATATAAAAATTTCAAGAAAAAAGCAAGAATTGAACTTACTTGAAGCTAAAATATGAAACACCAGCTCAAAACCCTCTTCCATGGCTGTTTTTGACAGAAAGTTGAAGAAGAAATGGCCTAGAAATCATTAAAATCAACTTTGGCCATGTAACTTTTGTTAAAATTCCAATTTTGTCATTTTCACATAAAAATCTTTGATTTTTTTAACGCTAGCCTCAGCCATTTCAAAATGGTCCATTTCCATTTTATTCCTTCCTTATTTAATGGTTAAGCTATTTAATCACTTTAGCAAGTTTTACACCTTTTCAATTTAGTCCTTTTTATCTAATTGACTACCGAAACGTTAAAATTTTCTGACGAAATTTTAATACTACCTTATTGACGCTCCGTAAATATTTATAAAAATATTTATGGCTCGTTTTATAACACCGAGATCTCAATACCTCTTTTTCTCAATTTCTTAACCAAATAAATCTTTATAAAACTCAATTTACTATTTCAAAAATCATTTGCCGAATTTGGTGGTCTCGAACCACTATTTCCTATATCGCTGAAATTTGGGCTATTGCACCTCCATTGAATCCTCTTCTGTTTTTGTATGTGAATAAAAAATTCTGATGATAATAGCTTTTTCAGTCAAATGAAAAAGAAAACTAAAAAAAATAGGGGAGATGAACAGGTTTTTCAACTAAGATTTAGGGTTTAAAATTTTTAATTAATTAAACTTATTTAATTAAAAATCTATTCTCATCCCATTTGGAAATCCAAGTTGGCATTTAAAATCTAGTTGTGCTGCCACGTAGGATTATCGTTAGGGAGATAACGGAACTTAACGGCAGAGTGATCACTTCGTAACAAAATAATAACATAAGTGACTAAAACGTAACATTTTAAACATAAGTGACTAAAATGAAACCTGAGACAAACAAAAGTGACTATTTTTATAGTTTACCCTAAACAAAATTTAAGAAATCAACCAAATTACCATAGTTGGTGGCGACTTCTTGCACAAACTAATCTTTATGTTAGCCTAAATCACCACCATTGGTGGCAATTTGGTGTCAATCTAGAGCCTTCGTCAAACTATTGTTCATTTCTGGTAAATAATTTTAAACCCATATTATTTAATTAAATAAATTATTTTTATAATATTTAGGTAAAAGTCCTCATTGGCCCATAACTCACAACACAATATTCGTTGTGGTAGAGAACTCCTTCCACCATAAAAAGAAGAGAGATCGTGGGAATCAGTAAAGAGTAACATATGCATCACTTTAATATGTATGCCAATCGGGTACATATCCGTCTATGCCCATGCAAAAATGATATCTCGACACGTAAATATGGCAAACCCTATCTCCTCACACCAATTGTCAGTCATTCACGACATCAAAAGAACACCTACTTGTCGATTACCACGCCACGTGTTAAAAAACGACTAACCTTCCCTCAATGCGTCATCACCCCATTAGCCTCGGTCCAATTGTTGTTAGTAAAATACAATGTAAATAGCCTCCTAATTGTTTAGTTTTACTCCGTTTGAACTACAGTGACCTTTTGATCTTGTGCCACGTGGCAAATCATAGAATCAAAGCCGTATATCTTTCATGGAGAACGATGCCTTGAGATAGAGAAATCGCTATAAAAGGGGAAGTTGTTAAAATGCTTTGGTTTGTCCCTTTCGTTATATTGGAAGAAGCTCGATTCTATCTCTCATCTCTTTAGCAAATGATGTTGATTTTCTAAGTGGTGATCTCGAAAGTGGTGAAAACATTGGTCGATGCAGATTTCAAACAGCTAACAAAGGCTGAAAGCACAATCGGATCGCAAACAAACAAAGGCTGTAAGTGTAAGCATCTCTTGATAATTTTTGCATGTAAAATTAATTTGTTTAATTTTGAATGTAGAACCCAAAAATATTCAAAAGAAACTCAAGTGTCTAGATGTTGTTCAAGTGGCATCAATCTATGCAGTTGTGTGTGTTTCAAGCATCTATAAAACAGTCTAGATCATCATTGATCCCATTTACTACAAATTCCATGATATACCGTTTGAGCTCCTCAAATTTGTTGATGGCAAGGTAAGCATTAATGAGGTTCTTTACTATATCTTAGCTTAAATTGCAAGTTAATGAGGTTCTTTGTTGTGTGCATGTGATCTATAGGTGGATGAGTCACTAAGTCAGTTGGAGTGCAACGTGTCATTTGTCATGAAGCAAGGCAAGCTCGAACCGTAGCTTCGGAGGTCCAATGAGTCGAGGTTGCAGACGCAAATAAGTCAATCGCGAGGGACGTTTACACCAACTATGACCCGATAGCTAAGGAGATGTACAACAAGTATGAGCCAGTGGCGGAACACTACGTTGTTTTCGCTTAGCAGTCTCTTAACCACCTCTTGCTTTTCCCTCAAGTGGCCAGGTAGAGGTCCCCACGATTGCTTACTGGTCAGAGAAGAACAATTAGATTGTTCAACATTCCGAGGAGAAAGGGTACGCGATGGCGACGTACCTATCGTTGATTTTGGCTGATAGAATCGCAAAAGTTTTCGCGGATGACAGAAGAGCATCGACCATTTCGAGCAATGTGCAATTAGTTTAAAGGCAATGAAATCAATGAGGAGGTTCTGTTAGGGTTTTAGGAATTAGGCAGTTTAGCTTCCTGACCTAAAAATGGTCTCGAGGAAATGGAGACACGGGACTCCATTGCCAATCTTCTTTGTTTTTTTTTTTTTTTTTTTTTTTTGCTTATTTTTGGAAATTCAATGTTGAAATATGTTTTTTTCCCAAAATTAAAATATCCAAAGTTTTATTATTTATAAATACATGTAATCTACAAGTTGAATGTAAAATCAAATTTAATATAATAAAAAAAACATCTGATGAAGAAACGAAAAACCCGAACAAAAATTACACATGATATGCTCAAATGGTTGACTAATGGCCAGTACATCATAATTTATCATAGTAAGACCTAAAGTACTCGAGAACATAAAGTTTTCACTTTAATTAATAAACTCAACACTTTATTTACAATATATTTAATTTTAATTTTTGATTAAATTAAATTACCAATTAATATTGGATACAATTATAAGGTATATTATTTTTTAAGATATAACATAAATTTAAGTTTAAATTCTGAATATGTAGTTATTGAAAGAGGTAATTACGAAAATTAGTGTAATATATATTTAAATGTTAGTATCAAATTAGTAATATATATTTTTAATGTTAGAAACAAATTAGTAATACTAAACGATGGCTATAAATTGGGGAGTTGTTACAACGATCTGGTTCGTCCCCTCCGTTATATTCGAAGAAGCTCTACTCCATCTCTCGTCTCTTTTGTTAACGTTGTTGGTTTTCAAAATAGTGGTCTCAAAAATGGAGAAAACGTTGGTGGATGCAGATTTCAAACAGCCGGTGGAGGCTGAAAGCACCATGAAATCGACGGTCGAAACAAATCACAAACAAATAAAAGCTATAAGTGTAAGCATATCTTGATAATTTCTGTTTTCCTTTTTTGATGAATGTGAAGTCAAATGTTTAAAAAAAATTGAATGCAGAACCCAGAAAATATTCAAAAGAAACTCAAGTATCTAGATTTCATTCAAGTGGTGTCAATCTATGTGGTTGTGTGTGTTTCAAGCATCTATGAGTACGCTAAGGAAAACTCCGGTCCACTTAAACCGGGGGTTCAAACCGTCGAAGAGACTGTTATGACTGTCATCGGTCCCGTTTACGATAAATTTCGCGATGTACCGTTTGAACTCCTCAAATTTGTTGATTGCAAGGTAAGAATTAAGGAGGTTCTTTACTATATCTTAGCTTAAATTGCATGTTAATGAGGTTCTTTGTTTGCATGTGGTCTGTAGGTAGACAAGTCGCTGTGTCAACTGGAGCGTCACGTTCCATCTATGGTCAAGCAAGCTTCAAGCCAGGCTCGAACTGTGGCGTCAGAGGTCCAACGAGTCGGGGTCGTAGACGTGGCTAAGTCAATCACAAGAGACATTTACACCAAGTATAAACTGACAGCTAAAGAGATGTATGACAAGTACGAGCCGGTGGCGGAACAGTACGCTGTTTTCGCTTGGCGATCTCTTAATCGTCTCCCGTTTTTCCCTCAAGTGGCACAGGTAGTGCTCCCTACGACTGCTTACTGGTCGGAGAAGTACAATCAGGTTGTTCAACATTTCGGGGAGAATGGTTACGTGGTGGCAGCGTACCTCCCATTGATTCCGATAAATAGAATTGCAAAGGTTTTCATAGACGACGGGAGAGCGCCGGTCGTTTCGAGTAATGGTGAAGCAGTTCAAAGGCAATGAAATCAGTGATAGGGGTTTTGTTAGGGTTTTGGGGATTAGGCGATTTAGCTTCCGTACCTAAAAATGTCACGAGAAAATGGAGGTATGGACTCCATTGCCAACCTTCTTTGTTTTTCGCTTATTTTTGGAAATTCAATGCTGAATGATGCTTTTTTATTTAAAAAGAGAGGAAAAAAATCTTAAATAATGATTGAAATTTAAAATATCAAAATGTTTTTTTATTATAAATGCATGTACTCTATTAATACAATGTATAATCGAATTAGTATAAAAAACACGAAAAACATACTCAAATGGTGGAGTACTAGAGGCTAATACATCATAATTGATCATATGGTGAGACTTGAGTACCCAAGGCCTTAATCAACACTATATTGACAATATATTCGGTTTTTAAAGTTTATGTTTGATTTTAAGTTTTGGTTAAATCAAATTTATATTTTAAATACTATGGGATAAAATCAGATGCAATTAGAAATCATATTTTTTTAAAAGAGAACTCGATATCAAGTTCGAATATTGAATATGACATTATGTTCGAATTTTAAAACAGTAATTACAAGCTTTGAAATAATTAAATTTTATGTTTGAAATTATGTTTAAATATTTTTTTGAAACTAGTTAGAGTACCTATCTTTATTAAAATAAATAAAATTAAATTTGGTTAAAATATAATTATGTAATGAATATTTTAAATATATTTTGAAAGTAATTTGGTACTATTTTTAAGTTTTCTTTATCCCCATTTTATTACATTGGTGACATATTATCCATATTATTAGGTTTTGTAAAATTTTGGATTATTATTATATATTTCTTCCCTATAGATTTAGATCCACGTAATCACACCAATGATTAAAACCTAATCAAGCTAAGCATAATAAGTCTTCTTGATTATTCCACTCATTTAATTTTTTTTGTAATTTCATAGATTTAATTCTCCGTATCCACAATGTTATATGTTGATAATATAAAATGGGGAGTCGTCACAAAGCTTTAGCTCATCCCTTTTGGTATATTCAAAGAAGCTCTATTTTATCTCTCGTCTCTTTTGTTAAGGCAGTTGGTTTTCATAGCGGTTTGGAAAATGGTGAAAATACTGTCGATTGATGTGTCACGTGACTAATTAAAAATATGATAAATATAAGTGCATCTATTGATAAATAGTATAGTTACAGTGAGTAAAAAATATTATATTCACGAGGATTAAAAATATTAGTAATTATCGTTTTCTTACTATTTAGCCGACAAATTAGAGTGATGTGTTTTAAGTTAAAATTACTAAACTAATTTATCTAAGAACTCAATAGAGAATGAATCAGGAAAATAATCGAATAGTAACCAATGAGAGAGACAATACCCATGAAAGAATCCACCTATATTATGAATCTGATTTAAACGATTTATTCACTTGGTATCTTAATCCGTAGAACTCCCTAAATTATGCTAATATCTATTTCTAGAGTAAGAACAACTGACTCTAAGTTGATTAATTGAAATCTATTTCTAATTAAAACCCCTATTATCGCATTAACTCGATCTATGGATTCCTCTATTAGATTTAACTCTAATCCGGTAGATTTATGTCGTCTTATTTCTGAGATTGCATACAATTCCACTCAATTATGCTAGATCTACTCTTAAACAGGGACTTTTGCTCCTCTGATTAAGCACATTAAACATGAATTAATATCCTAGAAATATTAAAATAAGAGATAAGTGCATATAATTGAAAACAAGAGTCAAATATTTATCACGTAAAATAGAAATTAAATAAAAGAATTCATCATAGGTTTCATCTTCCCTAAGTATCTAGGGAATTAGTTCATAATTGTGAATGAAAACATCTCAAAGTCAGAATAGCCACAAGAAATAAAGAAACTCATAAAAACTTCAAAAGAAATTAAAAGGAGATTCGATCTTGATGGAAATCTGCTTCAGAGTTGACTCCAACGGTGTTCTTCGAGTTATTTTCTTCGATATTCTCTGATGGCTCTCTCTTCTCTTCTTCTAATTGGTATTTACAGACTTTAGAATGCCCAGAAAGCCCAAAAATTGCGTTTTTTCGCGCATTTGGGATTCAAGTTGCAAAACCAACACGGTCTGGCACATGGCCGTGTGTACAGCCCGTGTGGCTCACACGGGCCTGTGTCCAACCCGTGTGGAAAGGCCTAGGCCGTGTGGCTCTTGAAAATAGCTCTATTTGTCCGATTTTGGCTCATTTTTCACTTATTTCACTCCTAAATGCTCTCATAAGTATAGAAACATGAATTTAAAGGATTAGGAGAATCAAATTCACCAATTTGCGTAAATAATCATCCAAAAACGCATTAAGAACGGGATTAAAATATGTTACTTTTATCGCTTATCATCGATGCAAATTTCAAACAGTCGACGGAGGTTGAAAGCACTGCAAAATCGACCGCCGAAACAAAGGCTGTAAGTTTAGGCATCTCTTGATAATTTCTGTTTTCCTTTTTATGGATGTGAAGCTAAATTTGTTTAATTTTGAATGTAGAACCTAGCAAATATTCAGAAGAAACTTAAGTATCTAGATTTTGTTCAAGTGGCGTCAATCTATACAGTTGTGTGTGTTTCAAGAATGTATGAGTATACTAAGGAAAACTCCGGTCCACCTAAATCAAGGGTTCAAACCGTTGAAGAAATCGTCAAGACTGTTATCGGTCCTTTTTACGACAAATTTCATAATATACTGTTCGAACTCCTGAAATTTGTTGATCGCAAAGTAAGCATTAAAAAGGTTCTTTACTATATCTTAGCTTAAATTGCATGTTAATGAGGGTCTTTGGGTGCATGTGGCCTATAGGTGGACGATATATTGAGCCCGTTTGAGTGTCATGTGCTATTTGTCGTGAAACATGCTTCAAGCCAGGCTCGAACTATGGCTTCAAGAGTCCAACGAGTCGGGGTTGTAGACGCGGCTAAGTCAATCACGAGTGACGTTTACACCAAGTATGGACCAACAGCTGAGGAAATGTATGATAAGTATGAGGTAGTGGCAAAATAATACGCTGTTTTTACTTGGCGAACTCTTAACTATCTCTAGCTTTTCCCTCAAGTGGCTCAGGTAGTGGTCCCCATGACTGCTTATTGATCGAAAAAGTACAATCAAGTTGCTCAATAATCTGGGAAGAAATGGTGCGTAGTGGTGGCGTCCCTGTCGTTAATTCCGAATGATGGAATCATAAAGGTTTTCATGGACAACAGAGGAGCACCAACCATTTCAAGTAATAGGGAATCAATTCAGAGGCAATGAAATTAGTAATGAGGGGTTGTTAGGGATTAGACGATTTAGCTTCATTACCTAAAAATGGCAAAAGGGAATGGAGACATGGACACCATGTTGACCATATTTGTTTTTCGCTTATTTTTGGAAACTCATTGTTGAATGAGGCATAAAACTAAAATTAATTAAATTAATTAACTAACGAACACTACAAAGAACAAATCATGAAAATAATCGAGTAACAACCAAGAAGCGAAACAATACCCAGGAAAGAATTCACCTAGATTTCATCTGTCACTATTAATTTAAATTACGCAATTTCTTTACTTAGCACCTTGATCCGTAGAAATCTCTAAATTATGCTAATATCTCTTTCGAGCATAAAAGCAACTGACTTTATGTTGATTAATTGAAATTTCTTTCTAATTGAAACCCCTATTATAGCATTAACTCGTGCTATGGATTTGACTCTAATAAGGTAGATTTATGTTGCCCTATTTCTAGGATTGCACGTAATTCCACTTAACTACGCAAGATCTACTCTTAAACATGGTCTATTCAAGCGCCGATTTAAGCGCATCAAACACAGATTAATACTCTAGAAACATTAAACCAAGAATTAAGCACACATAATTAAGAACAAGAAACTAAGCATTTATTGCGTAAAATAAAAATCAAACGACAGAATCTATCATAGGGTTCATCTCCCTAGATATTTAGAAAATTAGTTCATGCTTGAAAGTAAAAATATTCAAAACACAGTATAACCAAAAAAAATAAAGAAACTCATGATAACTTCCTAAGAAATCAACAGGGAATCTTCAACCTTGAAGGAAATTTGCTTCCAAGTCGGTTTCAATGGTATTTTTCGAGTTATTTTCTTGAATATCCTCTGATGGCTCACTCCTATCTTCTTATTTTTTGTCATATATATATATGTCTTATAATGCCAGAAAAACCTAAACATCATGATTTTCCGCAACTCGGTGTGCAATTCCATGAAATCGACATGGCTGTGTGAAATGCTTCAACCCGTGTAGCTCCTGTAGCTTATTTTGACGCTCCGATTTTCGCTTATTTTACTCCCAAGTACTCTATTAAACATTAAAACATGAATTTAAAGGATTAGGAGCATAGTATTCACAATTAACATCGAACAATTATCCAAAAACCCATTAAAAATGAAGTTAAAACATGTTACTTTTAGAACTTATCAATTTTTCTTAAAGTCTTATTATTATAAATACATGTATTCTATAAGTACAATGTAAAAGAAAATTCGTATAAAGCACATTGGATAAAGAAACAAAAATACCCAAACAAGTTTCACACATGACATACTCAAATGGTAGACTAAAAGCCAGCATATCATAAGCGATCGTTTTGAGACCTGATTACTCAATGGCCTAATCAACACTTTATTGAAAATATATTCAATTTTTAAAGTTTTCAATTGACTTCAAGTTTTGGTTAAAACGAATTAACAGTTCAAATATTAACAAATAAATAATTGAATGCAATTGTAAAAGATATTATTATTTCAAGAGAGAACTCAAGTTTAGATTCAAAATTTGGACATAACATTATTGAAAAGGGTAATTACGAAATTTGAAATTAGTACTTATGTTTGAAATTGTGTTTAAAATTTCTCTCAACACTAGTTCAAAATTGAATTCTATTAAAATATAATTTATGTACATTATCATACATGTAATGAGTGTTTTGATTTTTTTTAAAAAGTAATTTGGTATTATTTTAAGTTTTTTATCCAAATATTATTATGTTGGCGACATATTATTTATATTATTAGATTTTATAAAATTTGGATTTTTTATGAATATTTTATCATTAAATGGATGGCTATTAAGATCAAGATGAATTTAATGTATTTTAGGACTATTATAGTCACTAGAAGTAGAGTTTGATGTCATGTATACTTCTTATGTCTATAAATATAGGCATTACCGGACATATCGGAACATATCACATACTTTTCACTAACATCTAACATTCATAAACATTCCATAGAGAAATATACACATAGAGTCCCTTTAGAAGGTCTACGAGACCTTAAACATGCATTGGAAATGGGTTAGGACTAAATCGAGCACATACAAAATTTTTTGAAAATTAAACATTTTTCAAAGTTACAGAAGTCACACGCCCATGTGGGCAGGCTGTGTGCCTCACACGGCATTAGACACATCCGTCTGTCTAAGCCGTGGCAAAACAGGGCATACATACTGACTTTGTCCACACGGCCACAAGCCATGCCAATGTGCCAGACCGTGTGAAATTCTGGAGGTTACTGACTTGCTCACACGGCCAGTCACACGCCCGTATGTCCAGCCCATGTGGCTTCCTGACTTGCTTCGAATTACAACCTCAAGAGACACGGTCGAGTCACACGCCCGTGTGCTCAATCGTGTGGGCAAATATAGGCCATTTACAAGGCCAATTTACCACCCAAAAATTTGGTCAAACCTACAAGCATCAACAAGCCTCAATTCAAGATCCAAGGGAAACCAAAAACATACCAAATCATGCACAATTTGACCCTTAACAACATCATTCATTTCCATATACAAATCTAACTCAAATATACCAATTTAAAACAATAACTTCACATAAAAAACATGTGATTCATACATCATTTAAATCCCTATCAATTCATAGCATTTCTCATCATATCAATTTCTTAAATCAACCATGAACTTACCAATAATGACCAATTCATTTGGTCATTCATGAGCACATTAAAACAAACAACTTTTGCATCATATAGCATGGACTAAACTTATCCATAAACACATCATTATCAAGCCATATCACATAGCTATATTTACGCATTTCAAAACATAATCCAAACTCTCTAGCCTATACATGCCATACTTCAATATAAACATTTTCAAAAGGTACCAAAATATAACCCGATAGTGTGTTGATGATCCTCGACGATCCCCTAGCTTCTCGTAGCTTTGATAATCTATAAAACAATAAACAAACGCACACACAAAGTAAGCTTTCATAGCTTAGTAAGTCATAATAATCAAATAAACATTCGCATTAAATCAACTAGCCAAATCAAGCAAACCTTGACCAAATGTACATTTATTATGCTTGCACACTCAAATATTATCACATATAAATTAGCATTATAACATCAATGGCTGAATGCACATATACTCTTAAGCACATATAAATTTCTCTTTTATCATGTCTAATTCATATATTCATCTCAAACATATACCTACTTTACTTTCATATTCATATAACATAAATGGGCCAATTACACTTTTGCCCCTTACATTTCACATTTTTCACAAATTAATCCTTATTTCACAAAATATAAAATATTCAAAATTTAACCACACTATAGCTTGGCCGAATGTTCATTAAGCTCATATAAGTCCACACATTTTATTTATTTCACATTTTAGTCCCTCAATTTATTATTTTTACAATTTAGCCCAAATTACTCAAATTCATCAAAAATCCAAAGACAAAACATATTAATCTACCACATATCTTTTATTTTCCATCATTAAACAACAAAAACCACAAACTGTCATCAATGGCATTTCATGAATACATCATCAAATCAAAAAATTCAAGCATGGGCTAGCTAGTACTCAAAGCAACAATCACAAAAACGTAAAAATTATAAAAAAAACAGATCAAAAATCATACCTTAATCAAGATTAATAGATGCCAAATTCCCAAAAATCATGAACCCTATATTTTCTTTATGATTTTCGGTTATGAAGCATAAAAGATGATAGAATTTGGCTTTAGTTTTGTTTAATTAATCTTTTATTTTACAAATTACTTATTTAGCCTTATTAATATCATTTAAATTCCACTAACCTTAGGCATTTGTGTCCATCCATTAACCACATGGTCTAATAACAACATAAGGACCTTTCATTTAAGAAGCCATGTCAATTTGACACTTATATAATTTAAAACACAAATTTTGTATTTTATGCGATTAAGTCCTTTTTGCAAATGAAACACACAAACAATCAAATTTAATCACAGAAATTTCACACATGTCAATTCACATACTAAAAACACAGAAAATAATATTAAAATATTTTTCAGACTCAGATTTGTGGTCCTGAAACCACTATTCCTGTAACACCCCAAATCCGGCCTAGAAGTTAGGCCCAAATCTGGAGTGTCACATTGAAATGTTTCTCGAAAATCGTGTTTTCTTTTGCGTTCATTTATTTTCAAAATGTTATTAATCACTTAGTAAAATCTTTTTCAATTGCGGAAGCTTAATGAAAATAAATGATTTATGGAAACATGATATTTAAAAATTGGGTTGCGGAAACGTTGTGTTTGAAAGCAGTTATTGTTTTGGAAAACCCGTGTTTTCTAGCCTGGCAGATAAAAAAATAATAGAAAATAAAAGTTTAAATCCCAAATGGCCTTATTACAAAAATATCAAACCCAAAGTAAATTATTTGAAAGGCTAGCCATAAGGAAAAACTTGAGAACATGTGGCCACCTCCGAGTCCCTCGCAGCACCGATCCGTCTAAGGCTGGGGATTACCTGCACAGTTAAAAGCGGGGTGAGTTTATGAAAACTCAGTGTGTAATCCCCTTACCAGAGTAACAGTCAGTATACAGAATCAGAAATCTAACAGTCTGGGCCAAAGCCCTTTAACAGTAACAGTACAGTCTAGTTCAGAGCATACGTGGGTCAAAGCCCACTACAATATCATTTGGGTCACATCCCAAACAGAATCAATTGGGCCTAGCCCAAACCAATAACAGAACAAGTGGGCCTAAGCCCAGTATAGTGACAGATCTCATAAACAAGTATGCAGCAGTATGAGGATGCAGCCCAACCCAACCCAATCCAACCATCACACCACCCGTACCAACCCTACACACCTGTGGGGACCAAGTCAACCCACCCAGCCCTACACACCAATATCGCAACCGAGCTGCCAGTATCAACGCAGCAAAGCTGCTAGTAACAGTATACGTGGCTGAGCCACTAAAATCATTATATCGTGGCAGAGCCACTGAATCAGTATAACGTGGCATAGCCACCAGTACAGTACTTCCTCCATAAGCATAACCCAACCCAATGCAGTATGTCGTGTATGACATGCTCAATCATTACACGTGTATGCAAAATGGCCATGCTTAGTAACAGTCATTTCAACACATATTAACAGCAAATCAGACACATGCCTACAGTCAAGTTGGTTAAACCATAGTCATACAATCACAGTCAAATCATGGCACCAAAATCAGTCTTTTACCCTCAGGGGCAAAATAGTCATTTTACCCTATAAGGGTATTTCGGTAATCCTACCCTACAGGGGTAATTCGGTAATTCTACTAATAACTAATCCATGTATGTAGTGCATCTCAAACATAATCAATCATACAATTAACACATACAACATTAGTACTACCCTGAGGGTACTTTTACCCTGTCGAGGGTATTTCGGTAATTTCACAAATCAGGGGTATTTCGATAATTTTACAAACCAAAGGTATTTCGATAATTTCATAAATCAGGGGTATTTCAGTAATTTTACAAACCGAGGAATTCTAAACAAAGATAACGATGCGAATGGGCCTAGGGCCCATTCTCGGCCCAAATGGACCCACACGCTCGTGTGGCCCATTTAGCCCAAATCTAGCCATAGATATGAGATTCACATAGACCAGTTCACTATCTACTACTGGAAACACGAAAATTTATATACTTTTTCATGCCCTTTTTGACCCAAATTCGTGTGGTTTCGAGTAAATTTTTGTCAGAAAATAATTAAATATTATAAAATAATTAAATTATGCTAAAAATATGAACATGATGAATTTTAATTAATTTTATAGTAAATTTTGATTTATTTTGACTATTTTCGACAGATTCGCACAAAAGGGCAAAAATAAGCTCCGCAGACACTGCTCGAAGAACAAAACCGAGAAGCAATTTGGAATATCAAGGCGAATTTATTTTCAGCCCAAGACAGTCCAATTATGAATATTTAATCATAATATAATTAATTTTAATTTATTCCCAATTTAATTTGGGTTAAATAAATTAATCTTAATTAATTATAAAAAAGGCCCAGTTGAACCGCATCAGCTGAACCAAACCGGTTGAACCAAACCAAGCAAAGAGTTGGGTAGCCCAAACTGTCCATAGGCTGGTCCAAATCAGCTTGTTAGCTGATTAATTGAGTTGCAAAGAAGCCCTTGAAGACTTCTCAAAATCCTATTCAAACCTCTCCAAAATTCATGGCTTTAAAGATTTGCCCATGCTAATTTTAGCAAAGTTGAATCCATCAACTTTGCCACATGGGATGGCCGGCCAAGTGGGACTCCTTTTCTGCTGATTTTTGCTATTTTTAGCAGCCCCTAACACCTATAAATACAGCCCCTAGCTTCTCATTCAAAACACACCTCAAGCATTCACATTTCCTCTCTCATTTTCTCTCATTTCCCCACTTTTCCACTTCCCTTTTTGGGTGTTCTTGTGCCGATTTCCCCTCTTGGAAAAGAGTTGTTTTTCCATCCATTTGAAGCAGCAATTGAAGTCTTCCTAAGCCCCCTTGATAGCCAAGGACACCGAAGAACGAAGAAGGGATCAATCAGACAAGCCACGGAGAGCCCCGGATTTGTTTCTTGTTTCCTATCTCTTTAAATTATTTGTTGTTGTTTTGACAAACATGCTTATGAATATTCATGTTTTTGAAATGTTTAATTTAATCAATTTAGCTTGAATTTAATTCGTGTTGGTTTGATTTCATTTCGCTCTCTTAGATTATTAAAATTGTGTTTATGCTGTTAAAGGCCTCGGTGAAATGTTTGATTAAGTAAAATCATGCTAAGTTATCTGGCATTATAATTGTTTAGATAGCTAATGAATTAATTATTTAAACGCATTGAAATTGTAATTAATGGACACAATACTTAATCTGTGCATGTTTAACTCTTCTAAGGTAGCTGAAGATTAAATTAGCATTGTATTTGACGATATGTATGCCTTGCATAACTTGCAGGATTTTTGTGATTAAATTGTTTCAAGGTAAAAATACTTTGTTACTTCACATGATCTTTTATATGCTTGTTAGGTTGAATTAATCGTTTGCATCGACATAGGAATATGCGAGAGATTGTTTAATTTAATAAGTATGTATGTGCAATAACATGTTTACTTTTAGAAGTCTGTTTAATCGGTCGAATTGGCATAGAAATATGTACAAGAGATGAATGGATTTTTCATTTGTAAATATGTTCATAAGTTAGCAAATTACCGAGTTGCCATGTTTTAACAAGTATAAACACAAGTTTAATAATTCTAAGGTAAGAAATGTGATTAAACCAACACAATTATGTCATCTTGATTAAAATCAGTTTTTGAAATCGTGCATTAGAACTTTGTTTTATTTTATTTTTACTTTGTTTTTCTTTTAGTTTTTAAATATTTCTCAAAACCAATTATTTTTCCATTACCAAAGTGTTTGAACCATTTTCATAAATAAATCTTTTACAGTCACTGTGGGTACGATAACTCGACATTTACTTGTCACTTTATTACTTGTTACGATTGTATACCCTTGCACATTTCCACCGTTCCAACTACACAATCATACGAATTATTCATATGGGCCCACATGGCCCAAATAGCCTAACCCACAAGAACACTTATGTTGGCCTCAACTATCGTGTCGAAACCCCCACACGTGCGCTCGTACGCTCGTGTGGCTACCATTGCCGTATAATCGATATTTCGGTATTTGCCGCTCTACAGCTAGAGTGGTGCGAAATACACACATGATAGGAATCTGGAGTTGATCCGCACTCCGAACACTCCTATGCCCAAACGCCAACCCAGGTATCCTTACTCTCCTCATAGATTGCTCTATTTAAAGCTAGCTTTTCACCTTCCCTCTTGCTAACTTCCCGATGTGGGATCCCTCCTTCAGCAGAGTTTAATTCAAACACAACTCTGGCCATCCCAACTTAGCAAAATAAATATCCCTTTTTGCTTGCGATGGGATTCAAACTCAGGCTCTGTTGTAACATAATCCATGCCGCTAGCCACTTTACCAACTAGCTCCTTGTTGTCTTAAAACATGTGCAACTAAATATAAGTCTATGACCAAAGTCTAAGTTCATTTAAAAAAGAAATCAAAATGAAATGCAAGCGCCAAGACTTGTACCTTGGACCCCTTGCTTCCTCTATGGCGTCATTCCCTTGTCTCCCATGTGGCGCCATTTGCCACTAGACCACAACTCCTTTTGTGTCATTTTTCTCCACATTTTATTCTTAAAGCTTACTTACTAACTCCCAGGGTTTTATTCGCCTAAAACCAAAATTTTCCTAAAGCCCAGGTTTGATCCCGGGACTTCATGGAAGCCCCCTAACCTTCCAAAATCACTCACCTAATAGGTCCAACTTGCATTAGATCCGTTCTCTTGTTCTCAAAATTTTTAAACGCTCCCGTGCCCAAGGCCCAATTCTACTAGGCCCAACTTCAGGTCATTACAATTTCGACTAGGATCTAAACCGGACTGTTACATAGACATTGAAAAAGCTTTGTAAACATCCTGATTAATCAATAAAATTCATATGTTCTCTTTTGCTTTCCTATTTCTAGTTCTTTTATTTTCTCTTTTATATACGCGATTTTTTCTTCCCTACCTTCTTTACTTTTATTTTATAACCCCTTTATTTGTTTATTTTTAAAACGTTTTGAAAAAAAAAATTTATAACAACTATCCCAAAAGTTTAAACCCAAGACCTCTCATAACCTTTAACACCTTTTACGCTCAGCCACCTTTAAAACTTTCAAAATTTCTCTTGTACCAATAAATATGTAAAACATGTTTATCCATATCTGATTGGATTTATTCATTTAAGAATCGACGATCAGATCTATTCTCCGTGGTCTTAGACACAAGATGCGAGAATTTGCAGGAAGTTTTTATTTAATGTTTCATATTGAGATTTTTATTTTATCTATGAATAATTATGATTGATTTAATTAACTTGTTTTATTTCTATGTTGTTAAGGATATTTAAATATTTGATCTCAGAATGGATCTTAATTCTTATTCTTGATATTTGATTTGTCATTGTATAAGCACAGGTAAAGTTCAGATTTGGTAAGAAGTTTTTATGTTTGACAATTTTTTTTTTCAATTGTGATATATATTGAAATTATTAAGTGATATTTTTTGTGCTTTATTAATGAATAAAATAATTATGATCCTATTTGGCTGATCTTATTGGTTTATTTTTCTGATGTTAAAGAATTTATATTATGAAAACAATATTATATGTATGTATTGGGAGACAGTATTGTAACACCCTATACCCGATCTGATCATTGTAAGTAGATACCAGATGACACAAAAACTCAAATGTTTCTAAACAAATCTTATTTATTTCTCAACACTTAACATACACCAGAAACTATATCTTTATACACACGATCTAAGAGATGCTTCCTTACAATTTTATTGAATATAATGAATTTAAACATTATAAATTCTTAAGACTTTAACTAAACCCCTCAGCCATTATATATGCATGTTACGACTACCGCACCCTTTTTCATCAAATTGGTGGAGTCTAGCATAGCCCTTCAATCGATCATTTGGTGAAAACTTTATCCTACAATTAAGCAAACCATGTGTAAGTTCAATGGAACTTAGTGAGATTCCGCATAATGGCCATACGACAAACTTCAAAACTTTAAGAAATGAAATTCTAAAAAAAAGAATGTACAACTCTCTGGTCATCCTTGGCCATTAGCAGATTTTTCTGATGAGATCTATGTCTCCCCCTCCCCTTTTAACCCCAGCTCACCGCTTTTTGACTTGTCCTTTAACCTAAGTATGTGCATATTTCTTTAGGATAAGGATCTTCTAGGAATACAGACCTAATTACGCCTCAATCTAAACTTCATTTCTCTCAAAACTTTGGAGGTGAAGCCCGATGTCTATCCTTTGGATTATTTACCTTTACTTTCTTGGGTCTCAATTTATTGTTCTCTCTTGTTCCTGGCAGACCCCTTCTTCTATCAACCTGAGTAACTTAGCCCCTAAGTAGGACTCAATAGACTTAGCTACCCTTAACTATCCCTTATCCGCAAACCCTTAGGTTCCACTCAATCATCTAGTTTAACCTTTGTTATTGGGTTATTTGCCAAAGATCTGCAACCTCATACCCATGAGTTCTGTAACATCCCTAACCCATATCTGTCGCCGGACTAGGGTTACGAGGCATTACCGAAGAAAACACAACTCAAAGCAGGCATATATATATATATATATATATATATATATATATATAGCATTTCATATACACTTACATAGCAAACAGCTAAAAGCTAACATATATGTTTGAATCATTTAAACAAAGTAAAATTTCATATTCTGTCAACGCAAATTTCATACCTCAAGAACAAAATCAAAATCATTTATATCACATCTAACACCTATCTCAAATTTATAGCATAATCAATCATTTATAATTAACATCATTAATATAATCATTCTGTTAAAGTCTTAATAAATAAACATCACTTTAGATCATAAATATGATATTCAAACATTGTATCATTCAACCAAATAACCAAATAACATCAACCAATAAGTTACTCACAAAATTAATTAAACATGATCTCATCATCTATCCAAACTGGGCATATATGCATTATATAAAATCATATTACCTAATTATTTACGAATACAAAATTCACTATTCATTTGGTCATTCATTTCATTACATTAGCCGAACATAACCATGCATGATAATCAAACCAGGCTTGAAATTACAATCACTTTATTTTATTCTTTCACTTCATATATATATATATATATATATATATATATATATCTTAACATGACAATGAATTAATGACCATATACACCAATCATAATCCACACCTCAAATCAAATACATTATAAGTAATTATTTATTTCAATATCACCATATTACCGAATACATAGATACTTTAACCTTACCGTTTCAACTTTAATTATCAAGACTTAATGACCAATATGAACACATACTCAATTACTTATAATCAAACATATACATATATACTTCATCAAAACCAAATTACAACTTATTAACTTACATATTTACCAATACATAATACATATACATTTCACTTAATTTATATAAATACATATAAATATACAAAGCTACATTTAATCATAATTAGGTTAATAAGCAAATCAAACTTTATGTAATACATATTAAGTAAACCATTCCATATCACCTAGTCGCGTTCAACTTATCCAGGACTTTATCACTTAACATAGCCAAAATATCAACATATACATTCAGTTCAAACCCATATATCAATTACACTAATCATTCAAACAAACATAACCAAAATATAAGTATCAACCACATAACCAAATTGATTTTGTCTAGTTTTAGAACATAATACAAGCATACCTATTATGAACATATACTTAACCAAATATGCATATGTATAAGCCCATCCTCAGCAAAGATAGCAAGTCAATCAAAAGAGGATAAACCATTTTCGCATGGCTATGAATTACATACATAGGTACTCAATTCATATTCAACCTTTTACTAAGCTATACATGACATATATTCGTAATTAACATAACCAAAATACCAAAGTAAACTGTCGATAGTGTGATAAGTCTTGCTGACGATCCCCGAGCTCGTAACGTATATCCAAAATCTATAAAACAGAGGCAGACGGAAAAACACAAAGTAAGCTATTTAAGCTTAGTAAGTCATAAGCAAGTTAATAACAACCAATTTAACAAGATTAATTATACAAAATTGTAACAAGCACTTTAAATAATCCACATATACAAATACTTACTAAATTTCAATATCAAATCACATTAACCAAATTTGGCCGAATACATCAAATTAGAAACATATATATATTTCACATGCTCAAACATTAGATTTTGTGCAATGAACTACACATCCAACTTATCTTACTTTTCACAGCACAGTTTATACACATACCCGAGTTCTTTTAATTCGAGTTATATATTGGCCTTCACTTACACATGCCCGTTGAACCATTCGGAATTAAAAAGGACACGCGGATAGTCAGAAGCTCGTAAAATGCCAACGTCCCAGACGTGGTCTTACATGTAATCACATATCGGTGCCACTGTCTCAGACATGGTCTTACACATAAACACAAATCGATGCCAACTTCGTAGACGTGGTCTTACTCGGTAACACATAACGGATATCCTATGTCATGACATATGTATCCTATCTATTCCTAAGGTTTGTATGGGACTTACGGACGTCGAAACTCGATCAAATCAAGCTCAGAATTTAGCCAAATCACAATGTTTACATTCGGCCATAGCATATATTTATTCAAATAATTTAATCTGATACATAAAAAATATATATTCATAGTTATATCAACTTTTAAATGCTTACGAACTTACCTCGGACGTCGACGACTACGAAATCGACTATTCGACCACTTTTGTCTTTCCCCGATCCAAATTCGATTTCTTTAATTCTTGATTTAAACATATTCAAATTAAACTTATTTAAACATCAATACACTCAATTTAGCCTAAAAACACATAAATGGGAAAATTACAATTTTTCCCTAACGTTTTACACCTTTTACAATTTAGTCCTTTTTGCACAAAACACAAATTACACAAAATTTGACCATACTTCTTTAGGGCTGAATATTCATAGCATTATTACAAGCTCATAAATTTCATTTATTTTTCATTTTAGTCCCTCAAAAAATTATTTTTGCAATTTAGTCCAAATTACTCAATTTTATCAAAAATTCAATGACAAAACTTGTTAATCTAACACATATATTTCATATTTCATCATCAAACATAAAAAACCACAAGGTACCATCAATAAATTATCATCAAAATCAAAAATTAAGACATAGGTTCTGTACATCTCTAAGCAACGATCTCAAAAATGTAAAAATTATCAAAAATCGAACAAAATAACCTTGAATTTAGCCAAGTTTATAGCCGAAATGTTGAAGAACTTTAAGGTTTCTTCTTTTCTCACATTCGGTCACCCATAAAAAGATGATAACCATCTTTATTTTTATGTTATTTTAACATATATCATTAATTATAATTAGGTTACTATTTTACCCTTTTATATTAAATATCTTTAACATATATTTTAAGGTCATTTTAGACCATTGTCACCCACTATCTTGTAAAATGGGCTAATTTCCCTTTAAGGACTCCATATTAAAAAGCCACTATCAAATTGGCACTTTATACTTTAGTTTGTAAATTTTATATTTTACGCGATTAAGTCCTTTTATTAAATCGGGCACCTAAACGATAAAATTAAATCACAAAAATTTAACACCCCCAAATTCACACATAATAAACACGAAAAATAATTTTTAAATATTTTTCTAACTCGGATTTGTGGTCTCGAAACCACTATTCCGATTAAGGTCAAAATCGGGCTGTTACAAGTTCTTCATAACTAGACATAGTAAATCCTCTCAAAAGGTTTACCTTGTTTTGTTAGCCTCTGAGTTTGATTCATTTGATGATCTTTACCATTCCAGCGAATTCTTTATGATGCCATAGACGAGCTAGTGTTCTACACTCTTTCATTCCATTTAAATGTCCTGGCGGACTCTATTAGTTGCTATAGCCGACCTATGGTCTTTTATCCTTTCACCCCGTCTTTACTATCCCGACAGACTACCCTGTGTTCACTATATCGACGGACTCCATTGGTCACCATAATCAAGCTATGGTCTTACACCTTAAACCTTTTAGAGGTGTCACCTTAAAGGACCTTACTGTCATCGCGGTGTCGTCCTATAGATCCTACTAACCGTCATCGGGATGATGCTCTATGGAACTTAAATATCGTTGTCACGATGTCATCTCGAAGGACCTAGTTTGAATTTCACATTAATGCTCGAACACCGAAGTGCCTCCTCCATGTAACACCCCAAACTCGGTTAAAACGCTACAACCGAATCTGGCGTGCCACGAGAAGAAAACATTTGGAAACTGATTTGTTGACTTGACTGGAGAGAAAACCTTTGCATAGTTTTAAAGAAAACCGAAGTGGAATTTTGTAATGATCAAAACATTTCGGAAGTTGTTTTAGAAAAACTTGATAGCCTTATTATTACTCCATATTTATTACTTAACCAGTGAACATTTCAGAAAACACATACTTATCGAAGTTTTAAAAACAACCAATTCGTAATTACCAGGTATGCTTATCGAAAATTATAGAAACAACCAAATAAAACATTCCAAAAATAAAAGTTAGGCGGCCTTATTACAACGCTGAAATCCCAAATTAAAGGAAATAACTAAGTTCAGATAGAACACTTTGAAAAAAATGAAGGCTGAGCATGGCCACCTCGAGTCCACTCCGGCTCCATATCCACGATCTAAGTCTGATCTGCAAAATGTAAAGGAAAGGGGTGAGTCACCTAGACTCAGTGTATAAATCCCCATCCCAAGAGAAGTTATGCTCTTACACAAATTCATACAATAATATGCAAGTCATGCAACCCATCCAACCTAAGTATCCATCCATGTCTCCCAAATCTACCCCTTGTGGTACCAAACCACTGGTAACCGAAGTTACAAAAATAACACATGTGGTACCAAACCACTGGTGGTGCCAAACCACTGAGACATAGTCACAATTTTATAATATGTGGGGCCAACCCACTGTGTGATACCAAATCACTGGTGACAGTCTGATAGATCATACTTCCCCCTCCTCTCATCACCCATAACGCAGAGTTATGCTAACAATATCAGTATGACCATGCTTAACATAAAAAATTATGTGTACAAGATATCATATATTCATAGATCACAATCAGCGCAAGAAATTATAACAACTTACCCGGCATCCTCGCTTTCACCCACAAGGGTAAACTAATATTCACAGCCGACACTCCAGCTTTTAACAGCACATAACATTTAACATATTAAGTAATGAAAGTGTGTAAGAGTTACACACCTGGTTTTCGTACTAACACTTTTACTGCTTCTACGCTACTGTCACTCGCGACTACCACTATCGGCCCACGATCTACTTCCGATGTCGGCCCACACCCCAAAGGCCAATCTCGCACTCCCGATACTGATCGTTTCTTGTACTTTGGCGTTGAATTTCCAAATCCAACCTCTTCTGCTTGACTGTTATTCGAGTCCATAATAATCCCTTAATCACTAAACCATTTAAACGATGAGATCTAATTACTCAAACAATTATAACACTAAAACGCAACCTTACCTAAACTGTCGAATCCCGAAAATCTTCAAGAAAACGTCACCACCAATCTACCTACATTCGGCCAACACCAAAACATCAAACCAACCGATAACCACAACCCATCTATCACCTGATGCCATTCGGCCAAAAAGAAAAGAACAGGAAAGGGCCATTCGGTCGAACCTACCATCAACCACCTACCTTCGGCTTTTCCACAACTCGGCACAGGATAATGAGACAGATTCGGCTTCTAGGGGTAGAGAGTGAAATCGACAGGGCCTTTGAACAACCAATACAGTTTAGAACTTGATAAAAACAGAGAAATCGCAGAGGAAAGAAATCCCGAAACTCACCAGATTACTAAGGAGCATGCGGCTTATAGTGCACCTTCGGGAAACAGAGAAACCACCTTGACGATTTGGCTATGGAGAAAGGAATATGCACAGGGAAAATTCGGCTTTTAGAAGTATAATGGAGAGGAGAAAAGAGATAGGGAGTTTCGGCTAGAAGAGAAAAGCTAAGGCAAATGGAGAGAAAGAGTTTAGGCTAGATGTGTGAAAAGAAAGAAAGAATGGAAGCAAAAAGATGATAACTTGGCTAATAATTTCGGCACACTTACACACCTTAGAGTTGGAGTTTCGGCCAACTCTCCCCTCTCCTGATAGCCTTTATCCCTTATCTTATCCATCTATCATCACATCCCTTATCTTACCTCTCTTAATTATCAGCTTTTAATCACTTAAATAAAAGGAATAAAGCTCCTAAATTCTAGCCATTGTGCCGTCCACCCCCTTCCCCTAGGAGTGCCGAATTTTACCCATTAATTTGGGCCCCAAGCGGCCATACTAGGCCCAGACTCCTTCCCCTTGTGACGCCACCTACATGCCCACTTATAGCACCTCCAAACTTTGGGCCACAAGCCCAACTTGCTACTAAACATACTTACTTAACTTAATTTATAAACTAGCACAATATATAATCAATTTAACCCAGGTTTAAGCCCAAACCTGAGCCCAATACACACCTCAAGGCCTTAACCTACTAACTTAGCCATGCAACAAACCAAATGCACAGACCCACAAAATCAGGATATTACAGTTCTACCCCCTTAAAATAAATTTCGACCCCGAAATTTACCTGGTCAAAAGAGTTGAGGGTATTGCTGTAACATGATATCCTCCGGCTCCCATGTCACTTCCTCCGGTCCATGGTTCCGCCATAATACCTTCACCAAAGGGACAGATTTCCTACGCAAAACCTTAACATCCCGATCTAGGATCTGCCCTGGTTCCTTCTCAAAAGATAAGTCTGGATTCACCTCTATCTCCTCCACTGGCACCACATGTGATGGATTCGAGCGATAGCGTCTAAGCATGCAAACATGAAACACATCGTGGATTTGACTCAACTCTGGTGGCAACTCAAGCTAGTACGCCACTGGTCCTACTCGCTTCAATACCCGATAAGGCCCGATAAACCTAGGGCTCAACTTGCCTTTCCTACCAAATCTCAGAACCTTCTTCCATGGCGACACCTTCAAGAAGACCTTGTCACCTTCAGCAAACTCTATATCTTTCCGTTTAAGATCGGCATAAGACTTCTGCCTATCCGAAGCTTCTTTCAAACAAGCTCGAATCACCTTCACCTTATCTTCTGTTTCCGCAACCAACTCTGGACCCAACAACTGCTGCTCCCCCAACTCCGTCCAACATGTAGGGGTACGACACTTCCGACCATATAACGCCTCATATGGTGCCATCTGTATACTTGTCTGATAGCTATTGTTGTACGCGAATTCTGCTAACGGTAAAAATTCCTCCCAACTGCCCTTGAAATCCAAGACACACCCCCTTAGCATATCTTCCAACACTTGAATCACCCTCTCCGACTGTCCATCAGACTGGGGATGGAACGCCGTACTGAAATTCAACCTTGTACCCAATGCCTGATGCAAAGCTTTCTAGAACCTTGACGTAAATCTAGGGTCTCTGTCCGAAATAATCGACACTGGCACCCGTACAATCTTACAATTTCTGCTATATATAGCCTCGCTAACTTCTGAAGAGAATAATCCACTCGTACAAGAATGAAATGAGCAGACTTCGTCAGACGGTCCATAATCACCCAAACCGAATCCTTTTTGGTAGGCGTAAGGGGTAGTCCACTCACAAAATCCATTGTAATCCTTTCCCACTTCCACTGCGAAATCTTAATCGGTTGCAACAAACCTGACGGCAACTGATGTTCAGCCTTGACTTGCTGGCATGTCAGACACTTACCCACAAATTCCGTTACCTCACGCTTAAGGCCCGGCCACCAAAACTGCTCCCGCAAATCCCGATACATCTTACTACCTCCCGGATGCATAGCATAGGGACTGCTATGTGCCTCCTACAAAATTTTCTGCCTTAACTCCACATCCTTAGGCATACACACCTTTCCTTGGAAACACAACACTCCATCGCTGCTCAAGCTATACCCCTCCAATCCACCATTCTGCACTTGCAAACATCGTGCGCTCAAAACTTCATCCACCAATTGTTTCTCCTTAACCTGCTCTACCCACGTCGGCTTCACTTGCAACTCCGCTAACAGGCTTTCGTCATCATACAGACTAAGGTGAGCAAACATGGCTCTTAAATCTGCCACCACGTTACGGCTCAAGGCATCTGCTACCACGTTAGCCTTTCCCGGGTGGTACTCGATCGAGCAGTTATAGTCCTTTAACAGCTCAATCCATCTTCTTTGCCTCAAATTTAACTCCTTCTGGGTAAGGAGGTACTTCAAACTCTTGTGATCTGTATACACCACCGACTTCTCTCCATACAAATAATGTCTCCAAATTTTCAGCGTGAAAACTACTGCAGCCAATTCCAGATCATGCGTCGGGTAGTTCACTTCGTGAGGTCTTAATTGTCGGGAAGCATACGCTACTACCTTTCCCTCTTGCATCAACACACATCCCAATCCTGTATGGGACGCATCGCAATAAACTGTAAACTCCTTTCCAGCCTCCGGTTGAATCAACACCGGTGCTTCCGTCAAAATCCTCTTTAACTTTTCAAAACTTTCTTGTTACTTGTCTGACCACACAAACAGAACTCCTTTTCTTAACAACTTAGTTAATGGTGCTGCAATCAAAGAGAACCCTTCCACAAACCTTGGGTAATATCCTGCTAAGCCCAGAAAACTCCGAATCTCTGCCACAGACTTCGGTGGCTTCCAGTCCAATACAGCCTCAATCTTTCGAGGGTCCACTCTAATCCCCTCGGCTGACACTACATGACCCAGAAAAGTAACTTCCTTCAACCAAAACTCACACTTACTAAACTTGGCGTATAATTGCTTTTCCCTTAAAATCTGCAACACTACCCACAAATGCGCGTCGTGTTCCTCCTCCGACCTCGAGTACACCAGAATATCATCTATAAATACTACGACGAACCGATCCAAGTACGGCTGAAACACCCGGTTCATCATATCCATAAACGCTGCCGGTGAGTTCGTCAACCCGAACGGCATAACCAAGAATTCATAGTGCCCGTATCGAGTACGAAACGCCGTCTTATGGATATCTGCCTCCTTTACCTTAAGTTGGTGATACCCCGACCTTAAATCTATCTTGGAGAAGACCAATGCTCCCTTCAGCTGGTCGAACAAGTCATCTATCCTAGGCAACGAATACTTGTTCTTGACCGTCAATTTATTCAACTGACGATAGTCTATACACATCCGCATTGACCCGTCCTTTTTCTTAACAAAGAGTACCGGAGCTCCCCACGGAGACACACTTGGCCGAATAAAACCCCGATCTAGCAACTCCTGGATCTGTGCTTTCAACTCCACCAATTGCTTTGGCGCCATCCTATATGGAGCAATGGATACTGGCGCTGTTCCCGGTAAAAGATCTATACCGAACTCCACTTCGCGATCCGGAGGCAAACCCGGAAGCTCTTCCGGAAAAACATCAATAAACTCTTTCACCGTCCGAACACTTCCTATGGCCGGTTCCTTACCTTCCAAAGCACAAACATAAACTACAAACGCTTCACATCCTTTCCTTACCATCTTTTCTGCCTTCAGCGCTGACACCACATTAGATAGGTAATTCCTTCTCTCCCCTATCATCACCACTTCTTCACCCTCAACCGATTTTAGCACCATGCGCTTAGCTGCACAGTCCAGCTCTGCCTGGTACTTAACCAACCAATCCATTCCTAAGATTAAATCGAACTCCCCAAAGGGTAGTTCCATCAAATCTGCTTGAAACACTACCCCTTGAAGTTCTAGGGGTACATCCTTATATAATTTGTCTACTACCACAGAGTGTCCTAGAGGGCTAACTACTGTCATCTTCCTAGCATCAGTCTCACTAACTAAGTTCAAAGTTTCCATTATACTGCTAGCAACATATGAGTGTGTCTAACCAACATCAATCAAAGCAGTATAGGACAGCCCAGAAATTAAAAACATACCGGTTATAACGTCCGGTGCGTCGTCCTCCTCTCGACGCTTGGCTGTATAGACCAACCCAGGCTGTCTAGCATCAGCACCTCCAGTACCTCGGCCAGGTGCTCCTCGGCCTCACCCGTTACCATTACCACCCCTAGCTACACCTCGACCCCTCTGTGGTTGCTGACCAGCCCTCCTGAATTGACCACGTCCTTGACCCTCAGCTTAAGTCCTAGCTAACTTCTGCGGACAATCCCT
Organism: Gossypium australe; assembly: GCA_005393395.2. NCBI lineage: Eukaryota > Viridiplantae > Streptophyta > Magnoliopsida > Malvales > Malvaceae > Gossypium > Gossypium australe. The sequence goes on along the minus strand of CM016625.1, from coordinate 108,705,614 downwards.
TACCCGGTGCTCTATCGACCCACACTCAAAGCACCCTCTACTACCAGCCCAACACTCTCCCGAATGAGACTTCCCACATCTAGCATACTGTGGTGGCCACTGAGCACCAGTAGGCTTTGCAGCTCGATCCGATCCACCAAATCTAGCCCTTTTCTGAGAACTTCCAGCCGACCCGGATGGCCCAATACTCCTTTTATCCTTACCTCTGTCCTGATTCCGCCTATCGGTTCGCTTCACCTCCTCAGCTATTTTGGCCTTTTCCACGAGAACGGCAAATTCCCTTTCACACTGAGGTGCAATTAAAACCCGCAGCTCATCTCTTAACCCGTCCTCGAACCTAACACAGCGCTCATGTTCCGTAGCCACCATACCCCGAGCATACCTACTCAACCTCAAGAATTCAGCTTCGTACTCGGGTACCGACTTATTCCCCTGAACCAAGTTCAAGAACGCCTTACGTTGTGCATCAGTATAACCAGCTCCCACATACTTCCTCTGATAGGCCGCCCTAAAGTAATCCCAGGTGATATCATCGGCCACTGCACCATCCCTAACCGTGAGCCACCACTAATACGACTCATCCCGGAGGAGAGACACTATACCCTTCAATTTTTCCTCAGCTGAGAAGTCTAAGTCATCTATTATACGTTCCGTCGCCTCTAACCAGTACTCAGCAGTGTTGGGAGCCACTCCAGAAACTCCCCTAAACACTTCTGCTCCGTTAGCCCGGAGTCGCTCAGCCACGGATTTTCGGGCTCCTGCACCCGCGCCTGCCCCAGCAACTCTTTCCAAAACTTGCAATACCGCCTGAGATACCGCATCATTACCACCAGTCTGATCTTGGAACTCAGCTTCCGCCGCCGGTAGATCCAACATCACATTTCTAGACCCATGGCCAGACCCTACTGGCTCCGACAAGGCCATCCTACCCCTACCACGGCCATGCGGCGGACGTCCACGACCTCGTGTACTCATGCTTCTCATTCGCATTTATCTGGTTAAGAATTTTATGGATTATTAACACTGTTCACTATTTATCCACGAATAATTTTATGGAAGATAGTTTTATAAGTGATTCTTTCGAATTCGAATCTATCTAAAGTTTCAGTTTCAGACTTATCTCCTAATTCTAAGTACATCCATCACACAGATAGCATCCACAAACCACATTCAACGTGTAGGGGTATTTTCGTCATTTCACTACCCGGGGGTATTTTCGTAATTTTAACCTAAAAATAATTTCCAAAATAAAGTTTCGGGTATTTTTTTCAAGATAAGGGTATTTTGGTAATTTTGTGAAGCAGGGGTATTTTCGTAATTTATAAGTTAGGGGTAGTTTGGTAATTCTTCAAACAGGGGCACTTTGGTTATTTTCCAAATTCAAGGTAGTTTTTACAAATCAAGGGGGTAATTCAGTAATTTTCAAAACTAGAGATTTTATAAACAGTGTGGCTGGTCCCTTCCGGGTTTTAATTATCGAATTTAGCCTGTGAATAAGTCCTCTTGATGAGGGTGAACCGTCACTACGCACCAGGTAGGGTTCGAGCGAAGAGGAGGTGAGTCACTAAGACTGCTTAAATACCAAGCTCTTCCTGAACCCAATCCTAGACATGCGCATGATCGTTGCCACACCCTAACTCGGCGACTTTCTCACAGGTTTGTTTAATTAAACTTAAGTCTTATGTAATTAAAAAGTTGTGTAAGCTAGCCCTAGGGTCCATCAGTACTATCACGCTTAACTACGTCTATGTCTAAAGCCCACAAAGCCCAACATATAAATATCACAGCAAAAGTTAGGGTACTTACCTGGGTGGATCGGTGCCGGAGACTCAGGTGCCATGCTTTCCGAAAAAATAATCATTTCACAAACTTTTAAAACATATTTTGGGCCCTAAGCCACAACCGAGCTTTTGAACCTGGCTCTGATACCAAAATGTAACACCCCAAACCCGGTTAAAACGCTACAACCGAATCTGGCGTGCCACGAGAAGAAAACATTTGGAAACTGATTTGTTGACTTGACTAGAGAGAAAACCTTTGCATAGTTTTAAAGAAAACCGAAGTGGAATTTTGTAATGATCAAAACATTTCGGAAGTTGTTTTAGAAAAACTTGATAGCCTTATTGTTACTCCATATTTATTACTTAACTAGTGAACATTTCAGAAAACACATACTTATCGAAGTTTTAAAAACAACCAATTCGTAATTACCAGGTATGCTTATCGAAAATTATAGAAACAACCAAATAAAACATTCCAAAAATAAAAGTTAGGCGGCCTTATTACAACGTTGAAATCCCAAATTAAAGGAAATAATTAAGTTCAGATAGAACACTTTGAAATAAATGAAGGCTGAGCATGGCTACCTTGAGTTCACTCCGGCTCCATATCCACGATCTAAGTCTGATCTGTAAAATATAACGGAAAGGGGTGAGTCACCTAGACTCAGTGTATAAGTCCCATCCCAAGAGAAGTTATGCTCTTACACAAATTCATACAATAATATGCAAGTCATGCAACCCATCCAACCTAAGTATCCATCCATGTCTCCCAAATCTACCCCTTGTGGTACCAAACCACTGGTGGTGCCTAACCACTGGTAACCGAAGTTACAATAATAACATATGTGGTACCAAACCACTGGTAACCGAAGTTACAAAAATAACATATGTGGTACCAAACCACTGGTGGTGCCAAACCACTGAGACTTAGTCACAATTTTATAATATGTGGGGCCAACCCACTGTGTGATACCAAATCACTGGTGACAGTCTGATAGATCATACTTCCCCCTCCTCTCATCACCCATAATGCAGAGTTATGCTAACAATATCAGTATGATCATGCTTAACATACAAAATTATGTGTACAGGATATCATGCATTCATAGATCACAATCAGCGCAAGAAATTATAACAACTTACCCGGCATCCTCGCTTTTACCCACAAGGGTAAACTAATATTCACAGCCGACACTCCGGCTTTTAACAACACATAACATTTAACATATTAAGTAATGACAGTGTGTAAGAGTTACACACCTGGTTTTCGTACTAACACTTTTACTGCTTCTACGCTACTGTCACTCGCGACTACCACTATCGGCCCACGATCTACTTCCGATGTCGGCCCACACCCCAAAGGCCAATCTCGCACTCCCGATACTGATCGTTTCTTGTACTTTGGCATTGAATTTCCAAATCCAACCTTTCTGCTTGATTGTTATTCGAGTCCATAATAATCCCTTAATCACTAAACCATTTAAACGATGAGATCTAATTACTCAAACAATTATAACACTAAAATGCAACCTTACCTAAACTGTCGAATCCCGAAAGTCTTCAAGAAAACGTCACCACCAATCTACCTACATTCGGCCAACACCAAAACATCAAACCAACCGATAACCACAACCTATCTATCACCTGATGCCATTCGGCCAAAAAGAAAAGAACAGGAAAGGGCCATTCGGCCGAACCTACCATCAACCACCTACCTTCGGCTTTTCCACAACTCAGCACAGGAGACTTTTAATGAGACAGATTCGGCTTCTAGGGGTAGAGAGTGAAATGACAGGGCTTTTGAACAACCAATACAGTTTAGAACTTGATAAAAATAGAGAAATTGCAGAGGAAAGAAATCCGAAACTCACCAGATTACTAAGGAGTATGCGGCTTATGGTGCACCTTCGGGAAACAGAAAAACCACCTTGACGATTCGGCTATGGAGAAAGGAATATGCACAGGGAAAATTCGGCTTTTAGAAGTATAATGGAGAGGAGAAAAGAGATAGGGAGTTTCGGCTAGAAGAGAAAAGCTAAGGCAAATGGAGAGAAAGAGTTTCGGCTAGATGTGTGAAAAGAAAGAAAGAGTGGAAGCAAAAGGATGATAACTTGGCTAATAATTTCGGCACACTCACACACCTTAGAGTTGGAGTTTTAGCCAACTCTCCCCTCTCCTGATAGCCTTTATCCCTTATCTTATCCATCTATCATCACATCCCATATCTTACCTCTCTTAATTATCAGCATTTAATCACTTAAATAAAAGGAATAAAGCTCCTAAATTCTAGCCATTGTGTCGTCCACCCCCTTCCCCTAGGAGTGCCGAATTTTAACCATTAATTTGGGCCCCAAGCAGCCACACTAGGCCCAGACTCCTTCCCCTTGTGATGCCACCTGCATGCCCACTTATAGCACCTCCAAACTTTGGGCTACAAGCCCAACTTGCTACTAAACATACTTACTTAACTTAATTTATAAACTAGCACTATATATATTCAATTTAACCCAGGTTTAAGCCCAAACCTGAGCCCAATACACACCTCAAGGCCTTAACCTACTAACTTAGCCATGCAACAAACCAAATGCACAGACCCACAAAATCAGGATATTACACTCTATAATTCCCAGAGCTTTGCACATTGCGGTTTGTTCCCAGTAATCCCGATGGAGGAAATCTTAACGGAGTTTACATTTTCTGATTCCTCTGTCCATTTCTCCATTTTGCCAATCCTAACATTTATGTTCGAACAACGTAGTGTCCCTTCCGCAAGGCCTAGAGCTTCGCACATCACGGTTTGCACACAGAATTGCCCATTTTCCTATCCTAACTTCATCTAACCCGTCAATTTCCCTCTCATATTCCATGATGAATAAATAAATATTACATGCAAATAAGCATTCTCAAGCAAAAATGATTATGCATTACCATATGACCTCAGTTTAGCATTAACACTTATTCATGCCACGTGCAACATCCCAAAGATGGAGTATAGAATTTCACCTTACTCCCTTATTCTTAACAGCTTAGTTGGTCCAAATGTCAGAGTCTCCTTTGTCCTGACAGCTAAGCATAAATACACTTTATCGGTAATCTTGAAGACATTGAACTCGTAAAACCCATAATTCATAATTAGATAGAAACTTAAAGGGTTCCTACTCTATTCCAAAAGTTTAGAGGGAGGGATAAGGAAACTTACCAATCCCCAATCTCTCTACTTGTAGACTCTAAATCACACGATGGTTGCAATATACAAAGCTTCCTTCAACTATATCCTCTTCTAAATTCAAAGCAATTGAAGAAGATGATGTTTAGAGAGGAAGATTTAGGAAACAGATTTGAGACGAATTCTATTTCCACACACTCATATATATATACATATATATATATATATATATATATACTCCATTAGCACGGTCTCCACTTTGTGTCTACCAATACTACCACTGAATCCTAATCACTTTGTCTCCCAGTAAGGAACCAGTCGGTTCGAGTCTAACTAAACTAGGATTTAAATCTAATAATTCCCTAACTAGCTACTCAAGTTTTCAAATATCTTATTAGAGTCCACAAACTTCTATTTTTGTACAATAAACTCCTGACTATTCCTTGAGCCCAAGTCCTTAGGATGGTCGAGTGTGACAAGTATTTTGTCACTAAATATCTTTCCTACCTTCAACCAAATTTGTGAAGTTATTGAATGATAGAGATTTTGGTTAATTGTGTAGGGGAATGCCTCATATTTTCAATCGAACAGATGGCGACATCACAATGAGAAGCTTATTGATGTTGCAATGACGAATAATGTCGTGATGATGTAAATAGGGACGTCGAGATGTGGCCACATGTTACCCACATAAATCATGTTTCTTCTCCTAATTAAACTCTGATTACTCTAGGGATATTTTAGTATGATTAGACCTCTAATCTTAGCCTATAAAAAGGGCTATTATATCCTTGTTTTGAGAGGTCAATTAGGAGGCAATTAAAAGATGTAGTATTATAGAGTTTTTCTTTTGGGGGCAACAAGTTGTAGTCCCAGATGAGTTTTGGTGAGAGTTTTCATGGTAACTATGGAGAGAATTTTATACCCCTTTTGAGAGAACTCTATGAGAGTTAGGACTTTTCTTTTGGGGTTTGGATTTGTACGTTTAGTACATTTAGGTTTATTTTCTCTATACTGTACTATCATTTTTTTACTCATTTAGTGAAAAGTCGAAGCCTCCTTTGCCTATGGCTTTTTTATCCTTTTTAGAGGAGTTTTCCACGTAAAATTTGTGTTTAATCTTCTCTACCTTTTCTATTTTGTTATTTATACGGGTCGATCCTCAACAAAATGGAAACAGACCTTCGTTTGGATTCTACAGTCAACCTATTTAGGGATGGCGACAACAAATTCCAATATTGAGAAGTTCTATGGAATCATAGATTTTAGATTGTAGTAATTTTAGATAAATCAGAGTGTTTAAAGTAAGGTTGGTCGCAAAGGGTGACAGTCGAGTGGAGGGATTTGATTTATTCGATGTTTTCTATCCTAATGTGAAACACACGTCCATTCGTGTATTACTGGCCCTAGTTGCATTATAAAACCTTGATTTAAAGACTAGGAGTCTTTTGATTTCTAAGTTTGACAATGGTTTGGGCTTGGTTGACATTCTTCAAAGTTTGAGCTCGACCTGTGATAGGGTCTGGAGAAGAAGGTGTGGTAAATACGAGTCAAGGTGGAGATTTAAGGGGGTTCTTCGTATTTCTGGTCAAATAGACGGTGACGTCACAATGAGAAGATTCCTGACATTATAACAATGGACGACGTCGTGATGATGCGCATGGGGACGTTGCGACGTGGAGACGTGTTCCCCACATAAATTGAGTTTCTTATCCCCCGCTAAACTCTGCTATCTTTTCCCAATTAAACTCTGATCACTCTAGGGATATTTTATTATGATTAAACCTCTAATCTTAGCTTATTTAAAGGGGCCTTCTATCCTTATTTTGGGAGGGCAATTAAAATAAGGCAATTAAAAATGTAGTATTATAGGGATTTTCTTTCGGGGATAACAATATGTAGTTGTAGATGAGTTTTTATGGTAACTATTGAGAGAATTAAATGTAACACCCTTAACCCGTATATGTCGTCAATATGGGGTTTCAGAGCATTATCGAGTAAACATAACCTAAATCATTCATTTTAAAACATTTCAATAATCATAGCATAACCCATCATTAAACATGCATATCGTCCCTTATTCAAGCCCTCGAGGCCTTAGAATCACTTTAGAAATGATTCGGGACTAAATCGGGAACATTTGAAAAATTTAGGAAAAAGTTAGAAAAATTTCAACTGCAGAGGTCACACACCCGTGTGGCCAAGCCGTATGCCTCACACAGCTGAGATACACGCCCGTGTGGCCAGGCCGTGTAACTCTCTAACTTGGGTCACATGCCCATGTGTGTTGCCCGTGTGTGACACACCCTCGTATGGCCAGGCTGTGTGCACCCAAAAGTACCTTAAAACTCAAGTTTACCATTTCCTACTTACTTGGGCACTAAGCAACTCAATTACCAATTGTTTAACCTATTCAAAACACGATTAAACATGCCCAAAATACACCAAATTCATCACCTAATATGCCTAACCAATGTACCCTCATTGGTACCACATGTTATATCATCAAAACATCATTCAAATCAATATTTTAAGTATACCAATTCATTCAAATTAACCAAACTTATAACTACCTAAATATCAAGCTTAAGTTCACATATACATCACAAGTAGTGGTTCCAAAATAACATGCCAATTTATGGCTTCAAACACAAACATATATATACTCAAACCAACTTTACACTTATAACTCCATTTACAAACCATTCACAAAACAACTATCAACTAGGACATCCCAGGTACATTCCATCACAAAAGGTAAACATCATCTCATTTGAGATCGGGATCGTTGTTAGATGCTGAGTCGGCGATCAAAAGAGAAGTCCTAACCTGCACATGGAAGACAAAACCATACGCTGAGTAAAACTCAGTGATATTTTTATAATCCGAACAATTAAAGATAAAATGATGCAAGAATGCATAATTTGAATTATACGAACATACTATTGTCTAAGCTTATAATTTCCATATACCATTATTTCAATTTCATGCATATTACCATATCATTTCATACTGTATTCAATTTTCACATGCTATCATATTTGATTTGTTTAAAAAATATCACATGCTATCATATTTGATTTGTTTAAAAAATATCTCAATACACATCACTTGCTATATAAATAGTTTTTCACATATCAATCCACATTTCATTTAAACAAAGGCATTAACCATTCCATATTCAATTCATGAGTACATAACTCATATATTCCATTTGTTCACAACATATTTCACATTTCATTTTCAATCCATTATCTCATTTCCATTTCACATATCATGTCATTTCAATATCAATTATAAAATTTTATTATTTATTTACCTCTATTAACACGACTCGGACTCGGACGGATACACGGATCCAACCAACACACCAGTTTGGCATCTAGTGCCTCATCGGATAAATTCGAAGTAATAACTACGGCCATCGCTATATAAATTGACACCCAATGTCTCATCGGTTAAACCGAAGCAAATTGGCACCCAGTGCCTCATCGACTCGAAGTCGAAGAAATCCCTGAACTCTTTCTATCCTATGGCATGCCATCTATATCTGACTCAGCCCGATACAATTAATAGGGTTTCATTTCACTTTTCAAATACAACCAATATCCAGTTCTCATATTTGTACATTATCACATTTACACATATATTTATTTCAATTCAATTAATCAATACATTCATAAAGTATATGTAACACCCTAAACCCGGCCTAGAAGTTTAGACTAAATTCTGGATGTCACATTGATCACTGAAGTGATCGTAGAAAAGTTTTTACAAATCAATTTATATGTCGGTTAACAATACTTAAATGTTTTAAAACCAGTCAGTAAAATTACAATTGAGATGGTGTATATATATATAAAAGTGGAATAAAAACGGAATAAAAACGATTAAAACTTAACTCAAAATTTGTATCACTGCTTTATAAAAATCTTATAGTTCAAACCAAATAATCAAATAGATACTGAAATTCAAACTGATAATATTTTATTTTCACCGAAACTATCCGAAACCTCCGCAAACAGAGTCCAGCGTTAGAAATCAGAAAAAGGTACCTAAAAGGGAAACACTAAGAGGGTGTGAGCTACTCGAGCTCAGTGTGAATTTTAAAACGGTTAAAAATGGTTTTCAGAAGAGAACACCAGTTGGTAGTTCAAAACAAACATACTTACAAATGTAAGTAGAAACAGATACCAAACAAGGAACCAATGTCCCAACATGCAATCAGAATAGATCACACCAAGTCACACACACACAGACAGAATACAGTCAAGCGATAATACAGAAAAATCTCATAGACAGATGTAAATGCAATGCAGTCAAAAAGTGGAACCCACCCATCCAGCCAACACACCTCTCCGTCCCCCGATCACACCCCATAAGAGTTGTTTAAGCTCATCCAACCGAAACACACCACATAGGACCTCGAGGGCCAATCCAAACCTAAACACTATATATGTGGACTAAGCCACTCAGATATCAATACGCAGCAAAGCTAGTAAATGTGCTATACTGTGTAATGCGGTAGACCGCAGTACAGGCGAGTTGCAGTTTAAACTGCCAGATCAGATAATGGTATGCAGCAGAGCTGACGTACGTACAGTACAGTGCAATGCAATGCAGTAATCCGCTATATAGACATGTTGCAATTAAACTGCAAGATTAGATAATAGTGCGCAGCAACGCTGACGCATGTGCGGTACAGGGCGATAAATCACTGTAGTATAAGTTGCAGTAGAACTACCTAAAAAGATCAGAACCGGTCTCCCTTCTCTTCACAACCCAACCCAAAACAGTTTATACAAGTGATGTATTCACTCAATCTCACAGAACAGTGACGCAGTATCTGACATTCAGACAGAACAGATATGCACACACACACCCTGGTTAATTAGGTTCAGAGTCAGACATTACACACATCAATCACAAATAGCACTTAAGCCACAGCCCGAACGGAGTCTTAACTACCCTTGTTTAAGCTTAGTCAAGGGTAAAAGCATGCAAACACATTTTCAGATCAGAACCGCACACAGAACTAATACCAATGTCTTAGGACCACACGCCCGTGTACTCTGGCCGTGTAGACATGCTTAGGCGGTATGGGAGGTCACAAGCCCGTGTAAAAAGGGGCACACGGCCGTGTGACTGTGGCACAGGCCCATGTGAAGAGAGGCACACGGCCGTGTGACTGTGGCACAGGCCCTTGTGAAGAGAGGCACACGGCCATGTGACTGAAGCACATGTCCGTGTGGACTGGGGACATGGCCGTGAGAACAGGCCGTGTAACTCTCTGCCCATTTGAACTAAATTTGAGTACAAGGCTGACACGGCCGTGTGAGGGTTTTACACGCCCGTGTGCCAACTAGACAAGGTCGTGTGTCCAAAACACACGCCCGTGTGGAATCCCTAAATCCCCAAATTAGCCACACTACCGTGTGGCTAGGCCGTATGGCACCCAATCACTTAAACCCTAATCCCCAAACTCACACGCCCGTGTACCCGAGGGATACAGCAGTGTGAGAATCCACAAAATCCTCAAGTCGGCCACGCAACCGTGTGGCCAAGCCGTATGACACCAAAATTAGCCTGGAAACCCTAATTCCCAAAAGCACATGGCCGTGCGAACTGGCACACGCCCGTTTGGAAACCCTAGTGGCCACAAAACCACCCTAAAACAACTTGAAAAGTGAGTTTTCTGGTCACTACGTTGACCCACAACCGATGGAACTCAGAACCGCACTAACCAAAGCGAATGTCCATGCCATTCGACAGTACTACCGTACTTTGACGATCAATTTCCAAAAGCCACCAAGATTGCAACATTCTAACAAAATTAATGTTACAAAAAAATATAGGAAAGCTTCAGAACCCACACCTGTTACGACGGCAAAGAGCAATAATCTTCAAAGTATGCACCGCAAAAACCTTTCCCCACCAAAAAGAAAGAAAAGGAAAAGCCAATCGAAGAGAAAATGGAGAACGTGGGAAAAAAACCCAAAATGCGCACCCAAGGACTCGAACCCAGAACCTTGATTTTAACTACACACAACCAAACCACCAGACCAGCAATCCCATCTGTCACTTACACGCAAGACTAAACACAAAAGCACACATTTCTTTCAAACCCTAACCACTAACATCAGAACTTCTACCCCTAAAATCTGGGGTGTTACAACTCTTTCCTCCTTAAAGAAATTTCGTCCCTGAAATTTCCAACTATCAGAATAGTGGTATAACACAAGCTACACCACTACGCTCCCTCTGCGCACTCTACCTCGAGCAGAACCAAATCGATCCTAAGACATCATACACAAACCCAGAACACTTAACTGCTGAAGCAGATACACTATTTCAATACTCTAATCTAAGCATCGAAACATTCACAATTATACCTGTCTCAAAACCGACGAGGGCACTCCTGGATCCTATGTTCGGTGGACCCGTATCGAAAACATACTCCAGTCTTTTTCCAACAATCGCTCGGATGGCACTTCTTACAGTGCTCACAAAACGAAATGCTCGCACCACCACTAGCACCCTCTGTAGAACCGCTATTGCCACTCAAAAGCGTTCTAACACGCTTCGCAGAATGAGACTCCAATCTCAGAGGACTACGATCTCTTTTCTTCCCACAATCTACACACCTGCATTGAAGCATTTCACTAGTCTCCCTTATCCTAGCCTCAAACACATTCTCTAAAACATCCCTCACTTTCCAAGTCAATGCCTCAATACCAAGCTCTGGGTTATCGCTTCCCAAAGTTGGCAGGATCACTCTAACCTCCAACTCCTGAATAGACTCACGCCTCGAAGAAGTAGACGACTCCTCGCGATCTTGCTTACCTACAGAATCCATATCAGTTTTGTCGCTAACTTAGAATATCTACACTTTCAGAAAGCAAACACAAAATAAGTACATAAATCTACATATATAATCTTACAGTTTTGAATTTCTACTTGGACCAGTATCGGAGTCTTCGACATTTCGTTTTCGTAAAACATTTCCAAAACATAAATCATTCCAACTTACTGTGGTAAAGTTTTCTAAAAAAAAACTCCTTTTTAAAACAACCACGTGCGGACATGAATATGTAAAAACACAGGCCGAGTTTTTTGCAAACTTGGCTCTGTTACCACTAAATATAACACCCTAAACCCGGCCTAGAAGTTTAAACCAAATTTCAGATGTCACATTAATCATCGAAATGATCGTAGAAAAGTTTTTACAAATCAATTTATATGTCGGCAAACAATACTTAAACGTTTTAAAACCAGTCAGTAAAATTACAGTTGAGACGGTATATATATATAAAAGCGGAATAAAAACAATTAAAACTTAAATTGAAATTTGTATCACTGCTTTATAAAAATCTTACAGTTCAAACCAAATAATCAAATAGATACTGAAATGCAAACTGGTAATATCTTATTTTCACCGAGACTGCCTGAGACCTCCGGACACCGAGTCCAGTGTCAGATTTCAGAAAAGGTACCTGAAAGGGAAACATTAAGAGAGGGTGAGCTACTCAATCTCAGTGTGAGTTCTAAAACGGTTAAAAATAGTTTTCAGAAGAGAACACCAGATGGCAATTCAAAACAAACATACCTACAGATGTAAGTAGAAAAAGATACCAGACAAGGAACCAATGTCCCAACACGCAATCAGAACAGATCACACCAAGTCACACACACACACATACAGAATACAGTCAAGCGATAATATAGACAAATCTCATGGACAGATGTAAATGCAATGCAGTCAAAAAATGGAACCCACCCAAAAAGAAAGAAAAAGAAAAGCCAATCGAAGAGAAAAAGGAGAACGTGAAAAAAAACCCAAAGAAATAGAAATAGAAAGAAGAAAAATAAATATAAATATAAATATAAATATAAATATAAAATAAATAAATAAATATAACTAAAACAAAACAAAATAAAAAGGTTCTCCCAAAATGGACACCCAATGACTCGAACCCAGAACCTTAAAATTATCTACACACAATCAAATCACTAAACCAGAAAGCCCATTCTGTCACTTACATGCAAGACTAAACACAAAAGCACACCTTTCTCTCAGACCCTAACCACTAACATCAGATCTTCTAACCCCCAAAATTCGGGGTGTCGAAACCATTTTTTAATTTTTGGTAAAAACGAGGATCAACTTAAGAAACGAAAATGGAGTAGCCACCAATCCCTTTTTACTTAGGTGTGATTGGATCACTTTGTAAAGCGTTTTATTTCAAAACATTGATTTTGGTCCACGAAATACAATAAAACAGGTTCGGGAGTCGGTTACGTATGAGGAAGGGTTAACACCCTCATAACGCCCAAAAATTGGTACCTAATCGATAAAATCATGTCCTAATATTGAAATTTTGAAAAATATGATCCTTTTATTAGAAAGAAAACCAAGACTTACCTATCTCAAAGAAATAAAATGTTATACCCAGTAAGTTAGGATATAACATCTCATGGCTTCGAAACTAGGCTCACCTTTATTTAGAAAATTCTTATCTCGAGACACAAAATATCATATCCAATAAGTTAGGATATAACGTTTTGAATTCCCGAGAATAAGTTTTGATTTGGAAATTTATGAATTTCAATTTTAAGAGAAAAGGGATACTTAATATTTTAAGTTCAACGATAAAAATCGAAACCCAATGAGTAGGGCACAATTTTTCTCGAAGTCCCCAAATATTAGATACCATCGTATTTTTTAAAACTATTTGAATAAAATGCGTCAATTCAAAAGGTATTTTTATAAGAATGGTTTGAGTAAGATATTGCATGATTACAATATGTATACCAAATATCAATTTATCATAACTATGAATCATATTAACAATTACTACTAATGGATAATTAAGGAATAATACGAAATAATAAGTGATGCAAACAATAGAATAATTATACTAATGCAAAATATAAAAATGATAGATGAATAAAATAAACAAGGGATAAATAAATATAAGATATAAGGCAGTAAATAACAAATATATAAAGCTTTACGTGCATGTGAGATAAAACAACATAGAATGAATTTATAATAGATATTGTAAATTAAGAAACATATGGCTTTAAATAAATGATGTGAATAATAAAAAATATGAATTTAAAAAAATGAATTAATATGCAAAAATGATATGGAGTAGTTAAAAATAATATACATATATTTATAAAAAAAACAAGTAAAATATTGTTAAATAAAAAATAATATAGCTTTAACTAAAATTATATTTATAATATAATAATATAATACGAATATATTTCATATATAAATAACATATGTTATATAACATAAATAAATTTTATACAAAATAAAAAATTTAAAAATAATATATAATATAATACAAAATTTTAAAAATATACAACATATAACTAATTTACAAATTATAAAATAATATACAATATAAAATAATTTAAAGGTTACATATAAAGTATAATATATAGGATAAAAATATAATATGACAACTAATGTACGTATTTTAAAATAATATGTGATATTAAAATAATATTAAACTTAATAAAATAACTTAATTATGAATAATAACTAGTAATAATCTAATATATATATATAATAAACAATCCATAAAAATTTTATTATTAATAAATTAATGTATAAAAAAAATATATAAAAATAATAATACAGAAAAATTTATAAAATGAATTTATTTAATGAAATGTTAGAATCATTTAAGAATGAAATAAAATAAAAAAGGTTAAAAAAGGAATAAACAAATAAATAGGGATTAAATAGCAATAAAAACAGATATAAAATGACTAAATCGAAACGCGCGTCACACTGCAGGGGTTAATATGGCAATTATGCCTTCTTTCCAAAACGGCGTCGTTCTGATTTCAGCCTTTAAGGAGCCCGAGGGTCAAATTGACACAAAGTATAAGTTTTAGGGCTAATTTAATAAGAAGTACAAATTTAAATTGGACTGAATTAAGAATATTAAAATAGCGGAAGGACCAAAGAGGCAATTAGCTCTTTTAAAAAAAACGCGCGGATCCTCCTCGGGTTTTCGGGTCAACGCGCGGATTCTCTCTGAACGACGTCGTTTTATGCTTATCAGCTTAAGCAAAAACGGCACCGTTTCTTCTTGCTATATAAGCAAAAATCAGCCCCCAAAAATTCATTTAAACACTCCTTTTAAAAAAAATCTGAGGCTCTCAAAAAATTCTCTCTGGCCTTCGGCCTAAGGCCAGAATCCGACCTAGGTTCCGGCGACAGACCGCCACATGCTCCACCTCAGACGACTGTCGGAAGGCCAGAAACCTCCATTTTTAACTGCTGATCCAAACAGTAAGCTCCTTTTCTTTATTTTTTAATAAAATATATAATAAAAATGTTGTCGGGATAAAAATAAAAAAACGAAACAATATAAAAAAATCACCTCTACTTGTGGTTTCTTTTATTGTATTTTGTGGATCTTTGTGTATTTTTTTCTGTGTGTATGTGTATACTCACTATCCCTTTTACAGGTTTATTGCAAGGCTTTTATAGCCTCGAAAATAAAAATAAAAAAGGAATACAAATATTTTGGTTGCGTTTGCCATGTTTACTGCTATTCTTTCCCTTTTTTTTTGCAGGTCAGGAGCAAGAAGTCCGGCGTCGGAGTGATTCGCGTGCTGATTGCGGCGTGACTGAAGGCTGGCGTGGGCGCGAGTTAGGGCTACTTACTGGGGCGCTTGCGGCGCCTAGGGTTTCAAAAACCCTAGGCTACTGAAACTTGTTTAGTTTTGGGCCCTTTTGGGCCGTGCGAGCTTGGGTCCTGGCTGGGTAGTCTGTTTAGGATCTATAATTTGGGGTATTGGGTATTGAGGGTGTAAATGGGCTGCTGGTATTTAAGTTTGGGCTTTAAGCCCGTTTATTGTAAATGGACTGTAATATCAAGTTTGGACATTTATTATTTTTTTATTTTTGTTTTGGTTTGTTGCATGGGCCCGGTCAAAATTGGGTTCCTACAGCTGCCCCTCTTTGTTCATTGTCGTGTAACGAGAATAGAGCAAAGACTATAAAAGGACCAATTTTGCCAGGTCTTACCGAATCTTGATTTCTTGGTCCAAATGGCTTCCAACCCAACTGCAACTTCAGGGGCATTGGAATATAAGTTTGACGGCTTCAATTTGCTTTACTGCAACTTCAGGAATGCAATACCCACTATCTTTAGTCTGCTCCATTGCAAACTCGGGGAAACGAGACTGGTGTCTTCTAGCTCGCTCTACTGCAAACTCAGAGAGCCAAAGCTAACGTCTTTGATTTTCTTCCTGCAACTTCGGGAAAGTAAGATATTTGTCTTTGATCTGCTTCACTGCAACTTCAGGAATGCTAGATCTGTTGTCTTCAGTCTGCTCCCTTGCTACCTCAGGGAGATAAGGCTGGTGGCTAAAATCTGCTCCCCTGCTACCTCGGGGAGATAAGATTCGCCGTCTTCAATTTGCTCCACTGCTATCTTAGAAAAACAAAATCTACAATCTTTAGTCTGCTTCCTTGCTACCTCAGGAAGATAAGACTACAAACTTTAGCCTGCTCCCTTGCTACCTCAGGGGGATAAGGCTGGTGGCTAAAATCTGCTTCCCTGCCACCTCGGGAAGATAAGATTCACCGTTTTTGATTTGCTCCACTGCAACTTCAGGGAGACAAAATCTACAATCTTTAGTCTTCTTCTTTGCTACCTTAGGAAGATAAGACTACAAACTTTAGCCTGCTCCCTTGCTACCTCAGGGAGATAAGGATGGTGGCTAAAATCTACTCCCCTGCTACCTCGGGAAGATAAGATTCGCCAAATTTGATTTGCTCCACTGCAACTTCAGGGAGACAAAATCTACAATCTTTAGTCTGCTTCCTTGCTACCTCAGGAAGATAAGACTACAAACTTTAGCCTGCTCCATTGCTACCTCAGGGAGATAAGGCTGGTGGCTAAAATCTACTCCCCTGCTACCTCGGGAAGATAAGATTCGCCAAATTTGATCTACTCCACTACTGATTAGGGAGATAAGATCTGTAAATTCACCGATATTGCTACACCGTCCTCTGAGGGACATGTCCTGTAGACTCGGTTCCATATGTTTATGTCAAATGACCAAGATGCAATGATCATAATGAATCAAATGCTTCTAGCTACATGTGTTAAGAGCGACATGAATGCAACATAAAAATGATTCCTTTTTAAACGTTTAAGGATTAAGATACAATGATCGGAATGAATCAAATGCTCCTAATGAGATTTGCTATAATATATGAATGCAAAAATGTTATGAGTATGATTCCTACTCTAGGTATCATCACTCATTTGTTCTTCATCCTTGTTCCTTTAGAAACATCAATCATATTCTGCTCAACAAGCTTGCCTCGTTGTAATTTCATAGTCAACTCCGCTTGAAACTTGAGGACACAAGGCTTGTACCATCCTACCACGATAGGAATTGGAACTTTTTCAATCCATCCCATCTGCAATTTTAGGGTATAGGATTTATTTCAAATTCAACCCATTTCACCACAATTCAGGGGTTCTGAATTTTTCACACCAAATTAGTCTGTCATACCATTCTCGGAATGACCCGATGACATTGTTTTATCTTCGTCACAACCACTCAATTTGGACAAAGAATTCAGAGAAATAGTCTCCATCTAGACTTCTCTTTCTCAAATATCTACGTTCATGGAAATTCTGAACAATTGCCCTGTATCGGTTTCTTGTTTTATCTAGAAATTTCCAAAGTAATATGTAGAACTTCTTTTGTGAAATTATTAGTTCGTCAATCATTATTTCAATGCAACATGCTTATGAATAATGGGTAACAAATAAATTGATTTCAAAGAGGGTTAAATGAATTATAAAAAATACAAAGAAAATTAACTGGGATCATATCTTTGACAAGAAAAAGAATCCAAAGATAGTAAAATGAATAGAACAAAGATCAGATGTCCTAGACATCGCAGATTGGGCTTCTATATACAAACTCCACGAAGACTGCTTTGTGTTTAACATGTGTTTAGAAGACCCAAAGTACTTTGTTGATGCTCCGATATGCAACATACTTCATTTTTGTTGATTCGGGTATAGCAAGATCGCTGCATGTCCATTCAGAATTTGAGTCGCCCTTTTCAGGTTTTCAACTCAAAAACCCTTTGGTCTCAAGGCGCCCTTTGCGGGTTTTCGCCTTGGCCTCTCCTTTTTTTTTTTAATAAACTCAAAGCGCCCTTTGCGGGTTTTCACCTTGGCCTCTTTAAGCAAAATACTTTTAACTGAATCCGAGTTCACAGGATTGGGTAAACTTTTCCCATCCATTTCAGTCAGAATCAGTGCACCTCCAGAGAAAGCTTTCTTCACCACATATGGTCCTTCCCAATTCGGCAACCATTTTCCTCTGAAATCCTTTTGTATGGGAAGAATCTTTTTCAATACAAGGTCCCCCTCATGAAAATCTCTTGGGCGAGCTTTTTTATCGTAGGCTTGCATCATTCATTTTTGGTACATCTGACCGTGACGAATAGCCCTTAGCCTCTTTTCTTCAATTAAGTTCAATTGATCATACCGAGCCTGGATCCATTCAGCCTCATTCAGCTTTATTTCTGACAAAACTCGAAGAGAGGGTATTTCCACTTCAATAGGTAGAACTGTCTCCATCCCATAGACTAACGAGAAAGGCGTTGCCCCAATAGAGGTTCTGACGGACGTCCGATAAGCATAGAGAGTGCAAACGGTAGTTTCTCATGCCAATCCTTATAAGTCTCAGTCATCTTTCCTACTATCTTCTTGATATTTTTATTGGCCGCTTCCACTGCCCCATTCATTTTTAGATGATACGGAGACGAGTTGTGGTGTTTGATGTTGAATTGACTACAAACTTCTGCTATCGTGCTATTGTTCAAGTTCAATGTGTTGTCTGATATAATCCTCTCAGGCATTCCATACCAACAAATGATCTCCTTCTTTAAGAACCGACTAAATGCTGACTTAGTGACGCTAGCATATGAAGCAGCCTCTACCCATTTCGTGAAGTAGTCAATTACCACGAAGCTGAATCGATGTTCATTCGAAGCTTTTGGTGAAATCGGTCGAATAACATCCATGCCCCACATGGAAAAAGGACATGGGGAAGTCATAACATGCAAAGGTGACGGAGGCACATGAATTTTGTCTCCATAAATCTGGCATTCATGACATCTCTTGGCATAGTTGATACAATCTCCTTCCATGGTGGACCAATAATATCCAAATCACATTATCTGCCTGGCCATTGTGAATCTATTAGCATGTGTCCCACAAACGCCCTCATGGAGTTCCTCTAGGATTTTCCTAGCTTCTACAGCATCAATGCATCTCAATAATATTTGATCTTTTCTTTTTTTATACAAGATATCCCCATTTAAAACATAATCAGAGGCCAATCTTCTTAATGTCTTTTTCTCATTCTCAGTTGCATGTCTGGGTATTCACGATTTTTTACGTATAGCAGTACATCATGATACCAAGGGTGATCATCTCTTTCCTCCTCTTCCATATTATAATAATTAGCTGGAACTTCGAAAATGCTCATCTGAATAGGTCTCATATCCTCTGGTTTGTTTACTTTGATCATAGAAGCCAAGGTTGCCAAAGCATCCGCCATCTGGTTTTCATCATGTGGGAGATAATTAAAAGTAATGTCATCAAACTCCTCAATCAATCCCAGAACTATTTTTCGGTAATCAATTAGTTTGGGATCTCTTGTCTCCCACTCTCCTTTAAACTGGTATATTACTAAGGCAGAATCTCCATATACTTCTAGCACTCTGATTTTACGCTCTACAGCTGCTCTAATTCTCATTATGCATGCTTTATACTCGGCCATGTTGTTTGTACAATCAAAATCCAATTTGCATGTGAATGGATAATGATCACTACTAGGGGATACTAAGATTGCCCCAATACCATTTCCCACAGCATTCGACGCTCCATCAAAATTTAACTTCCATGGATATTCTTCAGTAGCTGCCACACACATTAACTCCTCATTGGGGAAATCAAAGCTTAATGGTTCATAATCTCCAAAGCTCTGCTAGCCAAAAATTTTGGTATTGCGCTCCCTTTTACAGCCTTTTGGTTCACATAGACTATATCAAACTTATACAGCAAAATCTGCCATCTTGCCATCCTTCCATTCAAAGTAGTGGACTTCATCATATACTTTAACGGATCAAGCTTCGAAATTAACCAGGTAGCATGATATAGCATGTACTGCCTCAATCTACGAGTTGTTCAAATCAAGGCGCAACACAATTTCTCAATCGACGAATATCTCATTTCACATTCAGTGAACTTTTTATTGAGATAGTATATCACCTTTTCTTTTCTTCCTGACTCATCATGTTGACCAAGCACACAACCCATGGAGTTATTGAAAACCATCAAGTACAGTATCAATTGTCTATATGGATTAGGCGGAGATAGTACTGGTGCATTTGACAAATATTGTTTGACTTTGTCAAAAGTTCTCTGGCATTCGTCGACCCATACACCTTGGTTGTGTTTCTTAAGAAGATGAAATATGGGATCACATTTCTCAGTTAATTGTGAAATAAACCGAGTAATGTAATTTAACCTTCCCAGAAAACCTCGAACTTCCATTTGAGTGCGCGGTGGAGGTAGTTCTTGTATAGCTTTGACCTTATTTGAGTATCTCGAAAAACCATCCATGAAAGAAAATAATGAGTATCCCGCCGTATTATCAACCAACGTGTCAATATGCAGCAAAGAGAAATTGTCCTTTGGGCTGGCTTTATTTAAATCCCTGTAGTCTACACACATCCTGACTTTTCCATCTTTTTTAGGGACAGGAACAATGTTGGCAACCCACTCTGAGTATTTGACCACTTTTAGAAAACCAGCGTCAAACTGTTTCTTGACTTCTTCTTTTATTTTCAACATCACATCAGGCCTCATCCTTCGTAGCTTTTGTTGAACTGGTTTGCATTCTTCTCTTATGGGGAGGTGATGCACTACAATATCAGTACTTAGCTCAGGCATATCTTGGTATGACCATGCAAAAACGTCCTTGAATTTCTGTAGTAACTCAACAAGATCTTGTATCGTCTCCTCGGCTATGCGCGTTCCAATCTTCACAACCTTTCCTTCCTCTAAGGCTATGTTCTCTACCTCCTCTTCATGGGGTAAAATTTGTTTCTCCTCTTGCTTTACCATTCTTAACAAATCTGGAGATAAGTCACAAATGGACCTCTGGATCTGTAGTATCATTGCTCATGTCATTGATATCTAGGGACCTGTGGTGGGCACCAAAGAATGTACAAATAAAAAATGAATTCAAGGACAACTATTCACATTATATGAATGAGAAAAAAATTTGGAATGAAATTAGAAAATCAAAAGAAGAATGAAAGAATATTTTCCAAAATTGGTCATTAAGGATGTATTTTATTGAAACAAAAATATTTGAACATGAGCCTATTTCACAAAAGAAATCTTATTGTTCCTAGGCTTAAAAATAACAAGTGCGTTCTGAATATTACTCTGTATAATCTCTAAAAACTACAGGAAGCTCCTCTGTAGTCCAATTGTCCAAAACGCTTCTAGGTTCATAAGGGTGAATGCCCAACAGGTTTCTTTGCTCGGTTCCTTCCTCGTGTATGGCATTGATGTGAGGATTTTCCGATAACCCTCTCTCAGGGTGAATTATCCCTCCAGATACAAAGGTCTGGGATATGTGCGGGAATGTCATCGATTCCCACTTGACTTCTTCTCCATTCAGACGTGCTCTTCTTCTTTCCTGCTCCTTCTCTATTTCTCTCTTCTTTTATTTAGCATCTAGCCTGAAACCCAAGCCAAACTGGTATTTTTTCTCCTTCAGCATCGAACTTGAACTTTCCCTTGGAGATGTCTGCCCAGTCTTTTTCCTAGTAGGGCTCCTTTCCCCACCATCATTTGGAAGCCCATCCTTGTGGTCCTGGATATCTTAGGCATCGGAACCTGATTCCCCTCCAAAATAAATTTCGCATTCACGAACTCTAAAGATCGGAAAGAGCATTCAGTTGCTTCTTCATTCGCCTCTAAATATGGCACATCGTTGGTAACAGTGGCTATGATGTCCTCCTCTGCTTTTATAGTAACTAGCCGACCTTCTGTCACCAGCTTTAATTTTTGATGCAACGATGAGGGCACTGCTCCTGCTGAATGAATCCAGGGCCTTCCCAACAAGCAATTTTAGGATGGCTTGATATCCATTACCAAAAAATTCACTTCATATGTGTTAGGCCTGATCAGTAGCGGTATGTCAATTCTTCCCATCACTCTTCTCTCGGTGCCATCAAATGCTCTTACTATGTTCTGGCATGTCTTCATGTGAGAACTGTCTATAGGCAACCTCTTCAGCATAGACAATGGTAAGACATTCAAAGCCGATCCATTATCTATTAACACACTTGGCAGAGTGTATCCCTTGCAACGAGTAGTGATATGCAGAGCCTTTGTTGATCCCATGCTCCCCGGTGGAATTTCATCATCACTGAAGTAAATGAAATTGTCAGCACTTATATTACTAACCATTCGGTCAAGTTTACTGACAGATATATCTTTAGTAACGTAAGTCTCGTTCAACACTTTCATCAATGCCTCACGATGTACTTCCGAACTTAAAAGTAGTGCCAGCACTGATATGCGAGCAGGTTGTTTGCGCAGTTATTCTACCACACTGTATTCACTATGCTTCAAGAATTTCAAAAATTCTTTAGCTTCTTCTTCTTTCACTGTTTCATTAATAGGGGCCTCAGGTCCTTTCTCTTGTTCAACTGTCACAGTCTTTGATTTCACTGATTCTACTCTAATGTTTCCTAAATCGTAGCGCATTCTACTACGTATGTAGGACCCTTCATTTTGGACTTCCTCGGAAGTGCCAACTGATCTTTCCACTCCCGGTATTGTCACATTATAGTCATAATTCCAAGGCACCATTTTTTTATCCTTGTAAGGAAAGGAAATAGGTTTCTGGATTATGACTTTAGGCGCGATTTGTGCTCCGCCTTCCATGTTTCTTGGTCGGGAGATAATGATCCTCGGATAATTGACTTTTTGCTTCATCAATTCTCCTTCAGTTGCATATATGTTTCCTCCCTTTAAGCCTTCTTCATAAAACTTCAATTCCTTATTGTCCATAAGGCTTTGCACCAAGATCCTGAACTCAACGCATTCCTCGATCTCATGTCCTTCTGCTTTGTGGAACTACAGTAGTCTCTTATTTCTTCACATCCTTTCTCAGAATCGGATAATATCAACCCTCTTCTTACCATTTCCCTCCAAACCATATTCAATGGGATTTTTACCTCCGCAATATCCTCCTTGATCTTCCTCATGACATTTCCGCCAATCGCGTTTATCCCCTTATCCCCATGGTTAGGTAACGGGTTTTCTGCACTAGGTGTATCATCAAATTTTACAATCCCCATCTTGATGAATCTCTCGACTAACTTTTTGAAGGCAATGTAGTGTTCTATTTAATACCTCGTTATTCCCGCATGGTAGTCGCATTGAGCGTTTGAATCATACCATTTGGGATATGGGGGCTGTAACGGCTTCAAATAAAATGGATACACCACGTGTGCATCAAAAAAACTTTGATATAGCTCCTTATACGTCATTAGGATTGGCGTAAATTGGAGTTTTTCAGAATTTTACCTTACGCCAAATTCTTGTTTTGTCGACCCTTGTTGCCCAGCCATAATTACTTTTGGCTGGCTAGTAGTGATTGCCTTCGAGTACCCCTTGTTATATGTACTCGTATTGTTCACCTCGTTGTCTTTTTTCCTAGGAGCAGACCTTCTAGTGGTTTCCCCCGCTTCAATCTTGCCACCCCTTATGGCATTTTCAACCATTTCCCCAGCCATCACTATATCTGCAAAGCTCTTGGTAGTACTTCCTATCATGTGGATGATGAATGGAGCTTTCAGGGTGTTGATAAAAAGCATGGTAGTTTCCTTCTCTAGGAGAGGTGGTTGAACTTGCATGGCAACTTCCCTCCATCTTTGTGCGTATTGCCTGAAGCTTTCGTTTGACTTCTTTTCCATGTTTTGCAACATGGTTCTATCATGTGTCATGTCTATGACATGATTGTATTACTTCATGAAGGCTTGGGCTAAGTCTCTCCAGGAACTAATCCTAGCACGGTCGAGTTGATTGTACCACCTGGATGCTGCCCCTACTAAACTGTCTTGGAAACAATAAATCAAAAGTTGATCGAGGAAAGTCCTCATTGTCTTCAGCATTAACTATAGGACCCTTCCCTTTGTCCATTGCCCCACTCAGCATCGAGGCCATTTGAGCCATCATGTTCCTTTGAGCTTCCAACATTTGGTCTCTCATTTCTTGTTGGAGTTTTGCCAATTGCTCCTGCATCTGGTCTTGCATATCTCTCTGGAATTGTTCAAGTCTTTGATCCATTTTCTTTATTTTAGCACTTGTACCGTAATGGTGTTCAGTTTCCAGATTTTCCTTCTCTCTTTCTCTCTCTCTCTATCTCTCTCTCTGCTAATTTCAACTAATTAGGATCTCTCTATGGACTTAAAGGCATGTGATATGATGTAATGCAAATACATGAATGCAATGAGGCATCGATTCAGATTCAACTTCATTTTAGAAAACTTTATTAGAAAACAAAATCCTTTACATAAAACGGACTACAAATATACTTTCGCCCTAAGGCCCAAAGTTCTAATTTTCCTAAACAACAAGTCTAACTCTTGACCACGATCTGACTGTAGCTCATACTTCGTGCTCAATGTATCAGCCTATACTGTCAAAGTCTGTAGGTGATCAGCTACCTCTCGAATCTGAACTATTGCTTCACTCATGAGATAATCCCGATTTCTAACTTGGTCTTGGGAATGGTGGAGTTCTTCCTTCCAATGCCCTTCTCTTGCTTCAAGCTGCTCGATTCAGAGTTCACAATTCTGCAATACCGGTTCTAATATTTCAATCTTGCCCTTTATTTCCTCAATCTTGTTCAGACTTGTCTTCAACTCGACTACAGAATTGTGGCTTCGATGGTGATGAAGAGACCGTCCCAGTTCAGCCACTCTAGCTTTTAATCCACTATTCTCCTTTTGGCTTTCTGCTAAACTCTTTTCTAGAGACTCCTTTCACATCTGCATCTCTAGAAACTTCTTCTCCCAATGGTCAGCTTTGACTTTTTCCTCACGAATCTCCTATTGCCACTGTTCCGAAGTCTTCCCTAATCCAGCATTCTTCATTGACAGACGCAACTTCTTATATTTTGTCTTTAGGTCACTCAGATCTTCCTCGACCTTTTTCTTTCCTTTTCTTAATTTTTCGACCTCTGATTTCTGAACATCCATGTCTAACCTCAGGTACATCTTCTCTTCTTCCAACTTCTCTATCCTCTTTCCAAGCTCTGAACTCATCTTTTCGAAATCTTGTTTCACAATCTCTAACTCTGATGGGACCACTTGCAAGCATTCTTCTCTTGTTCAGGCGCCTTCTGGATTCAGCTCGGGGATGTTATCATTAATCCTTCTAATCCTCCATCCACTGTATTCTGAAGTCGTCATTGGGCCTACGGATAATCACTTCATTTTGCAAATCTGATTCCAAGCACCAGAAATCTCCTTAACCCTCTTCTTATAATTTTCCTCTCTGTATGAGAACTTACATTGAGCTAGCCCATATGTCGTTGGCACAAACTGTCTTGACCCATATTGCCTCAATACAAGCAAAGGGGCATACTCAACGGCTCCCCATATTCCAAGTAAAGGAACCCAATCGAAACTCCCACACCGATAAAGAATCTCCTCAGGAATTATCCAAGGAGCCCTCCACTCAATGCCTTCTTCTTGAAGATTTTGAAGGAGCGCCATCCAGCTTTCCTCAGACACGTCTTCTCTCTTTGGTGTAGCTATTATCTCTTTCAACAGAGAGTAATTCTCAGAGAAAACCCGATAAGACACTTTCTCCACCTTCCAGAAATGACTGTGGAACCAAGCCAACAACAACTGCGTCCATCCAATGAACCTGCCTTCACCTGTTCTCCGACATGCATTTAAAGATCTGAACGTCTCGACTTAGATCGTAAGCACAGGCGTGATCCCTTTGTCAAGTCGATCGAATAAATCAATAACTGCTTCATCTACATGCCTCAGAGCTTTAGGAAAAATTACCAAACCATAAATACTCAGGGAAAAGACGTCAATCTTCTTCTTTACATCTGGATGTGCTAGAATCAGGTCCCTCAAACTCACCCAAGGTATGCATTTACCCTCACATTTCTCTTGAATTCTGGCTATAACCCACTATTCACTCATCTCTGTGATATTCATTAACTTCTTCACAAATGTTGGGACGTTAGCAGCCCTAGAATAAGCTTTGTTGACTTGGATCCTTGAACAGCAAAGCAAAGTCGTATATTCCTCTACCGTGGGCACTAAATCTACTTTCCCGAAAGAGAAACAGTTATAGGCAGAATTTCAAAATTGAGTCATAGCCCGGAACATTTACTTATCTACCTTGACGTCGAGCAAGTAAGGTAGATCACCATAATTACGATAGAACAGCTACTTTGTCTCATCATCCCACTGGGTCCATATTCCTTTCA
Source organism: Gossypium australe (assembly GCA_005393395.2). Taxonomy (NCBI): domain Eukaryota; kingdom Viridiplantae; phylum Streptophyta; class Magnoliopsida; order Malvales; family Malvaceae; genus Gossypium; species Gossypium australe. The sequence goes on along the minus strand of CM016625.1, from coordinate 108,679,055 downwards.
ACTCCTGGAACTCATTTTGCGTGACACTAATACGAGCGAAATCCCGTAGTTCCGACATATATCCCTCAGCTAAGCATCCCCTTTCTCTAATTGCCTTTGCTCTGACCATATGCGGGCGACTGCATTGTCTTCCACTTTATCAAGGAATTCATTCTCCATAACCAGCTTTCTAACTTAGAAACTGACCGTGAACCGATACCTCTTTAAAATATGAAATGACATGCACAAAAACAAAACACAACAAGTTAGTACCACAGAATAGAATATAAAACAAGTAAAATGAACAATTATTTGGGTAACTACTAAGGTTTGACATAGTTCTACCTAAGGTGGGCTCTTAGAGTTTACTATATGCAGTTTAGTTCTAAAGTTGAGGTGCCTGAACCAGCAGATTCATACGGACTGAGTTCGATTCAGAGGAATACATTTCCCTATGGCCATGCGGAAGTGAAAACTTCACGAAGACATAGGTACAGATGTATCCCGGAAGCAATCCACTAGCCCATGCGGAGGTGAAAACCTCACGAAGGCATAGCTTCTCGCTCCCACTTAAAGGCGCGACCACAGCGGTCATGTGGTGTAATGCAGAGATATATATTTAAAATTAGAACCACATGCAATAAAAGGATCATGGTTTTTCAAATCAGAACTTTAAATTCGGACAAAAGGACATAAAATTATCGATTTTACGGCTTGACTCTCTTATTGGTCCCCAGTGGAGTCGCCAAGCTGTCGAAACCATTTTTTAATTTTTGGTAAAAATGGGGATCGACTTAAAAAACAAAAATGGAGTCGCCACCAATCCCTTTTTACTTAGGTGTGATTGGATCACCTTGTAAAGCGTTTTATTTCAAAACATTGATTTTGGTCCACGAAATACAAGAAAACAGGTTTGGGAGTCAGTTACGTATGAGGGAGGGTTAACACCCTCATAACGCCCAAAAATTGGTACCTAATCGATAAAATCATGTCCTAATATTGAAAATTTGAAAAATTTGATCATTTTATTAGAAAGAAAACCAAGACTTACCTATCTCAAAGAAATAAAATGTTATACCCAGTAAGTTAGGATATAACATCTCATGGCTTCGAAACTAGGCTCACCTTTATTTAGAAAATTCTTATCTCGAGGCACAAAATATCATATTCAATAAGTTAGGATATAACGTTTTGAATTCCCGGGAATAAGTTTTGATTTGGAGATTTATAAATTTCAATTTTAAGAGAAAAGGGATACTTAATATTTTAAGTTCAATGATAAAAATCGAAACCCAGTGAGTTAGGGCACAATTTTTCTCAAAGTCCCCAAATATTAGATATCACCGTATTTTTTAAAACTATTTGAATAAAATGCGTCAATTCAAAAGGTGTTTTTATAAGAATGGTTTGAGTAAGACATTGCATGATTACAACATATATACCAAATATCAATTTATCATAACTATGAATCATATTAACAATTACTACTAATGGATAATTAAGGAATAATACGAAATAATAAGTAATGCAAACAATAGAATAATTATACTAATGCAAAATATAAAAATGATAGATGAATAAAATAAACAAGGGATAAACAAATATAAGATATAAGACAGTAAATAACAAATATATAAAGCTTTACGTGCATGTGAGATAAAACAACATAGAATGAATTTATAATAGATATTGTAAATTAAGAAACATATGGCTTTAAATAAATGATGTGGAATAATAAAAAATATGAATTTAAAAAATGAATTAATATGCAAAAATGATATGGAGTAGTTAAAAATAATATACATATATTCATAAAAAAAAGTAAAATATATGTTAAATAAAAAATAATATACAGCTTTAACTAAAATTATATTTATAATATAATAATATAATACGAATATATTTCATATATAAATAACATATGTTATATAACATAAATAAATTTTATACAAATAAAAAATTTAGAAATAATATATATAATAATAATACAAAAATTTAAAAATATACAACATATAACTAATTTACAAATTATAAATAATATACAATATAAATAATTTAAAGGTTACATATAATGTATAATATATAGGATAAAAATATAATATGACAACTAATGTACGTATTTTGAAATAATATGTGATATTAAAATAATATTAAACTTAATAAAATAACTTAATTATGAATAATTACTAGTAATAATTAATATATATATATATATATAATGATATATATAAAAATAAACAATCCATAAAAATTTTATTATTAATAAATTAATGTATATAAAAATATATATAAAAATAATACAGAAAAAATTTATAAAATGAATTTATTTAATGTAATGTTAGAATCATTTAAGAATGAAATAAAATAAAAAAAGGTTAAAAAAGGAATAAACAAATAAATAGGGATTAAATAGCAATAAAAACAGATATAAAAGGACTAAATTGAAACGCGCGTCACACTGCAGGGGTTAATATGGCAATTATGCCTTCTTTCCAAAACGGCGTCGTTCTGATATCAGCCTTTAAGGAGACAAAGGGTCAAATTGAAACAAAGTATAAGTTTTAGGGCTAATTTAATAAGAAGTACAAATTTAAATTGGACTGGATTAAGAATATTAAAATAGCGGAAGGACCAAAGAGGCAAATAGCCCTTTTAACAAAAACGCGCGGATCCTCCCCGGGTTTTCGGGTCAACGCGCAGATCCTCCCTGAACGACGTTGTTTTATGCTTATCAGCTTAAGCAAAAACGGCGTCGTTTCTTCTTGCTATATAAGCAAAAACTAGCCCCCAAAAATTCTTTTAAACACTCCTTTTAAAAAAAAAAAATCTGAGGCTCCCAAAAAATTCTCTCTTTCGGCCTAAGGCCAGAATCCGGCCCAGGTTTCGGCGATGGACCGCCACACGCGCCGCCTCAGACGGTGGTCGGAAGGCTATAAACCTCCATTTTTAAACGCCGATCCAAACAGTAAACTCCTTTTCTTTATTTTTTGATAAAATATATAATAAAAATGTTGTCGGGATAAAAATAAAAAAACGAAATAGTATAAAAAATCACCTCTGCTTGTGGTTTCTTTTATTGTATTTTGTGGATCTTTGTGTATTTTTTTTCTGTGTGTATGTGTATTCTCACTGTCCCTTTTACAGGTTTATTGCAGGGCTTTTATAGCCTCGAAAATAAAACTAAAAAAGGAATACAAATATTTTGGTTGCGTTTGCCATGTTTACTGATATTCTTTCCCTTTTTTTTTTGCAGGTCGGCAGCGAGAAGTCCAACGTCGGAGTGATTCGCGCGCTGATTGCGGCGCGACCAAAAGCTGGCGTGAGCGCGAGGAAGGGCTGCTTGCTGGGGCGCTTGCGGCGCCTAGGGTTTCAAAAACCCTAGGCTACTGAAACTTGTTTAGTTTTGGGCCCTTTTGGGCCGTGCGAGCTTGGGTCCTGGCTGGGTAGTCCGTTTAGGATCTGTAATTTGGGGTATTGGGTATTGAGGGTGTAAATGGGCTACTGGTATTTAGGTTTGGGCTTTAATCCCGTTTATTGTAAATGGACTGTAATAACAAGTTTGGACATTTATTATTTTTTTATTTTTGTTTTGGTTTGTTGCATGGGCCCAGTCAAAATTAGGTTCCCACATGAGGTGTTACATTATATACTAACTGAATCTATTTCAATCAACTATAATTTCAATTCACTATCAAAGTGCCAAAATACTCACCTCAACTACTTACTATATGCATTAAATCAAAATACAACAATTAGCAACTGGGTTTGGATTATAGAAATACAAACCGTGGATTCCGAGCTATTCGATGTTGATTTTATCCTTCCCTATTTTACTCGAGGATAACGATACGACGTTAACTACGGAATTAAAACAATTAAATTACATCAATACAACACAATTCAATTTCACATTGAATATATCAATTTTTACATTTGCTTAAATTCCAATTTAGCCCCTAAATCGAGACTAATTTTTATTCTTCATATTTAATCCCATATTTTTATACTAATTTCACTTTAAGCTAAATTTAGCTCTCTATTTTTAATTAAACCCCTAAATCTCTATTTTTCACAATTTAGTCCCTACTACTCAAAATTTACAATTTGTTTTGCAATTTAATCATTTTCCATTTCTAGCTTAAAAATCCATCAATTTAATCCATAATACTAAAACTATTCAACATTAACAACATTTAAAAACTTAACCAATGCTAAAATTTCGAGATGGGTAGGGTAGTACTTCATACCGGGATTCCAAAAATATAAAAATTACAAGAAAATAGATTAAATTGACTAATAGATTGAAGTTTGAATTTTTAGACACCCTTGGCCGTACATTCACCTTTTTTTCTTTCTTTCTTTTCTTTTGATTAATGTTGCATGCATCCACTTTGTAACACCCCAAACCCGGCCTAGAAGTTAGGCCCGAATCTGGCGTGTCACATTGAAGTGTTTTTCGAAAACCATGTTCTCATTGGAAACCCTTCTTACAATTTAAAACCTCTGATTTGTGCTACTTCCAAAACACGATTTACTCAAAGACTTTCTCTCACAAAATGTTATTATTTTTTTAAAATCTTGTGTGTTGCGGAAGTTTAATTCAAAACAGTTGCGGTTACGTGATATATTGAAAACAGTAGTTATTGTTTTAAAAACCCATATTTATTAGACTATCAGGTTGAAATTAACAGGAAACACAATATAAAAGTTAAAAATCCCAAATGGCCTTATTACAAAGTTATTAACCCAATAAATTAAACTAAAATAAAATAAAGTCGCTAGGTTTAACTTTAAAACATATCGGACGTGTGGCCACCTCCGAGTCCCTCGCAGCTCTAAATCCTCTAAGGCTGGGGATTACCTGCACATTTAAAGAAAAGGGTGAGTTACGAGAACTCAGTGTGTAATCCCCTATTACGGTCACAGTCTGGGCCCGAGCCCATACGGTATTAATCAGAGCCTAAGCCCTATTCGGTAACTGTCTGGGCCTAAGCCCTATTCGATAACAGTCTGGGCCTAAACCCTATTCGGTAACAGTCTGGACCTAAGCCCTAGATCATATCAATGCAAACAGACATATAACCCAACCCTGCCCAGCCAACTCTCCACCCGTACCAACCATCTCTCCATGTGGGGACCAAGTCGACCCACCCAACCAACTATCTAATAATGTAGCCTAGCTGCTAATAATGATATACGTGGCTGAGCCACTAGAATTAGAATACGTGGCGGTGCCACTATAACGGTACTTCCTCCAAATCAGAAAAACCCACCCAATGCAGTGCATCATGTCATAAGCACTCTATATATGCAATGCATCTCAATCATAATCATTCATACATTAAATACACATACAACACTGGTACTACCACTAAGGGTACAACGGTCATTTAGACGGTTAGGGGCAAAACGGTCATTTCATCCCTTAAGGGCATCTCGGTAATTTTACCCACCGAGGGTATTTCGGTAACTTTACCCACTGAGGGTATTTCGGTAACTTTACCCATAGAGGGTATTTCAGTAATTTTACCCATAAAGAGTATTTTGGTAATTGTACCCATAGAGGGTATTTCGATAATTTTACCCATAAAGGGTACTCGGTAATTTTACCCATAGAAGGTATTTTGGTAATTTTACCAATAGAGGGTATTTCAATAATTTTACCCTTCGAACGGCCTTTCCAGAGGCCTACTGTCGCCTCGAGCGACACAGGTTCCATTTCTGGTCAAAACGGTGCAATTGGGCCTAAAGCCCACAGTCGGCCCAAACAGGCCCACACACTCATGTGGCCCATTCAGCCCATTTTTGGTCACGGTTCTGTGGACTTCACAGCCGCATCTAACATCCGGCCCTTACCCTGGATTTCGCCCTTGTGGGCTTATTAGCCCATCGGGCCCACTTAGCCCACTTCGGCTCAACGAGGCCCAATACAGCCTCAGTCCCACGAGAGGGTTCGTGGCACTCCTAACAGTCTATCGCCAACACTTGTGGCTCGGTTTAACGCCACAAGCGCTTGCATGCTCGAGTGACCTCAGATGCCGATATACCGGCTTTTCGGTATTTCAGCTTTTAGTTGATTCACAAATCATCGCATTAACAGAACAACCAGAGGTGTGAGATTGCACACCTGTTATGAGTTATGGCTTGAGAAACTTTCCGAGGCACCTATGATAACAATTGAACCATTAGTTAGTCTCAACCTTTGGTAACCCAAAATACTGAAATAATTTACTTAACTAGCTTTTCTTACCACGTGACACAATCTCCCACAGCGCATTGGTAATCGGACCTACTCCGAGGCTAAAGAAAACGAGTCCCTAGCATTAATCAATGAAAAGAGCATGTTAGAAACGTTACTCTAAGGCAACTCGAGAAGCAGCCTTTCAGCCCAAAGAACCCAAATCGAGCATGAGACAAAAATAGCAACCCTACTTTCGGTTATAGACACACTTACCAACCAACTGTAGAGATTCGGAAACTGAAAGAATGAAAAGGAGTATATGCTTAGATCCTACTAGATTCGGCCTAGACTCAAAGGAGTCAAGGTTAAATGTTTCGGCTTTAGCTATGCAAAGAGAGAGGAAAAAATAAGAGGAAAAGAAAATGCTACATTCGACCAAAGAAGAACCGAATGAGGAACGGATTTGGCAGCAAAGTAAAAATGAAAAGAAAAAGAGGAAGCAAAAGAGGGGAGGCCTACTAATTCAGCAAGTAGCAAAAGAGAAGGAAAGAAGGAAGACTAGAACCACAGAGCGAGAAGAAGAAGAGAAACTGAGAATTTGGCAAAGGTGTAATGAGAAGAAAAAGACCCGAAATGCTAGAGAAAATACCAAAATACAAATATCCCTTGAAAGAAACCAGAGAAAATTCGGCACTCTCACACTAACACAAATAGAAAATGCACTCCCAAATGGCAACCCCTTGGCCGAAATCTCCCACTTAGCCACACTCCCAAATTTGGCCAACTCTCCGACACCCATCACTTCCTTGATTCACTCCACTATTTTCTCCTTGGATCACTCCCAGCCTCCCATTCAAACTTGTTGACCAAGTCTTCAACCTCCTCTGTAGAGTTTGGTCCAAACTCTACCTCTTGCTCCATCCATTCAGAAAATAAATGTCCCCTTTTGTTAGTAATGGGATTCGAACCCCTTCCCTCCTTGCCTTCCTAATGATGCCACAGCTGTAATAGCCCAAATTTCAGTGATGTCAAAAATAGTGGTTCGAGACCACCAAATCTGACAAATGAACTCGTAGACTATATTATTTAATATTTACGAGCCAAATGTAGCTTTTAAAATATTTTTGAAAGAGTAAATTGTGTTTTATAAAGATTTATTTGGTCAAGAAATCGAGAAAAAAAGGTATCGAGATCTCGGTGTTATAAACCGAGTCATAAATATTTTTATGAATATTTACGGAATGTTAATAAGGTAGTATTAAAATTTCGTTAGAAAATTTTGACGTTTGAGTGGTTAATTAAATAAAAAGGACTAAATTGAAAAAGGTGTAAAAGTTACTGGAAGGATTAAATAGCTTAATTGTCAAATGAGGAAGGCCGTAAGTGCAAATAAGCCCAAAGGAGATATTTTGGGCGACAATAGCTGAGAAAAATCAGGAAATGGGTGAAATAAGGGCAAAATTGGAAAATTACCAAAATTAGCCAAATAAAAATGGGACCAAATTGGAATATCTAGAATTCTCTTCATTTCTCTTCATTTTCATCAGCTGAAAAACAACCATGGAAGAGGGTTCAAGCTGGTTTTCATACTCTAGCTTCATAAAAGTTTAATTCTTACTTTCTCCTTGAAATTTCTATGTTTTTGGACTTTTACAATTGGGTCCAACTTACTATGTCATTAGTTTTTGATTCTATGGCTAATTTTTTTAAAGTTTCTATGGATTAGTGCTGGAAGCATATGATGAATAAACATAGAATTGAAGCTTTAATTTTGATATATGATGATTTTATCAAGTAAAATTAATGGAAATTGGTTTTAGGACCTAATTGTGAAAGAGTTTGGAATTAAGGTCTAATACTAAATTTCTGATTTTCAAAGGTTATGAAGTAGTTTAAAATGATAGAGAAAAGTATTAAATGAGAAAATTATCTCAACTGAGGGGTTAATTGAGTAAGGACTGAATTGTATGAATTGTGGAATTTGGGACAAAATAGAAATCAACATGTTACACTAAAGCAGTTTTGGACAGCAACAGTTGTCTAAATTTGAAAAATCACCAAAAATAGTAGAAATTGAATTAGAAGTTGAGTAAGATATTGAATTAAAGCTTGTTGAGCCTATTTTCATATAGAAGAAACAAAGCAAGCAAAGGATGTCTACATATTGAGATATTTAAATTTTTGTAAGACTGGTTTAGAATAACTTCGTGATCCCCTATTCTTACTTTATAAATTCACTAAAAATTGTTCAAAAAGAATTATGAGCCTATTTTCATTATAAATAATCAGAAACACTATATGAAAATCGTACTATGAGATAATTAATTTTTAGTGAAGAGAGGTCAGAGCCATCAGACTGTGTAACAAGGGAAAACTTAACTAATAAACTGTACTAATTGGCCAGACCAAAAATTCTGGAAAAATTATAGTAAAAAGATATGTGAGTCTAGCTTCAAATAAAATTAACGGATCTTAATTTGGAGTTCTATAGCTCAAGATAAAAATAATTTAGTGACTATGACACGAATGGACAGCTTGAATATTCACATACGTAAATAGTGAAAATTATAGATAATGTTACTTATAAGTGTGTTGTTTATACTAAGGATGTGGAATAGAGAGGAGGAGGAGGAAAATATATGAATGACCTATGTATAAATTGAACACATGCCTGATTATAATCGATAAACGTTGAATTAGAAATGATGTAATGTTTTATTTCAAATATTTATTATGAAACTAAGATTATGGTTATGGTATAAAAATCGAATTGTAAGTTCGTGTAATTTGAATTATGTTCTTAAATGCTTGAAATGTATGTTATTGATGTGAATATAATTTGAATGTTCATTGTATGAAAATTGATGAAACATTGATATATTTAATAAAAAAGGGGAAGAAATCCCGGTTGAATGAAAGGAAAATTTGATGGATCTCTGAAAAGGAATTGACGGTAAAAAGGATCTAGCCCGGACGGGTGATCCTATCCTGATATAGCCCTTCCGAAGAATATTTTGGAAAATGGATTTAGCCCGGACGGGTAATCCGAATTAGGGTCTGAATTTAGCCTGGACTGGTAATTCAGATCCAAGCTCATTAGAGTAATTGTCGTTGCAGGGGATTTAGCCTGGACTGGTAATCCCGCTGTAAAGATGAGGTTCGCGGGAGTGTGCTTTCTGAAATGAAAATGTGCACACATGAATATGAATTGACGGACCCGGATTTGTACACTAAAGTGTACCTCTGAAAATCCATCGAAATTCCAAGTAATTCAACGAGATAAATATGGAAAAATAATAAGGAAATGGAAATCATGGTATTGATGAACTCATCAATCATGGTATATATTATGTGATATAAGGAAAAACGAGTTGATGAGACATGAGCATAAAACTTGGTTAATGAATGAGTTCATTTGTGATTATATATTTGTACACCCTTGAGTGTATTATCCTTATGAATTGGTATTCCAAATGAGTTAATGACAAAAGTTCTAATATGAAATAATCTGAAATTTGAAATGAAATATTATGAAACCGTACTTGAAATACATTGGTATATCTTGTATATGTTATTTGAGTTCATAATGTGGAAAGTAAATGCATGTGGAAATATGAGATTGTGATATATAAAAACATGGAATATGTTTGATAAATGTGTTTATTCATAATTATAAAACTGTACACCTCAAATGTACTATTTGTGTAAAGATAATGATTTCAAATTATCTGTAGGTATTCTGTACTCTTTGGTAATGCCTTGTAACCCTATTTCAGCGACGGATACGGGATGGGGGTGTTACAACAGCCATCTTGCCACCAGCTCCCTTGTGACACTTAAACGCACACAGATATACTTAAGTCCTACTGCAAACAGTCCTCTCCCCTTAAGGGCCAAAAACTAATTTTTTTTCTAAAGCTCAGACTCGAACCCAGGCCTCCTTAGGATCCCCAAACACACTCAAATAGCTAGCCGTTCAAGCACAACATGAATTTTTAGCAAAATTACAGCCCCTAATTTTTGTGACGTTACACACTTTTAATTCCTTTTTTTTTACTTTCATTTTATTATAATTATATAATACCTATATATACATTCATTTTGTTTTTAAGTTACTTAATATAATAACATATATATTAATACCGCCCAACATATTTAGGTAATTGAATATTTATAACCTTAGTCTTTCTATTAATTTTTAATCTATAATTCAACTTCTAATACTTATTCAATTTGATACCTATACCTTAACAACTTATAAATCATGCAAATTCATTTAACCAAAATCTAATTAACCACTCAACTAACTTTGTAAATATTTTTATTAAAATATTTACGAGTCCAATTTATGGGAACAGAGTACCAGGAATGCACTCTTCGACACCCTAACCATTGGGTTGTTACAATTCTCCCCCTCTAATTAAATTTTGTCTCCGAAATTTACCTGAAAAGAGGTGGGGGTATTGAGATCTCATCGTCTCTTCCGGTTCCCAAGTCGCTTCCTCAACACTATAACTATGCCAAAGCACTTTCACTAACAGAACTCGATTGTTACGTAACTCTTTCACCTTGCGAGCCAAAATCTCTACCGGTTCTTCTTCATAAAACAAGTCAGGTTTAATCTCAATGTCTTCCGTTGAAATAATGTAAGACGGATCTCGGTTACGTTATGATTAAGTGTGGATCTCATTTTTGACTAATATTATGCTCAGGTTTGGGCTTATGTTAGGCTTATGTTTTGGTTTCTATTTGGGCTTATATTATGCTTAGATTTGGGCTTTGGACTTTTCATTTAAGTGTACTGCTCATACAAAATTTTATTCTTATTCCGTTCCAGCAATATCCCAATTTGGAAATATCCTTCCTCTTGGATATCCCTCTCTAAAGAAATCTCGATTCGGGGATATTAGTCCCCGATTCAGAATCCTGAATAGCCTTTTCGAAAGTGGGGTCAATGATGTGGTCCAGACACTTCCTCTTAGCTCGGTTGCCAACCATGGGTCTAAGTTGGTCCATTGATTTACAAAATGATGAATAATCGCACTGTTATAATCAGCCAAGGGTACACTTCTCTCTATTTTCCAATTTGCAGATTAATATATTATATTAAATTTTAGATTTTTTAAGTTTCCTGCTCATGTGAATTTTAGTTCTTATTCCACTCTTGGGATATCCCCACTATATCCGCCTCAAGACAGCCTATTCTGAGGATATCTTTGTTCCCATATATATCAAAGTTTCGATTTATTGGTCTCCGGTTTCGTTGTTTTAGTGTTCAGTACAGATTTTTAAGTGTCCTGCTGTAGTTAATTTTCCTCTTTATAATGCTTCAGGGATATCCCTGTCTTATCCCGTCTTGGGATAAGCTATTCCAAGGATATCCTGTCTCTTTGTTATCCCGATTCATAATTTTTAGCTTTCGATTTAGATGTTTTAATGGTTGATTCAATTTTTTTGCGTGTCTGGACCGGGCTACCTATCGTACTTATTCCATTCCAAAATATTCCGTTCCAAGGATATCCTGGTTCGATGATATCCCATATAGGTATATCCCGGCCTGGGTATATCCCATTCTAAGTATATCTTGATTTTAGTTTAGGGTTTATAGTTGTGTTTATGGTTTAGCATTTTAGGGTTTAAGGTTTGGTTTATGGTTAATGATTTTAAAGTTTAGGGTTTATGGTTGTGTTTAGGGGTTAAAAGTTAGGGTTTAGATTTAAGGTCTAAGGGTTAGGTTAGGGTTGGGGTTAGTATTAGGGTTTGGGGACACATACTTTACAAGCAATGTATTTATCAAATTCAAAATGGATTTGTTCGCAGAAACGCTCTAATGTGATTTAATTTTTCATAAGGATATTGAATAGTTACGGGTAAACGATATGCGTGGGATAAGGTAATCATGAAATCTTACCAATGTACGTTGCTACTCGGACTGTTTAGTGGCCATAATTCATGAACCCAGTTACCATAAGGAACATATCGTGAATATCTATGAATAATTTGAAGTTTTTTCTTTCTCTTGTTTGAACCAAGTCATGAATATCTTATTCTTTTTTTTCTTTACAGTGATTAATTTTATGTTTGTTGCTCGGACTGTTTAGGGTTAGGGTTAGGGTTTTATGGTTATGATTGGGTTTAAAGTCTAAGGTTGGGTTTAGGGTTTATGATTTTAGGGTCTATAGTTTAGGGTTGGGTTTAGGTATTAATGGTTAAGGTTATAGTCTATGCTTTAGGGTTTATGGTTTATGATTTATGGTTAAGGTTTATTTTTTTATGTTTTTAAGGTTTAGGGTTTTATGGTTTTTATGGTTTAAGGTTAGGGTTAGAGTTTTAGTTTTATGGTTGGGTTTAGTGTTTAGTGTTTAAGGTCTAGTATTGGGTTTATGGTTTAAGATTTTAGGGTTTAAGGTTTAAGGTTGGGGTTAAGGGTTATGGTCTATGGTCTAAAGGTTTATGGTTTGGGTTCAGGGTTATGGTTATAGCTGTGGTTTAAGGTTTAGTGCTTAGTGTTTATGGTTAGGGTTTTATGGTTTAAGGTTTCTGTTTTTAAGGTTTAAGGTCTTATTGTTTTTAAAATTTAAATGTAGGTTTAAGGTTTTATTGTTATGGTTATGTTTAGGGTTTAGGGTCTATAGTTAGGTTTATGGTTCATGATTTTAGGGTTTATGGTTAGGTTTATGGGTTAGGGGTTATAGTCTAAGGGTTAGGGTTTTTGGTTAGGGTTTTAAGGTTTTATGTTTGTGGTTTGGGTTTAGGGCTTATAGTTTTTAAGGTTTAATGTTTTTTATGGTTTTAGGATTTGGGTTTTAGGGTTAGTGTTATGATTTTGAGAGGCTTCAGGATTTGGCTCATAATAGTGAGTTCCCTATTGCAGAATCATACACGTAGGATAGTGGTGACAAACTGTCATATCTTGTACATAAGGACTCGTATAAATAGATAGCTCATGTTTGGCAAATAATAGGTAGGAGCATAATCTGAAATATTCTGGAGCTACAAAGATAGTTATTAAATCGTTAGCACCGCATAAAAACATTCCTTCTAGAATAGTTGTTAATACGAATAACAGAAACTCTGCTATAGCCATTTCTGTACATTCAATGTACTTTACGGATATAGGAATAAATAGAGTTGAACATAGTAAAATACGAAATCGAAAGATTTCGTTAAAATTGTTCGTTCGGAAATTTCCTGAAAAGCTAATCATGGGTTCTTCTATCCATCAGAACAATAAGGCCATTATACTCATTACCAAACTTGTTGAAGAGATGAAATATAACTAAGGTATATATTTTTTATTAGAGGTTGAATCAATCATCAGAAGAAGAATTAGGCCGAAAATTAGGATACATTCTGGGGAAATAAAACTTCCATCAAAGAGAAGCAAATGAAAGGCTTTCATAAAAATTCTCGTAGAATCGAGCATGAAGTTTTCATTCTGTACATGCCATATCATGAATTAGTAACTACATCCAATCTCCAAAGAAATCTTAATTGTTTCGAACTTTCTATTTTTGGAATGGAATATTTATGGAATCCCCATGAATAAGACCAAACCTTATTCCATGGTATTTACTTGAGACTCCTCTTTCTTATTCTTAAGCAAGCACCCGAGAACATAGATGTGAACATATATAGATACCGGTTCTTGTACGGGATTTCATAATGTGAAATATTGCGTGGATCTCCTTGGATCTTGCCATGGCCATGGAACTGCATTCATTCATATGTCCCACAAAGGGCTCTCATATACTGGTGCGCATCATTTTCCGTACAGTCTGCCCGAACCTCCGCAAAGCCACATATCATTAGTATTTATTTTCGATATAGTCCACCAGAACCTTCGCAAATCCTCCTTGTTAATTCGAACACTTACGTGTTCCCCCGCAAGGCCAAGGCATTCACAATTTGCATTTTCATGCCATACCATATAGGAAAATCACATATCATTTTGCCTTCACCGTCTTTGTAACACCCCTTACCCGTATCCTATGCCGGAACCGAGTACGAGGCATTACCAGACTTAACAATACATTTTGTCAAATTAATTAACACATATAAAATGACTTAGTCAAGTCCCTATACATGCCATAACTTAAATCATTTATAAATAAAGATACCCATAGATAGCTTGATAGTGTGAAGCGATCTCCGGCGACCTCCAACCCGAGCTTGTTTAGTAGGACTCTGTAACATGGGAAAGGAAAGGGGGTAAGCTTATAAAGCTTAGTAAGTTCGCATGTAAAAATAATAAGCATTAGCAATGAATTTAGCTTACTACTAAGCTGTCATAACTTGCATAAATAATGCTAAGTTCTTACTTTCCCAACTTACTCATTTGTAGCCTTATCAAAGCCTCAACATGACAAATCCTCACAACAAGTTCTCAAATTGATACAATCATTAAATCACATGCTTATACCTTATTAATCATGTTCACATTAATCTGTCTACTTGAATTGCTGTCACTAAATTATTTATTTCTTGAGCTAAAGAGCTCTGAATTTCAAACCGCTAATTTTCCCTGAAACTAGACTCACATATCTTCATACCATAAAATTTCCAGAATTTTTGGCTTAGTCAATTAGTACAATTTATTCATTAAAATTTTCTCTATTTCACTATTCGACTATTCTGACCACTTTTCACTACGAATCAATTTTCTCCTTATGTAGAATTAAAATGATGGTTTCATTTGAATCTAGACTCATTAAGGAATCTAACCATATAAATTATGTCCCAAAATTATTTTTGTACAATTTTTAATGATTTTTCCAAGTCAGAACAGGGGATCTCGAAATCACTCTGAACCAGTCTCACAAAAATCTAAATATCTCAAAATACAAAATTTCTTTTCTTTCTTTGTTTCTTTCATATGAAAATATACTCAATAAGCTTTAATTTCATATCTCACTCAACTACTAATTTCATTTCTACCTTTTTTGGTGATTTTTCAAAGTTACTCTACTGCTGCTGCCCAAAACTGTTTTATTTCTAAATTTCACTCTTTCATGTTTTCTTTATAGTAACTTTCATTGGAACACTTACTCCGTATCAATCTTACCAAAGTTCGATCACATATCGAGCACATTGCTCATAAGTTTACACGCATATACTTGCACTTATTCATCACATAATCATATTCAATTACACTTAGTCGTTACATAGCCACATTGTATTTTCACTTAGTCAATTTCCCGTTAAACTCATCAGAATAATAACAGATACACGGTGGCCTGCACATAGTACCACCCTTGTAGCCGAAGTTATTTGGTGCACATAGTAGCCTCCACTTAGTACTACACATGTGACCAAAACCATCACTTACACATAGTGGCCTGCACTTAGTACCACACATGTGATCGAAACTATCGGGTACGCATAGTAGCCTGCACTTAGTACTACACATGCGACCTATTCGTCTGGTACACGTAGTAGCCTACACTTAGTACTACACACGTGACCTAAAACCATCTCGTAGCTCTCTTGTACACATAGTGGCCTGCACTTAGTACCACACATGTGACCTAGCTACCTCATTCGTATCGTTTCTATTCTGAAGGTTCAACCGGGAATTCCCACTTTTCAACACTTTACCAATTCATCCATTAAAATGTCGAGTCAATATCGAACATTATAATTATATTGGAAATCAATACTAAAGTATTCATAACTAAAATTTCAATTTAACATCAAACTTGCATCATTAAATGCTTATTAAACATATGAACTTACCTCGATACCAAAACGGCCATTTTACAAGCTTTCCCGATTTTTAATTTTCCTCCCGTTCTAGGTCTAAATCTCTTTTTTCGGGGTCTAAAACATCACATTTCACTTATTTAATTATTTACTATTCAAAACAGTCCTTAACTCAACTTTTGCAAAATTACAATTTTGCCCCTAAACTTTTACATATTTACACTTTTGCCCCAATACTCGAAAATTAAACTTCAGCCCTTATTCTTATGTTTTTAACATGCTGATCATTTTTCTCTTCTATGGCAACATCAAATTCTCACTCTAACATGTACTTATGAACATTAGGTATTTTTACCGATTATGTCGTTTTACTCGTTTTCACGTAAAATCGCTTAGTAAAAGTTGTTTAACATTATTTCAGCCTTCATATTCTATCATAAAATATCAAAATAAACACATTTCACCTATGGGTATTTTTCCAAATATGAACCCTATGTTAAATTATTGCTAGAATAAGCTAAATCAAGTTACCGAGACTCTAAAAACGTAAAGAACATTAAAAACGGGGCTTGAAATCAGTTACTGTGGAGCTTGGAAGCTTGAAACAAACCCTAGCTATGGAGAAACCTTGTAATTTCGTCCTAATGAAGAAGATGGACATATTTGGTATTTAAATTTTGTTTTTAATTCATTTAATTTACTAAATTACCAAAATGCCCCTTAAAAATCTTTTGAAACATACCCATCCATGTCCATTTTTTTCCACCAACTTAACCAATGGTCTAATTATCATTTAAGGACCTCCAATTTAAAATTTCATAACAATTGGACACCTCTAACATGTAGAACTCAAATTTTACACTTTTTACAATTTAGTCCTTTTGACTAAATTGAGTGCCCAAACGTCAAAATTTTCAAATGAGATTTTCACAAAATCATTCCATGAAATTGTAGACAATAAAAATATAAATAAAATAAATTTCTCAACATCGAATTTGTGGTCCCGAAACTACTGTTCCGTTTAAGCCTTATTTCGGGATGTTACAGTCTTCCATCTCAATCACATTTCGACAACCCTCTACAACTCCGCATAACTAATACACATGCATTGTAACACCCCAAATTTGTTAAGCTTGCTTCTGTAAAGTTTTGACACAATTGTGTATCTGCTTCAGTGGTTAAGTGTTCTAGGTGTGTGTGTGTGTGAGGTTTTGGGCTCAAGGCTTACCCTTGGCAACTTTGTTATTTTTGGAATTAAGCCCTATCCTTGATTGGTAGGCTTATATTAAATTACTTGTAGCTTCATATCAGAATGAGCCTGCTGGTTCAAGTGGTAAGGGAGTTGGTGTGTTGGAGGTCTTGTGTTCGAATCCCTACGTGAGCGTGGGAGTTCATTTTTGCTCATTTGACTAAGAGAGTTTTGGTTGAACAGAAATTCTAAGTAAGTGGGTCTTTAGTGGGTTAGTGGGAGGAATTAGGGAGGTTATCAGAATCTAATTAGTTTTGTTTCCTGTTTCCCAAAAATCCCTTCCTGTCATTTTTCCTCTCTTTTCCTACTCTCTAAAATCTGATTTCTTTTTTCTTCTGCTTTGATTACTATTGTTTTTCTCTTGCAACTATAGTTGCTACGATTTTTGTGGGATTTGTTAATTGCGTGGTAAGTGAGGTTGGGTTCGTTGTTAACTTTTAGTTTATGGGGTTGTGAACAAACTTTTTGATGGCTGATAAACAATTGTGTTGATGATTACTGTGGCGTAGGAGAAGGTGGTGAGGCAGAGGCTGTCACTTCGAAGGTTTAGATTGCCACGTGTAGTCGATTCTGTGGGGATAAGTTTTTGGGTTTTAGTCGTTTCGGTTTTGTTAACTTGATTTTGGTTGGTAAAAGTGTTGGGTATTCTGATTGTTAGGTTCTAGAAGGCTCGGGGTGGATTTACATCGAAATGATACCAGGTGTGTACTCGAAATGCAGAAAATCGGGATTCAGCGAAAGCCGAAATTGCAACCTGTCGACGCCACACGGCTGTGTGGTAGGCCGTATGCGACAACAAGACCGTGCCTATGACACGGCCGTGTGATGGCCGGAGTGTGGCCGTGTGGGCCACACGGGCTAAACCAGACTGGGCGTGTGGGCCACACGGGTGAGTCACACTGGCGTGTGAACTTTGGGCCAGGCCGTGTGATCCACACGGGCAAAGCCAATCTGGGCGTGTGGGCCACACAGGTGTATGGGCCCATTATACTGAAATTTTTTGTAGGGTCGCACAGGTCGTCCTAATCGACTGTAGACCTACCATAGGGTCGGTAAATTCTTACTAAACCCTAAAACTATGGGTTCTGTTAGACTGAGGTACTTTTATGAGCATGCATATGTTTGTTTATCTGTTATCTGTTTATGAAAGCAGGTTAAGCATGATTTATTTGTTAATTTTTTATGCATGTTCTATTACTGTGATTGGGGTGGGATGATATATATATATTGGAGAAAGTGTTCTGAAAGGCAGATTATGCCTAATATCTGGCAGCACAGCTGCATTATATCTGATATGTGCAGCATCGGTACAATATGGTGTGTAGGGCTGGGTAGGTGTTTTAAACCGCACATGGTGTGTAGAGATGGTCGGAGATGGTGCGTAGAGGATGGGGGTAGGATTTTGAAATCTGATTTGCATATCTGTAACTGTGTCTGCATCTGAAATGGGCTCAAGCTCGAATTTGTATCTGTATCTAACATTGACTCAGGCCCGAATATGAATCTGTTTGACTTGTGATATTCTGTGTCAGGCCCGAATATGAATCTGTTTGACTTGTGATATTCTGTGTGTGTACATGCTTAATTCTGCTGGGTTACACACTGATTTTACGTAAAATCACCCCTTCTCTATTTATTCTGTACATGTAACCCACAGGCTTAGGCGGATTGGTACAGCAGGGACTCGACGGTGACCACCTTTCCAAATTACTGTTTAAGTTTTCGAATTATGGTTTTATTTTATATTTTGGGTACATTTTGAGAGTTTGTATTTTCTGGGACTCTGGACTCTTTAAAATTGTTTGGGCTTTTAGGTTTAACCTGTTTAGTCGATGATGGTTTTACTTAAAGACATTATTTTCAAAAAAACGCGAATTGTTTTCTTAAACATGATGATTTTCCTAAGCTTCCGCTAAATTGAATATACATATGAAAGTACACGGAAGCAATTAAAGGTTCATGAGTTAAAGGTTTTTATCGAGTTAGCTACGTTTTCGAAATCCCTTACATGTGGCATCGCCAGATTTGGCCATAACGTCTAGGCTGGGTTTGGGGTGTTACATGCATTTCATACACAAGCTGGCAACCAATACCATTTTTCATGCACGACACACGTTACACCAAACATTTCATGCATTTTCATGTCAACACAACAAGCGTCATGATACATCAATATTAAGTTATGAAGTAACTCATCATTTACACAACATTTAGCCATAAGATGATGCACCAGTTGCTCAACATTCAACCAACATGACCAGTAAAAGATACTAGAATAAATGAATAATCGCCTAAGACTTGAGTTTTAGAGCTCACCTAGAAATTGATGCCAAAACCTTCTTCTTAGCTTTTTTTTTCTTTGCTACCCGAGCTTCCAGTAGCTTACAAAACATAACAACTATTTCAGAATCTCCAACGAAGACATTTCATCATCATAAAAACCAAATTTTGTTTGTATACATAGGCCATTAAAATAATATCCACAACTTTATCCAAAACAAAATAGAATCGATGGATAGCTAAAATCCTTAACTTTCATCTTTTCTTAAATCTGAGAAAATAGAAAGGTTAGGAAGCTTACCAGCTTGAAAAATCATCAGTTACTTATGCACAAACTTTAGTTACCTTTATCCATGCAAATCGTTCCTTAATCTTTCTCTCTATCAATCCAAACCAGTGAAGAAGGTGAAGAAAGAATAGAAAAATGAACCACACCAAAGAATAACGTCTCCCCTTTATATACTACTCACGCATTTCCTTCACTAATTCCAAACTCAACAGCCAAGTGTACATCCTTAATCATCATGTCTCCCACTAAAATAGATTCCTAGTTTAAACTCAATGGAACCAAGGTTGAAATCCAACCTTTTACTAATCAGTCCGTTAGTTGCTCTTATTTCGACTAGAGCCCACTATTTTTGTAAACTTTTCAAATTAATCCCAAAAATTACCATTCTAACATAACTTAATAACTCGAGGTGTGACATTGTACATTTAGTACATTTAGGTTTATTTTCTCCATATTATACTCTCATTTGTTTACTCATTTAAAGAAAAGTCGGAGTCTCATTTGCCCCTAATCTTTATCCTCTTCAGAGGAGTTTTCCATATAAAATTTGTGTTTAACCTTCTCTACCTTTTTATTTCATTGTTTATATGAGTCGATCCTCAACAAATTGAATAGTTTAAAGTAGGTGTTTCTCGATGAAACATTGAGAAATTATATATATACATATATTTGTGATATTGATTATTTTAAATAAAGATTATATTGGGACATTTAAAACTCCAACCTACTAGATTTTTTGCATTCTCCAAAGTGAATGCAAGTATAAAAATAAATTTAAAGGATGTAACATCCTGAAATTGGGCCTAGTAGGATTGACCCATTGGGCCTTGGGCTTAAGAGTGTTTAAAATCTTCGAGAATATGAGAATGGTGTTATTGCAAATTGGACTTATTAGTTAAGTCAATTTGGAAGGTTACGAGGTTTCTATGAAGTCTCGGGTTTAATTGGGCCTTAGGAAAAATTTGGTATTTTAGCACTTTAAGGAGAGATGGTAAGTAGCTTCAAGACTTATAGAAATAAATGAGTAAAGTGCTTGCATAAATGAGCTATTGGTAAGAAGGATATGATGCCACATGATGGACTTGAAGGGAATAGGTTCGAGTCACTTGGTATGCATTTTTGTGACTTAAATTTTTGAACTCATCTAGCATGTGTCGGCCAAGCTTTATTTTTTGGTAAGTGTGGACTTCATTAATTTGGTAAGGTGGCTAAAAAAATATGGCAAGGTTAAAGTTTGGGAAAGAAATCAAGAGGAATAGGAAAGAAAGGGGGACAAGAGGCTAATATCGGGGGAGGTGTTTTGGAAAGTATGGGTGGCCAAACTCTTATCCTAGGGGGGATGCATGTGGACGGTTTTTGGAGTAGTTAGGTGGCTGAAATTTTATTTGGCATTTGGTAAAGTCTTAGCTTTGTCTTGGCCAAAAATCCTTTTGACAACTTTGTGCCATTTCTGTCAATTTTGCAACCCTCTTTGCCAAATCATAGTAGCACAATAGTGCATTGTTTTTCCTCTCAAATTCTTTTCTTTTCCTTTGCTTTGTGTCGAAGTTACAAGCCTTGGTGACCATATTTTCTTCTTTCTTTTTACTTTGGTCGAATTCCCCTAGCACAATTGTGCTCTTTCTTGCTCTTTTGTTTGATCAAGATTTTCATCTATTGTTTATTTCCTTTTTGATAGCCGAAATTACCAAGGCACTCTTCTTCCATCCAATCTCTTCTTAATCAAATCGGTAAGTGATCGTATATTCCTCTTTTCATTTCTTTTTCTTTTTCTTCCAAGCCGGTGAAGGGGGTGTATTGTGGTAATTCTTTCTCAAGCCGAATAAGGTGTGGCTAACATTGTTTTTGTGTTAATCACTTCTAAGGACTAGAAGTACTTTATCGGAGGGCCAATCGAACACCTATCCCTCGTAACAAGAGACTCGGATTGTTGGTAAGTGTATAGATTGTTAATCAATCGAAATAATTGGTTGAAGTGGTAAATTCGGTTTTGGGATTAATTATTGACCGATTGTATCTTTAGGTGCCGCGGAGAATATCGTGTTACGGATTCCGAATAAGGTGTGTAATCCCGTACCCTTCCGAATATATGTTTGAATTGGTGAGTAAATCTCACATCTCTCTGAAAGTTTACATGAAATATTCTGTCTTTCGGTAGAAATACCGAAGAAAATCGATAACCGGCATCCGTGATCACTCGGACGTGCGTATGCGTAGTGGTAATCATGTTTTGTAATAAAATAGTTTCGGTTAGAAACAGTGACGTGTATTTGAAAAATCACGAAAAACTGGATAAAAGGAATTACAAAGTGAGTAAGATATCAAATTAAAGTTTACTGTGTCTATTTTAATATGGAAGAAACGGAGAAGGAAAAGGAATTTTATATTCTGAGATATGTTAATTTTAGTGAGACTGGTTCTGAATGACTTTGGGGTATTCTGTTCTTCTTGGAAAAATTGTATAAAATTGTACAAAGTGAATTAAGAATTATAATTGATATGTATGGATTCCTTAGTGAATCTACTTTCAATAGAAACAAGTGGGAGCAGTATATGAAAAGCGTACAGTAAGATATTTGAGATTAAGGTAAGAGAGGTCAGAATCATTGGACAGTGAAATAAGGGAAAATTTAAGGAATAAACTGTACTAAATGGTTAAGCCAAAAATTCTGGAAAGATTATAGTAGAAAGATATACGAGTCTAGTTTCAAGGAAAATTTACGGATTTAGATTTTGAGTTTGCAAACTCGAGTTATAGTCAGTTTAGTCAGTCTGACGCAGATGGACAGTTTCGATTTTATGCCCCAAATTAGTAATTAAGCCTAGGTTGCGAAATTACCATCATACCCTTAGAGGGTAAATTATCGAATTACCCTTAGTGGGTACGATTACCGAATTATGGAAATTCCCCTAATGGGCTGAATTACGAAATGTCCCTATGGACTGAATTACGAAAATGCCCTTACCGGCCGAATTACGAAATGTCCCTATGGACCGACTTACGAAAATACCCTTTTTGGGCCAAATGTGATATTTGATATATGGGCCAAATGTGATATTTGATATATGGGCCAAGTGTAATATGAATTATATGGGCCTCATGTGTTAATGGGCCGTTTCGATAGATTGAATAATTGGCCGAATTGCTAGATTGATTAATGGGCCAAATTGCTAGTCTGCTTAAAGGGCTAAATTGCTAGATTGCTTAATGGGCCAACTTGTATTATGGGCCTTATATTGAAATTATCTTATGAATATTGTTATGCTTTGTATATGCATACATGATTGCATGGGTTGGGATAAAAATTGAAGAGAAGTTCTGGTGGCTCTGCCACAATCTAGTTCGGTGGCTCTGCCACAATCTAGTTCGGTGGCTCTGCCACAATCTAGTTCGGGTGGCTCTGCCACAATCTAGTTCGGTGGCTCTGCCACAATCATTTTAAATGGCTTTATGCCTGCGATTGGTGTGTTGGCGGGGTGGGTTGACTTGATCCCCACAGGTGTGCTGGTTGGTACGGGTGGTGTGTAGCGGAAGGAAAACTAGGTTTGGTTGGGAAATTGCATAACACATGCATGTTATATATATGATATTATGCTATGATTGTAAATGGGCTTAGGCCCAAAATATTGCTATGTGTGTTCCGACCCAGTGGATGATGGTAAGGGGATTATACACTGAGTTCTTTTAACTCACCCCATTTCTCTTAACCCTTGTAGGTAATGCTCCGTAGTGAGGACTTGGGTCCATGGATGACTCGGTGGAGGCTATACTTCTGAAATGGTGTTATCGAATTTTAAATTTTCTATTTCCATTTATTTTATTATTTTGCTATTTTGGTTTAAGTTGTCATAGGGCCTCTGGAGTATTTTATTATTTGCTTTATGGTTGTTATATTTATTATTCTGCTTAAATTGTTTAAAACGAGAATTTTTCTAAAAACATAAATAAAGGTTTTCCAAAATCGATTAACAAATGGATTTCAAAATAAACTTTTACAAATATGATTTAACTCGAACTTTCTTTCAAATTATTAACGACATTTTCAAAAGTCACGGATTTAAAGTTCAATTCCTTGAATTGTGATTCATCAATCAATCTTTCAAAAATACTTGTATTTTACCAACGTTTCCGCAATGTTTCAAAATGCTTTTACAACTCTATTTCAAACGTCACATTTTCGTAAATCGTTTATTTCAAATATGCTTTCGCAACCGAAAAGGTTTATTAAAGATGATTATGTTTTTACGTAGACACAATTGTGTAAGTGTTTGGTCTTAACAAAGAGGTTGTAATTTTCTAACGAGTTTTTTTTGTGACACGCCAGATTCGGGCCTAACTTCTAGGCCGGGTTTGGGGTGTTACAAAGGATATAATCATAGATATGATAAGTGGCATAAGAATAACCACTAGAAGTGGAAACGTTGTAATAAATAAAAGAACAATGAGAGTTCTCAAAATAAACTTTCAAGGAGTAGAGATAATTTATGTTATCAATGTGATATGAACTATTATTAGTCACATACTTGTCGTATGCCCAAATATTTTGTAACAATTAACACTATCATTATAGGTAGAAATTATTCATCTTATTTGAAATGGAAACAAACCAATACTATTGCAATATTTGGTAGTAAAAAATTGGTACTGAAACAAACCAATATTATTGTAATATTTGGTAGTACAAAATTAGTTGGAAGCTCTAGAAGAGCTTGTATATTAGTGCTGAGATTTTATTAATCAAACTTCACCATTTGGTCATTTATTTATCTAATTAGTTATGTATGATCCCTAAAAGAAGCCCATCATATTGAATCACATTCCCTAAAATGAATGTAAGCATAATAATAAATTTAAAGAGCATAATTGTGAATATGATAAAAGGTTCACAACTAGAAATGAAGGAGAAATAAGTTATGTTCTCAATGTGTAAAATGTACCTATTGTACATATGCATATTTTATTACTCTGTTAATATTCCTTAAAAGGAAGGAAACATATATCTCGTAGGCAATACAACAATGCATACTATCCTTAGGGATAAAAACAATTTTTCTTGTTTGGTAATGAAACAAACTGAACTTTAGTAATACAAAATTAATTTATGGCTCTAGAAAAGCTAATCTAATGCTACCCCATGATCAATGTGGTAACAAAACATGTTAATCTTTTGTATTACAAAATTAATTCAAGGCTTCAGAAGAGCTAATGCATTATTAACCGAAGAAACAAAGTGATCATTAATGTATTATGTTCTAGTCAGAACCAGTGGAATTATTTTGTTTTAAAAGATATTCTCTGTAATGGATCTCATATTGAGACTGTGAATGAGGAAAATTATATTTAGTATGAATTACTCTTGCTATAAATATCTACATCTTTTAATAGAGAAAGATTCAGTTATTGTATTATATTATGCATGATACTTGGATACCTTTCATTATTTTGAAAAGGATAGAGAAAGATTGGGTTTTGATTGTGAAAGATCCATTTGAATTGTAGATTAATTTAAGAGAAATATATGGCCATCGAAATATGATAAATCTATCTAAACTTGTTATGATTGTATGCACCTAAAGTTGCAATATTTTAAATCTGTAAGTGAATATAACTCTGCAGTATTTAAGATGAGTTCTCAATTATGTGAGAATAATATTATAATGGAACTTATTAGAGAACTTTTTCAACTTTTCATACTTCAAATATGCTTTAGCAGTAGCAATTTCGTAAAAAAAAAAGGTTTTAGGAAATTGTATAAGTTAATATCATGTTTAATTAAGGTTGAATAAAAAATAAGGAGTTATTAAATGAAAAACCATAAAGCCCATCGTATTAGATTTGCTTCATTCCCTAAAGCAAATGTAGCAATATATAAAGATGTAATATTTGACATAGACGTAGTAAGTAGCTTTATAATAATTGTAAAAAGAATTGTCATAATAATTCTTCTCACCACTGGAAGAGAAAAAAGGAAGATAATGAGGGGATTGTGACCACCTCTAAACGTGTGAATGTTTAGAGTTAAGAATGTGCAAATAAAAATATAAATATTCAAGTATGGTATCTGCAAGCGTACATGTCAAATTGTAATATAAAAGTGTTACAACGAAATACCAGTAAGTATTCCAAGGATCATATCCAAGGGAATTCAAATTGGAGAAATTATTATTAAATTAATTACAGAAAATAATTACTAAACTAATCAAGTCATGAATTAGTAGTGTTAATCCAATAAACATATTAATTAAACTAATTATATTAATTAACCTAAAACTAACCTAAGGGAATTTCCTATTCCTAGTGTTAACAATGCGAGCCTAAAGCCTATGATAAATCAAATCCCTAATTATCTAATTAAATAATTAATTATCCTCGATTGAATTATTTATCACCCTAAGCTAAGAATACCCTTCCAGTCTCATCTTCACTAAGGATTACCACCTAAGTCACCCTCCCGATCTCATCACTGGCACAAGTTATACACGACAGGGTACCCTTTTGGTCTCACTTGTCTAGATATTCTATTAGGGGCGTCACTCCCTAATATACTAAGAATTCTTGAATACATTGGGGAATGTGTTCATATTGTAGTAAACATGTAACAGTTTTCTAGTTATTTAAACAATGAATAAATAAATAAAGTTAATTTCACATTTCACTATTATATATTTTGTATTTTCTGTCTTTTATATTTTGCATGCATAGTGAAATTGTGACAAGAAAATATTAGCTCATTGATTGTCTAAAGTTCAAACGGAAGATAAATGGCATTGTAAAGAACGTTTACATTGCGAGAAAGACAAGTTACTTCAATAGATAATCTAAATGAGTCCGTAATCCCGTAAAAGAATCAAAGTGAGCATTTGATTCAAATAATGAGAAGGATTATTATGTGGTCTACAATTCTAATTGGGGAGATGGATAGTCTTGACTATCGAAGCAGTTAACTTCACGAGTAGAGACATAGATGTATTCATTCGTAGAATGATACATTGGGCTAGACCCATGATGAATTAATTCTGAATCCATTTGTGAATTAATTCACTTGTGACATTCATAGTATGAGTTACCTAAATCTTGAGTTAGTTACTAACCATGCATATGCAACTCATGTGCTTTGATATAAGTGGAGGCTTATGCTCTAAAGATGACGAACCCATAGTCGATATGTTGGGTACATGACTTGTGTATGGTATGGCTTTACTAGCAACAGTGTAATTCATAGCTCAATTAAAGAGTTAATGATATCCTCTCATTGGCATTGTATGGATTGATAAATATGGAACGTGGCCACGGATTTCTCGTTCTCGAACGAGTAATTTATCACAATCATTTGTTGACAGTGATCATATTAATCAATAAGAAGACACAATGGTGACAATGAGATAAAATAAGATTATATTGAGTGAACGGATTTAACTCAAAGGAATCAAGAATATCATATGAGGGTAACACACACATGACGAGGTCATTGGACAAAGCAGTTGGATGAATTGCTTCGTAAAAAGTATACAATAAGGAGTTTTTAATCATGGTACTTCTTGTGGACTGAATCCATGATTAAGTAATTGCGGATTATTGGAACAATGCTTCTGGACATAATTCCAATCACTAGAGCCTAATTGTATATGTCTGATTGGTCCCTCCGCTAGCTCAACAAAAGCTCAATCGAACTACATTTGAATCAGGAGAAAATTCTATGACTTTAGGAATAATTTAATTGAGTCGATTTATTTGATGTGGAATTAAATTAGGTGGTTGTAAGAATTGTTCAACTAGAGAATTTGATTAAAGAATTTTCTTGAAAAATTAATTTGGAAAATCTAAGTGATTTTAAAAAAACATAATTTTGATCAAGTAAAATTAAATTAATCAAATTAATTAAAATTAATATGATATATTTGAAAATTAATTTTCAAGTCAGACAATTTGCTCAATGGGTAATTAAACTTGAAAATTGGATTTGAAATCGTAAATTGAGCTTGGAGCTCAAAACCGAGACCAAGACACAAAAACTGGTCGAATCGGACCCAGTATGTGAAACTGGACCGACAGTCCAACCGATGGCTAGACTGGACCAACCGGGCCGTCATTGGCTCGGACCGAATTGGCTCGGGGTGCCGTAAGGGAGTCACACTTGCATCACTGGACACGGTGGTGCCGATGGCTGCGACAGCGACATCCCGGTGGCCGGCAACGATTGGTCATCAATGGTGAAGCAGTGGAAGAGTTACATTCTTACTGGAATTCTACCAGAGAATTTTATTTCAAATTAATTATTCTAAAAATAATATTATTTTAATAGTTTAATAGTAAATTTAACTTAATACTGATCTTAATAGTATTTTATTAATTTAATATTAAGATAATTATCTTAATATGAAATTTAATTTAATGTTTATCTTATAAATAAAATATTATATTAATTTATTATTAAAGTGATTAAGTTTAATCATAGTTGAACTCTCTAAACTCTCCCTATATAAAGAAAGCATTGGGTCATTATTTACACACACTTGAATTTAAAAGAAAATTCTCTAAAGAGATTATTCTAGAAAATTTCTAAAGATATTTTTCTGATTTACAACTTGACCCAAAAGTTTAGAGAAATTAGAAAATTACCCACTGGTAATTTTTGTGAAAATTTTTCTGATTTGAAGCCATCCCACACTCGGCAGACGTGAGCTTGGGGATAGCGAAGAAGACTACTTGGTCGAAGTACTCATCCTAGACGAATCGAAAAGGTACAATTTTGATTAGTAATTTATTACTTTAGATATCACAACTAAGATTTTGTTTTGGAAAAAAATTTAAAATTCTGGTTTTTCCTTAAATTTATTTTCTACTGCGTTTTCAAACCTGTTTTTTCCAACAGAATAAACAACCAATTTCAGATAAATAATCACTTAACAGATAAATCAGTTTAATAATCGAATCATACAATATATAAATAAAGCACAATAATCTATTCTAATTTTTATACAACGATTTATTGGTCAAATTAACGAAAGATAAATAAATGAATAGAAGACAAGAGATAAGAGAATGCTTATGAATAAATATATTAAAGCATGTATCCGGAGAAATCTCCTCTCGCAAATGTCTTCACATCGGAATAGAAAAGTTTCGTCTAAGCGAACAGGAAAGTAAAATAAAAAGAAAACTGAATAGAGAAAATTGTATGTCTAAGTCTGCACCCCAATTCCGGTGACCCTAAGGTTACTTATATAGGCTACAAGTTACTTGGTGACCACTCAACCCTGGATACATTTAGATACCAATTAATACAAGATAATCTTAAATTTATAGCGTCTAAATATGGAAATATCCCAAGAGTGTTGTCCAAGGAATCAGTCTCATTTTCGCTTGCCATTTTTGCGTCATCCTGACGTGGGAAAACTTCTTGTCATGATGTCGCCACTATGAAACTCTTCCCATCTTCATCACGTCGTTGTGAAGAGGTCATGACAAGGGGAAATTCCTCGTCACGACATCGAGTGCTTTCCCAACCTTGGAAGCTTCATCGATCTATGTTGCAACATGGGCTTTATTGTATCACGACCCGACAATCATACCTTGTATTCTTGGACCTAAATTGGCATCCGACACACTTAATTAGCCCATTAGTCACACCCGAGGCTGGAGTCGGCCTTATAGGTCATTGATAAACCGTAATATGAACATATTTTAATCCCACATTTAGCATACTTTTGGATGAATTAAACCTTGAATTGTGGAATTTGGTGCTCTTAATCCTTTGTTTTCATGTTTTATACTCAGGAGAGCACCGGAGGATGAAAAGAACGAGAAATGGGCCTAAAACAGAGTAAATGGGCCAACCTACAAAATCGACACCCTAGAGGCCTAAAACAGAGTTTCATTCGAATTAGGGTACTTAGAGGCAAAGAAAGCCATTCCAAAAGCCTATATAAACACCCTAGAGGCCAACCTTTAGGGGGCATCCAATTAGGCCAATGAGCCGAGCCAGAGAGGCCAGAACTGTGGGATTTTACTCGAAGAAAGCCAGTCGATTCATCTCAAGAAGCCGGAAATATACTCAAAATGGAGGATTTTCTCTTTAATTCCTTCAGGGGTTTTAGGGTTTTTCTTATGTTTTGTTTTATATTTTCTTCTGAGATGTATTCTTTTATTATTATGAACTAAACCTCTTAAATACTTGAGGGGGATGAAACCTAAGACGGATCTTGTTATTGTTTTCTGAACTATATGATAAATACTTGATTTGTTCTTAATTATGTGTTCTTAATTCTTGCTTTGATATTTCAGGATATTGATTCAAGTACTGATGTACTTAGGCAGAGGAGGAATAGATCCTGTCTAAGAGTAGATCTAGCATAATAAAGCGGAGTTGATCGCAACCCTAGAGATAGGATGACGAAAATCTGTCAGATTAGGGTCAAACCTAATATGGGAGTCCATAGATCGAGTTAATGCAATTCTAGGGGTTTTAATTAGAAAGAGCTTTCAATTAATCAACCTAGGGTTAGACGTTAGTAGCCTCGAGAGAGGTATTAATATAAATTAGGGAATCCTACGGATCAAGTCAAGTGAATAAATCGTCTGATTCAGAGTTAAATAACAAGTGAAGCCTAGGTGGATTCTTCTTCGGGTATTGTCTTAATCAATTGGTTTTTCCCACAAGTATTTTCTCAATTCATTCTCTTTGCCTTTGCATCTTTAGCTTAATAGTTAGTTAATTTTAAATTAAATAAATAATTCACTTTTCTCTTAGGCTAAATAATAAAAAGAAAGTTAGTATTAGTACTTTTGGTTCCCTTGGGTTCGACAATCCGGTCTTGCCACTAAGCTATACTACTGTTCGATAGGTGCACTTGCCTCCATCATTGTCATAGTTAGTTTCTAGGCTCGATCATTCTCTTTATAAATTTTTAAGACTCTGACATACGACCAAGTTTTTGGCGTCGTTGTCGGGGAACTAAAATATTAAGAAAGCTCAATTTTTATTACTTTAGCCATTTTTATTTTTGCAATTTATTTTTATTTTTATTTTGCTTTTAACTTTGCTAATTTTCCTTCTTTTATTTGTTCTTAGCAGGTACCTCTAGTTTATGACTGGAAGGAACCCGATAGGAGCTCTACTTTATGACAGTGAAATAGAACATACCACTCGCAGAAACCGAATAGATGTCACTGAATAATTATCAGTGGCAAGTCATGAGGACAAAGCCTACTAAAGTAGCCAGTGTTTTCAACCTGGACGCGGTCACAATGTTATCTAACCAGGTAGAGCTTTTAAATAAAAAAAGTAATGGTTTGTATGGTTTTACGCAGGTACATCCGGTAATACAATACGATACAAATAGAAGAGGGATGAACAACACAGAACATCTATCCTACAACCCTAGCACAGAGAACGAAAAAGTCAACTATATGGCTAACTATTCTAGACCTCAAAATAATCTTTATAGTAACACCTATAATGTAGGTTGGAGATACCATCCCAATTTTTCGTAGGGAGGTCAAGGTAATCAAAGACCGCAACTTCCTTCAGGTTTTCAACAACCACCTCACCAGTAGGAAAAGAAGTCGAACCTTGAGGAGATGCTGACAAAATTTATAGCGGTGTCAGAAACTCGTCTCCAAAATACAGAAACAACACTCAAAAATCATGAAGCATCGATTCAAGGGATCAAGTATCAGTTAGGTTAGCTTGCTCAGTTGATCTCAGAAAGACCACAAGGTATCTTGCCTAGAAACACCTAAACTAACCCAAGAGAGCAACCTCAAGCAATAACTGCTCATGATAGTGAAGGGCTAGATGAACCAAAATTGAAGCAAAAGAATGTGATAGAGGAAGGTAAGGTTGAGGTAAGCCATGATAAACCAAACCCGGTAATTACAGAGTACCAACCATGTGTGTCGTACCCAAATGCGATAAAGAAAGACCACACAGAGGAACAATTCGGTAAATTTCTTAAACTTCCAAAGAAATTACATATTAACTTGCCGTTTCTTGAAGCCCTTTCACAAATTCCAAATTCAAGGAAATGTTTAAAAGAGTTTCTGACAAACAAACAGAAGTTAGACGATACGTCGCAAGTGGAGCTAAACGCAGTGTGCCCAGCAATTCTACGAAATAAGCTACCACAAGAGCTCACATTTTGTATACTGTCAGATGCAACCGACCCTCGAATAACCACTTCAGAGCTTAATACAAATGGTGCGACTCCTTTTTCAGCATGTAAGGTCTTTCCATACGGAACGGTCGAGGTAACACATTCTAATTTCGACACTTTTGAGGTAAATGTTACCTGACTCAAACCATATGTTGATAGAATTGATAGTAAGAAAAAGGAGTTTCGACTCCGTGAACCACCATGGCCATACGAATAACAGGTAAGTCTAGCTCAAGACTTTAAACGAGCGCTTCTCGGGAGGCAACCCGAGCACTAACCCCACTAACGTCCATATTTTCGAATTTTAGCATCTAACTAAAAACTAACCAAATTTTTAGGTGTAGGTTTCCCTCCCACACGGCCTTGCACATGGGCGTGGCCATGGCCGTGTGGACACCACGAATTTGCACACCGGCGTGGCAAAGACCGTGCGAATCAAGGACGAAAATTTCCCAAAACACGGGCTGCAATAAAATTCCATGTCCGTGCGATGCGGCCGTGGTCGAAACTGCCTAAAGAACACGGGCTACGATAAATCCACAAGGCCGTGCGAGGCGACCGTGGTCAATATTATCAGCTTTTTCACATATCGCCGCGACCACCACCTCGAGACCACTCCGATGATGATGACCTTTGAGCCCTTTTATTTTCCTTTATTTTTATTTTTATTTTTATTTTTGTTTTAGTTTATTTTCCTTTATTATTAAATTCTTTAAATTTTTAAGTATAATTTGATTTCTTTTATCTCTGGTTGTTTAACTCTCGAGTAACTATAACAAACGTCCATTAAATAAGAACTCCTTAAAAACTTTATTGATGATTTCGCAGTTTAAAAAGGTTCAAGGTGCCGCTCAAGGAACGAACACACCACCGAAGTATACCCCACCACCTTCACCTATGCCTAGTCATCATGTTCATCATTAATCAACTTCCAAGGATTTCATCCATAATTCAGGAAGTTTCACTTCTCTTCCTATCTTATGATTTTATTACTATTTTGCTATTATCTATCTTTGTACATTAAGGACAATGTACATCTTAAGTGTGGGGGTGATTATTTATTTCGAGAAAGTGCCTAACTTTCTTCATTATTCTCAAATCCCTTAATTATACCTTGAATTATACCTTGTCTTTAAGTAATTTTCTCATGTTATGATTAGAATAAATTTCCTGTGATTCATGATTTTTATTGATATGTTTTGGATTAAGTCACTGATAATTATGCAGTGATGATTTAAACTTTAGGAGATTAGAGAATCAAGCATGATGAGTCTATTTTCAAAAATTAAAATTTTGATTAGGTTGTCTACCTGAATCTAATTATTACCTTGAAGTTTGAAATTTACAAAGTTGATATCAAAAACCCATAATTTTTGTGAGATTTTGAGCCTTTTAGAGCATACATTCTTTTCGTGCTCACTTTTTGATTATGAGTGTGTCAATATTGATTTGTTATTCTAGAACTTTCTTCGATTATACATGTCAAGACCACATTATTGATTTGATATACAGAGATGATAAAGGCACTTAGGATTTAACCCACTCACTCCACTAAAAAGCTTACCTCAAAATTAACCCCTAGTGAACCCCTTTGATCCTAACAACCCTTTTATTGACTCACCCACTAATATTAACCCAAAACCCATCTTATATTTGTTATTACCATTCCTTGATTCCCTTTTTATCGAGATTTGATTTTGAACAGTTTCCTAACTATGTTCTATATTTTAGTTGTTAAAGTTCTTTCTTATTATTGTAATGATTTGTTCTTAAAAAAATCGAAGTATATTTGTTAGTTTTAATTAAGTGAGCTTACATGTTTAAATTCTACATCTTGAAGAAAAAGCTCGTATTATTAGTATTACAAGTTTTTAGTTGATGTAATTATTTAGGATTAGTTCATTTTTCTAGGTAGGTAAATTGTAAATTAAATCTCGATTCTAACCTTCTAATTCAGCCTTTATCCACACCTTTAACCCGAGCCCCATTATAACCCTTTTTAAAGACCTTTTGATTTGTGTATCATCTCAATTAACAGTGGTGGAGATTTGATTTTCAGGCAAGCCTATGGGATTAACTTTTCATGTTTGAATGTTGAGTGCTTAATTTTGAACCTTAACACTTTGAGTGATTTGAGTGAATCTTTAGTGAGGATGTCAACTCTTGTCGATTTTAAATTAAAGGTGATTATTTAGGTAAGGGCAAACACCTATGTTTTTATGCTACAAAAACTATGACTTTGATTGTTTGAATCTTTAGGAACCTTTTACTTAAATTATCAATGTACGAATTATCTTTGAATTATGATGGAACATTATTGATGAATATTATGACTTAAGGAAGTTCATTTTAATTATGAGTTGAGAATTTTGCTTGAGGATAAGCAAATGCTTTAGTGTGGAGGTATTTGATAAACCGTAATATGAACATATTTAATCTCACATTTAGCATACTTTTGGATGATTTAAACCTTGAATTGTGGAATTTGGTGCTCTTAATCCTTTGTTTTCATGTTTTATACTCAGGAGAGCACCGGAGGATGAAAAGAATGAGAAACGGGCCTAAAACAGAGCAAATAAGCCAACTTACGAAATCGACACGACCTGGACCCAAGACCACACAGCCGTGCCTCATCAACAAACCCGAACATGGCCTGGCCACGACTTACACGAGCGTGTGCCATGGGCGTGTCCCTGACGTGACAAAGAAGAGTTTCATTAGGATTAGGGCACTTAGAGGCAAAGAAAGTCATTCCAAAAGCCTATATAAACACCCTAGAGCCCAACCTTTAGGGGGCGTCCAGTTAGGCCAAGGAGCCGAGCCAGAGAGGCCAGAATTGTGGGATTTTACTCGAAGAAAGCCAGTCGATTCATCTCAAGAAGCCGGAAATATACTCAAGACGGAGGATCTTCTCTTCAATTCCTTTAGGGGGTTTAGGGGTTTTCTTATGTTTTGTTTTATATTTTCTTCTGAGATGTATTCTTTTATTATTATGAACTAAACCTCTCAAATACCTGAGGGGGATGAAACCTAAGATGGATCTTGTTATTGTTTTCTAAACTATATGATAAATACTTGATTTGTTCTTAATTATGTGTTCTTAATTCTTGCTTTGATATTTCAGGATATTGATTCAAGTATTGATGTGCTTAGGCGGAGGAGGAATAGACCCTGTCTAAGAGTAGATCTAGCATAATTAAGCGGAGTTGATCGCAACCCTAGAGATAGGATGACGAAAATCTGTCGGATTAGGGTCAAACCTAATATGGGAGTCCATAGATCGAGTTAATGCAATTCTAGGGGTTTTAATTAGAAAGAGCTTTCAATTAATCAACCTAGGGTTAGACGTTAGTAGCCTCGAGAGAGGTATTAATATAAATTAGGGAATCTTACGGATCAAGTCAAGTGAATAAATCGTCTGGTTCAGAGTTAAATAACAAGTGAAGTCTAGGTGGATTCTTCCTCGGGTATTGTCTTAATCAATTGGTTTTTCCCACAAGTATTTTCTCAATTCATTCTCTTTGTCTTTGCATCTTTAGCTTAATAGTTAGTTAATTTTAAATTAAATAAATAATTCACTTTTATCTTAGGCTAAATAATAAAAAGAAAGTTAGTATTAGTACTTTTGGTTCCCTTGGGTTCGACAATCCGGTCTTGCCACTAAGCTATACTACTATTCGATAGGTGCGCACTTGCCTCCATCGTTGTCATAGTTAGTTTCTAGGCTCGATCATTCTTTTTATAAACTTTTAAGACTCTGACATACGATCAGTCATCAAAACGACAAAAAATGTCTAAAAATACTTATTTTATTAATATTTAGTTCATAACTTACTAATACCGAAATGCAATAATTAACTATAAAATGCCTAGAAAACAAGCTTGTTAAGTGCCGAAATGTACTTAAACTTCCACTACATTTGGCGACAGGTCAAATTCCCCCACACCTAAGTCCTTGCTTGTCTTCAAGTAAGCAAAACAAAAACAAAAAATAAACACACAAAGAAAACAAAAGACCCGAGCAGGCTTTGTACAGGAGACCAAATTAGAACCATATAAACAAGATAACGTATCTAAACATGTAAAGTGTGATAGGTAATTGATTCATGATTTCTAAAACTAGATAGATTAGTTCAATAAATTACAAGGCAAACAAATCAAAGAATGTTAAACATAGTTATCCATAAAAATAAATACACAAATGTACATTTATGTTCAAAGAATATAGCAAGGAAGAAATTTCAGTTTTCAGTTTAATTTTCATCCATGCAAAGTATCGCCCAAGTCACATAGGACTT
Source organism: Gossypium australe (assembly GCA_005393395.2). Taxonomy (NCBI): domain Eukaryota; kingdom Viridiplantae; phylum Streptophyta; class Magnoliopsida; order Malvales; family Malvaceae; genus Gossypium; species Gossypium australe. The sequence goes on along the minus strand of CM016625.1, from coordinate 108,642,921 downwards.
TTTCATTTGTAACATTCTGCGACTTAATTTAAGAACAAGGTTGACAAAATGGGTTAAGCACGAAAATAGTTTGGCACATTATATTGCTCCAAATACACCCCCAAGTATACATGTAGCTCACCACCTTATATCCACTTCTCTCACCTTCTTTATTTTTAGGTGTGTTTAATCGGTTAACCAAAGCCAACTAGCATTAACCGAATTAACTGAACTTTTTAAACCCTTAACTGTCAACTGAACTGATTTTTTTCAAAACAAATTTACCAAACCGAACTATTTCGGTTAATTCAGTCGGTTAACATAATTAACTAAAATTTTTATGTTTTTTTTTTTGTTAAAAAAAGTATAAAACATATCAAAAAGTAAATTGGTAATGCTCATTTAACCAAATTAACCAAATTAAAATTAACCGAAATTAACAAAAATTAACCGGATTGGTAATATATAGACCTATTCATGGGTCGGGCCACCTGGCCTGGCTCGAAGGCCCGCCCGAAATGTCTGAGGGTTTGGGCAAAAATATAGGCCCGAAAAATGGGCTTAGACAAAAAAATAAGGCCCGATTAAAAAACGGACTGGGCTCAGGTAAGGCATTTTTGGCCCGGGCCCAGCCTGACCCGAATTCACTAAAGGAAAAAATCTATTTTTTAATATTATTTTCTTATTGTTTTCTCCCTATTTTACTACAATTTTACTATTATGTTGCTACTATTTTGTTGTTATTGTTTGGATATTGTATAAAACTTATTTTATTGTTAATTTTGTTATTATTTTAGTGGCATTTGCTTGTTAAGTTGCATCTATCTTAGTGTTATTTAAGTATACATATTTTTTAAAATTTATTTTCAATTTGTTGGGAAATATTTATTTTGATGTTTTTAGTATTTTTGATGTATTATATATTTTTTAAAATTATATAAAAAATAATATAAAAATTAATATGGGCGGGCCAATTCGGGCTCGGGTTTTAACATTTTTATCCAGGTCAGGCTTTGGCAAAATTTTAGGCCCATTTTTTCAGTCCGACCGGGCTCGGACCTAGCAAACTGGCCTAAATTTTTAGTTGAGCCCTGCTCAACCCATGCACACCTCTAGTAATATAATACTGGTTTTCTGAAAGTTCATTTAATTCGGTTAATTAGCTTATTTCGAACCGAATTAACCAATAACCAAACTTTCAAAAAACCATTAACCGTCTTCCGACTAATTAACCGAATTAGTTCGGTTAATTCGATTTTAACCAAAATTTGAACACCTTTACTTATTTTTCCATCACTAAGGCCTAGTACAGTATTCATAAGTACAGTCATCCGAGTTCGTATATTTTTTCGAATATGAGAATACTTTTTTTCCAACTCACTTTGTTTCTATTTTTATTTTCTTCAAGATTTTCTCAATTGACATTTTTCCTTTTTAATTTTTTTGTCTCTACAAGCTCAAAAATCTTATACTCACTATAACATAAAATTCCTTAGTTTCACCCATTTTTTTTCTTTTGAAACCACCATGATGTATCTACCTAATCCCTCAATATCAATGGTCGGACATCTAAATCCGTGCAAGGACCAAGAACTAAAGGATCACATAAACTATATAACAAACTCATAGTTTCATTTATGGTTTATCAAGAAAATGGGTTTAGGCTTCAAAATCGGTACGAAGGAAATATTATTAGGATAGCTTTTTAGCTAAAAAAAATTGTCTACCAAACAATGCTTAGTTCTCTCAAGGTATTTCAATACATGGATTCCATTAACTGAATTTATCAATTTTTTACAACCTGTAATTCAATTAACATTCATGTTTTTTGTATATTTATTTATCATTTGGTATGCTTAAAACACTTTTACCTATTCATGGTGTACTAAACTGAACTAATTAGTCTAAAATTAAACAACTTAGAATCAACTATTATCAAACTAAATTTACATTTTATCCACACAATCCTATTTACATGCTCCTAACCAATCACTTATATTTCTACAAGCTTGAGCACAAACAAAACACCCAAAATAAAAAATGACTAAAAATATATAAAAACAAAATGAAATAAAAAATTTAAAAATTTTCAATGTCAACCCCCAGACTTTATTTGGCACATTGTCCCTAATGTGCTCTAAAAGATAAAAGAAAGAGGTTACTCGATTAGCTTTAAACGTCCATCACAATTGATGAGACTGTCACTTCCTTGCAGTTTTGGCTCGAATTTGTAGTGCCTCATAATTTGTGAAGTTCCTACACACACAAAAATATATATAATATTTTTTTTTATTTTAAGAAAATTAAAAATAAAGAAACAGAAAGATAAAAGTAAAGCTCCCTTATAAATCGACAAAGATGTTATCATCGAACTCATTCGTGCCATCATCGCGCTCATCTGAGACGACTCTCGCCACATCTCCTCTCAATATGGATGGACCCACTGGAATGGGCCAGGAGGTGTCGAGTGGTGGAATAGGTGGAGCGACGCTTGTCCGGGTGACCTAGTACGGGGGTCATCCAAAGTTAGGTGGGCTCGCTTGCTCATCTCGTTGGGCCTCCACTGTGACTGGCGTTCAACTTGGACCGCTATGTGCTTGAACCACTCATTGCTAGTCGGATCCTCTAGAATCCTCTATTATCGATTTACTCGCAGTGGTAGGGGTTGGGGTGCTTCCATCGATTCCGGAAGCTCATGGTCTCTAAATTACTCCCGATGTATGACCACCTACTCGTTTCTCCTCTTCACTCGTCTGACTTTTGGTGGACAAGTCGGTTCTTCAGGATCAATTATCACACCAGCCCTTTAACACATATCTGTGATCAAGTGCGGGTATGGGAGTCCTTGTGTGTGCCCTCTGGTACAGTGTTGCATGTTCAAGAGGATCTGGTCTCCCAAGTTAATCTGCCAGCCTTGCAAAATAGAGTACAGAAAAATAGCATGATCATGGGTAACTTCCATGACATGCTGAGCAGGTAATAATTTTGCACTAATAAAGGACATCCACATCTTGGCTTCCGGGGTCATAATTGATTGTTGGAATCACAATGGCTCCTTGGTCACCAGCTTTCGAACCCAATGGCCTCAACCCTCAGTTAAGAAGTTAATTATTTCATCATAGTCCACCTCATCCTCATTTAGATTTTCGTAGAAATCAAGGGCATAGCGTGGTGTCTTATGAATGACCTCGATTGTGATTGGAAAGATGTCTATGTACATGCCTCTCATAAAGACTTTTTTGTCTTAAACTTCAAGAAAATTTGTGTAAAATTCTTAAACAATCAATATTACGGCCGATTTGAGTAGTTGTTGGTAGAAAGTGTTCCACTGTAACCTGTTGACCCTTGTAATTATTGGGTCATGAAATAATTGCATAACGAAATTGTAGCCACGTTCTGAGATCATCAGTTCATCGAAATTGGCCATTTAGGTTACAAAATTTCGGAGACAAATTGTCTCCTTGATTTATTCGGAATATTGTGTTCCTCAATTCATCGAGATGTCAGTAATTTATGCGAGGCCATATTACGTAATTTTAACAATAAATTCGAACAACCAATTCTAAAATTCGGGTTCGCTAAACTAAAGTTTGAGATTCAAAAAAAATATGAAAACTAGAGAAATGTTAGACATCATCGAATTTTTGTTTATGTCAAAGCGTTCAGTCATCGTGTTTTCCGTCGATCGTCATGTTTGTTATCGCTAGATAAGTTGCTACACTTGGGAAGGAGATTTTGGGAGCAAAAGTAATTAAAAAATTACAAACTAATGTCTAAGAACACAAATACACACAGCTATGTTTGATTAAGGTGTTAGAATGGAGGAAAACATCGGAGAACGGGAGAAGAATTCGTTTTGGGGGAAACTGGATTAGGGCTCATCGTGACGAGACCCTTTTATAGTTATTGCCTCATTACAATGTGGGGTTTTGGCTTGTCACAATGTCACCTTGATAGTTAAAGTTCCCAGGCCGTTCAATTTCAGCTCAATGCAATGTGTCATTTCTCTTACTGCGACGTGGGGCCTCACATTGCGATGACGCGATGTTTCTCGTCGCAATGTCACAAGCTTTTGTTTTTCTCCTTGAGCCTCTTCGTCATGATGTTGTAGAACCACATTGTGATGTGGTTAGTGTCGTCAAGACGACGTGATTTCCCTCATCGTAATGAGGCTGGCTCGTCGTGAAGCCACAATGGTGCTTGTCACAATGTCATGGTTGTTTTGACCTTCCCTTTGCTCGAAATTTTGACTCCTCAGCAAGTATGTTTTCCCTCGGTTTTGGCGGACTCAACAACCACTACAAAAACATATAAAAATACTATAACTATAAAATTTAACGGAACAATTAACAATACAAAAATAAAAGCTAAGAAATTTAAATAAGAAGTCATCTTTCGAAATCAAGACGATCTGTATTTCCCCCAAAGAAGAACTTCCAAATGGTCTTTGACACTTTGATCCATTGTTTGTTCCACTTTTGATAAAACCAAACCAACAGCTTTGGTCAATTTTAGATATATCGCCTTATCTTCGACCGACACGACATCCATATCACGAGCCGTTTAATGCCAAATCAGAGCCAACCCTAAATGCTTTATCATGGTATTATTACCACAAGATTTTCACCTTAATGTCGCGTGAAGATTGATCTACCCGAGTTTTGCCATCGTCGTCGAATGAGAACGAGAGGAACTTGTTGATTTGTTCGGTTGGTGTTTCTTCTTCTATAGCCAGAAGGTATGTCGGCTCATTGACACCTTCACTCAGAATCGGTTTAAGCTCCAAGTTAGTGGTTAATGTCAGATCGACTTTTAAATCTACGATTACATCTACAACTAAGTTAATTGGATCGGAAGTGTATGCAGTGATATTCAGTTCTTTCCCGTCTTTGAATCCAAACTCTTGTTGACTTTCAAAATTTAATTTCGGATGGTTGTTAGTGATACATTGGTCCTTCGGATTGGAATTGGAGACATCATGTACAACCTCTTCCAATTGAGTACTTGCTTGGGATTCTTTTTTATTTAGCTTGCAATTCTCACTCATGGCTTTCCTATTCGAACGTATAGCCATACGAATCACAACGAGTTTCGGGTAGATACTCGGATGTCCATAAAGGTAGCTCATGTATCTCTTACATTGTTTCATTTCTTCATTGGAGCAATTTTATTATAAGCGATCTTTGGTTCTCCATGATCCCTCATTGATCGTATACCTCTTTGTATACTTCGTAGTCATTCCATGGGTTCGTTGAATCTTCATTCCTCTCAGATGTATACTTGCTGGGCTTAGGTGGGAGTTTGTTCGAACACTCAGTTTGCTTGTTTTTGTAATCATAACTCCATTGGCTTGTCGAAACTCCGTACAACCAACTCAATTTGGATAGTTCGTACATAGATCTACAAAAATCAACATTCATGATTAAATCTGCTAATCAACAAGGTAAGTAAAAATGTTAAAAATAATAATATTTAATTAACTAAAAAAATAAAAAATAAAAATAATTATGTACAAAAAAATTAGAACACTATCTAGCTCATTCGTCATTCGATTTATATTGTTTTACAGTTGAATCCAACAAAAAACTCACCATCGTAATCTCCGTTAACTACGCCAACAACTTGACCGCCTCTAACCATGTGAACGTTTAGAGTTAAAAATGTGCAAATAAAAATACAAATATTTAAGTGTGGTAGTTGCAAGCGTACATGCCAAATTGTAATATATTAGTGTTACAACGGAACACCAGTATGTATTCCGAGGATCATAGCCAAAGGATTGCAGACTAGAGAAATTATTATTAAATTAATTATAGAAAATAATTACTAATCTAATTGAGTCATGAATTAGTAGTGTTAATCCAAATAAACATATTAATTAAACTTCTTAAATTAATTAACCGAAAATTAACTTAAGGGAATTTCCTATTCCTAGCATTAACAATGTGAGCCTTTAGTTTATGATCGATCAAATCCCTAACTATCAAAATAAATAATTAATTATTCTCGATTGAATTATTTATCACCCTTAGCTAAGAATACCCTTCCGGTCTTATCTTCACTAAGGATTACCACCTAAGTCACCCTTCTGATCTCTTCCTAGGCATACGATACTCTTCCTGTAACATCCTGAATTTTTGGGCCTATGCGTTTAATGGGTGAACATGTGTAATGAGTTAATTTAAGTGTTAGGGGTCCAAATTGGGCTCAGGCTTAGGCAGAGGCCTTGGTTAAAATTATCTGTTTGGGCATTATAGGGTTTAAAAGGTAGTATCTGTGTTTAAAACATCAAAATGGGCTTGTGGCCCAGTGGTCAGTGGTGCCACTTAGGGAGCAAGGAGGTGACGCCACACAAGGGAATAAGGGGCCCAAATTTAAGTTTCATGGAGCCCAATTCTTTTAGTTTAAGTTAGCTAATTTTCGGAATTTGGGTTAGGTGGAGTGGATGGCAACAAGGCTCAAAAATAGGAGGATTTATATGAATAAGATAATGTAGATATTATAGTTGATAATATGGAAGATAAAAGGAGAAAAGATAGGAGCTATCTACAAGGCTAGGAGTTAGCCGAAATTAGGGAGGGTTCTCTTCTTTATTTTGCGACAATTAGGGTTTCCACCTTTTCTTTCTCTTCTTTCTTCTAAAAGTTGAAAACTCCATTATTCTTTTCTCTTCTTTCTTCTAAAAGCCGAAAACCCCATTATTCTTTTCCCTTCTTTCTCCTAAAAGCTGAAAACTCCATTATTCTCTTCTTTCTTCTAAAAGCCGAAAACTCCATTATTCTCTTCTTTCTTCTAAAAGCCGAAAACTCTATTACTCTCTTCTTTCTTCTAAAAGCCGAAAACTCCATTATTCTCTTCTTTCTTCTAAAAGCCGAAAACTCCATCATTCTCTTCTTTCTTCTAAAAGCTGAAAACTCCATCATTCTCTTCTTTCTTCTAAAAGCCGAAAACTCCATTATTCTCTTCTTTTCTTTCTTCTAAAAGCCGAATCTCTATAGATTTCTTCGAATCATCTTCTCTTCCTGATTTTTGCAAAAAGCCGAAATCCTCTGGGAGTAGTCGAATCTTCTCTAGTAAGTAGATCTCTTAGATCTAAAAGCCGGAAACACTAGTCCCTGAATCTCATATCTCTTTTCGAGATTTCAAGGCAGATAGCGGTGGTGTTGGCTACGGATAGCGTCGACTTAGAAGGTCTCGTTATAATGGTAATCAGGTGTGTAGATCCTTATCACATAAGTTTTATTTTGTATTATACCTGTTAGGGGCTGAAAAGCCGTAAAATGAGGCTGTATGAACAGTCGTGTGTAGATCATTATCACATAAGTTTTATTTTGTATTATACCTGTTTGGGGCTGAAAAGCCAGAAAATGAGGTTGTATGAACAGTCGTGTGTAGATCCTTATCCCATAAGTTTTATTTTGTATTATACCTGTTAGGGGCTGAAAAGCCGGAAAATGAGGCTGTATGAACAGTCGTGTGTAGATCCTTATCACATAAGTTTTATTTTGTATTATACCTGTTAGGGGCTGAAAAGCCAGAAAATGAGGCTGTATGAACAGTCGTGTGTAGATCCTTATCACATAAGTTTTACTTTGTATTATACCTGTTAGGGGCTGAAAAGCCGGAAAATGAGACTGTATGAACAGTCGTGTGTAAATCCTTATCACATAAGTTTAATTTTGTATTATACCTGTTAGGGGCTGAAAAGCCGGAAAATGAGGCTGTATGAACAGTCGTTTGTAGATCCTTATCACATAAGTTTTATTTTGTATTATACCTGTTAGGGGCTGAAAAGTCGAAAAATGAGGCTGTATGAACAGTCGTGTGTAGATCTCTAACACACTAATAATCTGTATGAATATATGTATGTTTATGTTATGGGCTAAAAAGCCAGAAAGTGGCTGTGTAGACAGTCGAATGAAACCCAAAAAGGGTTAGGCAAGGAATGCCAGGTACGTAATCATAGAACTTCTCTATGTATATCGATGTATGCGAAAGACTGTAATCTCTTAGGTAGTAGATTGTTTGATTTTGCATGAATGTATGCATGGGATAGGTTTGATATGAAAAGGGGAAGAGCATGATTGGTCACATGGTAATCGGTGGTAGAAAACCCACCTAATGAAATGTTAGATCACATGGTGATCGGTGGTAGAAAACCCACCTAATGAAATGTTAGATCACATGGTGATCGGTGGTAAAAAACCCACCTAATGAAATGTTAGGTCACTTGGTGATCGGTGGTAGAAATCCCCAAGGTGTGATGGTTGGTACGGGTTGGTGTGTAGAGGATGGAATTCTAGGATGGGTTGGGCTTTGCATCATTTATTATCTGTCATGTGATTATGATTGTTGCCATTGTGTATGGGCCAGGGCTCATAATGTGTTTGTGGGCCCAAGCCTTTTATGTGTTTTCGGGATTTACACACTGAGTCTTGGTGACTCACCCTATTATTTTTCCCTAACTTTTCAGGTGAGTAGTAGATCGTGGACATGGGAGCCGAGACGGACTCGAGAGGCCATCAAGTTTTTATTTCCATTAATTATTTTCGGTTTTCCTTTAAGTTTTAATTTTGGAACCATTTATGTAATAAGGCTCCATAGCTTAGGTTATCAATTTATAATTGTTAATGTCTTCATTTATTTTTTTAAAATTTATGTTCAGCAAAAGAGCAAAGGTTTTCTTCCAATATCACTTACTTAATGAATACTTGTATAAAGAAACTGAATTTCCAAAGATCATCCAAGCGAGGTTTTTAACGTAAAGCATATCAGATCTAGTCGTAGCGTATGGGCCGGGTTTGGGGTGTTACAATTTGGTATCAGAGCCCAGTTCAAAACTCGGGCTGTGAAATGGGCCTAGTAATGTTTTGTAAAGTTGATGTGAATTTGAAAAAAAAAATTGGAAGAAGATATGGCCTTCGAGTCTACCGGCACCTGATCCACGCAGGTAAGTATTCTAACTCTTGATGTGATATATATGTTGGGTTTGATGGGCTTGAAGGACGTAGAATAGTATGTTAGGCATTGATGGATTTTAGGCTTAGTTTAAACAACTCGTTAAATTCATAAGACTTAATCAATCAAAACAAACCCGTGAACAAGTCACTGAGTTAGGGTGTGGCAACAGGTATACGCATGTCTAAGATTTGATTCAGGGAGAGCTTGGTACTTCAGCGGTCCTAGTGACTCACCTCCTATTCGCTGGAATCCTACCTGGTGAGTAGTGATTGTTCACCTTAGCCATGAGGATTTGTTGACAGGCCAAAATACACTAAGTTTTGTAAAATACCCTATTTCACAATCAAAATACCCTAAGTTTTGTAAAATTTCCAAAATACACTTGATTTGTGAAAATTTCCCAGAATACCCCAGAATTGTAAAACTACCAAAATTTGAGAAATTACCGAAACACTCCGGTTGGCAAAATTTCCAAAATACCTTTAGTTTGTGAAAATTTTCAAAAGGACCGTGATTTTATGAAATACCCATGTTTTGCAAATTTACCCGAAAACCCCTATATTTATAAGAGTAACCCGGTTTGCGAAATTAAATTTTCCAAAGTACTCATGCTTTAAAAAAAAACAAACAACAACAACATCATCAAAATATCTCTATTTCAGGAACAAAACCAAGATACCCCATTTTGAGGAAATCACCAAAATACCCTCGTTTTGTTTAAAAAAACTCGTTTTCCAAAAATACCCTTGCTTTAAAAAAATTTGTACCAATGTACCTCTAATTCGAAGAAAATCACCAAGATACTTTATTTTGGAAAATACCCTATAGGGCAAAACTACGGAAAAACCCCTGAGTAGTGAAATGACGAAAATACTCTTTAAGTGAGGAATGTGAGTTCACGGATGTTATATGTATGTTGGTGTGTGATGATTGAATGTATGTGCTTCTTAGAACTAGGAGATGTGAACTTGAGACTATCGGTGCGAATCGGTAGAATGAGTACAAGGGGATGAGGACGCTCTAGATGCGAATATCGGTGCGTACTCTACCATAGTATACTAAGTGTTTCTTTTAGCTTTAGAATTAGAGTGCGCAGCGAAAGTGTAGTGGTGAAACTTGGGTAGTACGATTAATAGTTAGTTGAAAATTTCGAGGACGAAATTTCTTTAAGGGGTGTAGAACTGTAACATCCTGAATTTTTGGGCTATGCGTTTAATGGGTGAACATGTGTAATGAGTTAATTTAAGTGTTAGGGGTCCAAATTGGGCTCAGGCTTAGGCAGAGGCCTTGGTTAAAATTATCTGTTTTGGCATTATAGGGTTTAAAAGGTAGTATCTGTGTTTAAAACATCAAAATGGGCTTGTGGCCCAGTGGTTAGTGGCGCCACTTAGGGAGCAAGGAGGTGACGCCACACAAGGGAATAAGGGACCCAAATTTAAGTTTCATGGAGCCCAATTCTTTTAGTTTAAGTTAGCTAATTTTCGGCATTTGGGTTAGGTGGAGTGGATGGCAACAAGGCTCAAAAATAGGAGGATTTATATGAATAAGATAATGTAGATATTATAGTTGATAATATGGAAGATAAAAGGAGAAAAGATAGGAGCTATCTACAAGGTAGGAGTTAGCCAAAATTTCTATAAATAGGGAGGGTTCTCTTCTTTATTTTGCGACAATTAGGGTTTCCACCTTTTCTTTCTCTTCTTTCTTCTAAAAGCCGAAAACTCCATTATTCTTTTCTCTTCTTTCTTCTAAAAGCCGAAAACCCCATTATTCTTTTCTTTTCTTTCTCCTAAAAGCCGAAAACTCTACTATTCTCTTCTTTCTTCTAAAAGTCGAAAACTCCGTTACTCTCTTCTTTCTTCTAAAAGCCGAAAACTCCATTATTCTCTTCTTTCTTCTAAAAGCCGAAAACTCCATTATTCTCTACTTTCTTCTAAAAGCCGAAAACTCCATTACTCTCTTCTTTCTTCTAAAAGCCGAAAACTCCATTATTCTCTTCTTTCTTCTAAAAGACGAAAACTCCATCATTCTCTTCTTTCTTCTAAAAGCCGAAAACTCCATTATTCTCTTCTCTTCTTTCTTCTAAAAGCCGAATCTCTATAGATTTCTTCGAATCATCTTCTTTTCCTGATTTTCGCAAAAAGCTGGAATCCTCTGGGAATAGCCGAATATTCTCTAGTAAGTAGATCTCTTAGATCTAAAAGCTGGAAACACTAGTCCCTGAATCTCATATCTCTTTTCGAGATTTCAAGGCAGATAGCGGTGGTGTTGGCTACGGATAACGTCGACTTAGAGGGTCTCGTTATAACGGTAATCAGGTGTATAGATCCTTATCACATAAGTTTTATTTTGTATTATACCTGTTAGGGGCTGAAAAGCCGGAAAATGAGGCTGTATGAACAGTCGTGTGTAGATCCTTATCACATAAGTTTTATTTTGTATTATACCTGTTTGGGGCTGAAAAGCCGGAAAATGAGGCTGTATGAACAGTCGTGTGTAGATCCTTATCACATAAGTTTTATTTTGTATTATACCTGTTAGGGGCTGAAAAGCCGGAAAATGAGGCTGTATGAACAGTCGTGTGTAGATCCTTATCACATAAGTTTTATTTTGTATTATACCTGTTAGGGGCTGAAAAGCCGGAAAATGAGGCTGTATGAACAGTCGTGTGTAGATCCTTATCACATAAGTTTTATTTTGTATTATACCTGTTAGGGGCTGAAAAGCCGGAAAATGAGGCTGTATGAACAGTCGTGTGTAGATCCTTATCACATAAGTTTTATTTTGTATTATACCTGTTAGGGGCTGAAAAGCCGGAAAATGAGGCTGTATGAACAGTCGTGTGTAGATCTCTAACACACTAAGAATCTGTATGAATATATGTATGTTTATGTTTGCTAAAAAGCCGAAAAGTGGCTATGTAGACAGTCGAATGAAACCCAAAAAGGGTTAGGCAAGGAATGCCAGGTACGTAATCATAGAACTTCTCTATGTGTATCGATGTATGCGAAAGACTGTAATCTCTTAGGTAGTAGATTGTTTGATTTTGCATGAATGTATGCATGGGATGGGTTTGATATGAAAAGGGGAAGAGCATGATTGGTCACATGGTAATCGGTGGTAGAAAACCCACCTAATGAAATGTTAGATCACATGGTGATCGGTGGTAGAAAACCCACCTAATGAAATGTTAGATCACATGGTGATCGGTGGTAGAAAACCCACCTAATGAAATGTTAGATCACATGGTGATCGGTGGTAGAAAACCCACCTAATGAAATGTTAGATCACATGGTGATCGGTGGTAGAAAACCCACGAAATGAAATGTTAGGTCACTTGGTGATCGGTGGTAGAAAACCCACGTTAAAATTCCTGATTGATAAGAATAGGCAGTACGGCTGTCGTTTTGGTGTGTAGCGGATGGAGGATTGATTGTAGAAATCCCCAAGGTGTGATGGTTGGTACGGATTGGTGTGTAGAGGATGGAATTCTAGGATGGGTTGGGCTTTGCATCATTTATTATCTGTCATGTGATTATGATTGTTGCCATTGGGTATGGGCCAGGGCTCATAATGTGTTTGTGGGCCCGAGCCTTTTATGTGTTTTCGGGATTTACACACTGAGTCTTGGTGACTCACCCTATTATTTTTCCCTAACTTTTCAGATGAGCAGTAGATCGTGGATATGGGAGCCGAGACGGACTCGAGGGGCCATTAAGTTTTTATTTCCATAAATTATTTTCGGTTTTCCTTTAAGTTTTAATTGTAACACCCCCAAACCCGGCCCACAAGTCCCGACCGAATCTGGTTATGTCACTGCGGAAAGACGGTTGGAAATCTTTGACTTTAGAATAAAACTTGAAAATTTATTATCTCTGAAAATCATGTCCATTTAAAATTTAATAAATAATATAGCTTGTTGAAAACTTCCGAATTAAAACATTGTTATAAATTACTATAATATGAACCTTTTGAAAAAAATATTTCTGAATATAATGTAAACTTCAACAAAATTAAATAGAGTACTTTAAATAAAAAGGGGCCCTTATTACATCAAATAAAAGTCCAAAATACTGATAATATAATATACTTAAATAGAGTAAAACATCTTCTGCATGAAAATCTCCTTCTGCATGGGCCACCTTGTATCCACTCCAACCCGGTCCGATCAACATGTCACCTGCGATGTTTGAAAATAATTGGGTGAGTCATAATGACTCAGTGTGTAAGTTAACCACTGAAATCCACCCACATGCTAGCCACATAATATCCCAATTATCAAATGCAACAAGTAATATATATTCATTTTAACAGTTACCACAATCTGGGCTTGGCCCACATTCAAATCATACTCAAATACTGGGCTAGGCCCATTTCTCAATAAACCCATATCAACTGGGCTTGGCCCATTTCCACGTATGTTCCCAAAACATACCTATCCACATGTCATATTGGGCTTGGCCCATTTCCATATTATTACAAAAATAATGCAACATGATTCCCAACCCAACCTAGGGTCCATCCGCTACACACCCCCTTATCCAGCCTACCACACACCAGGGGACTATCGAGTCACCCTCTCCTTTTCCCTCCAAAAAGGCAACCAATGCCATCCACGATGTAGCGTATAGCTAACATCAAACCACGATGGAGCACACAGCAATCCATCAAGCCACGATATGGCATAAAGCCGATATCAATTAAGGTAACCACGCGAACTAAATCGCAAAGATCCACAACGCGACCTCAGTCAGCGCCAATCCACGATGTAGCACAAAGCTGACATCAACCACGTACTCGAAGTACACCCGTACCTTCTTTTCATAACCCACCCATGCACATGCCACATAAAATATAATCGTGATCATGCATGCACATGCTTATTAATGTCCATAAACATACTCATAAACAAATAATCACACTGCAATAGATCCGATACTAACCTGGTCATCGCTATACCCTTTAGGGGTATATATGGCACACTTATTACTGCACTTGTTAGTAAAACATATAACACATAAAACCCGGAAACAGTGGGTTAGTTACACACCTTATAACCTGAAGCTCTAAACCCTCGATCCCGACGCTATAGCTTAGCGAGACTACCGTTATCTGCCTCTCGTTTTCTGTTGCACGTCCACACCCCGGTGGCCAATCCCGAACTGCCGAGACGGCTCTTTTCTTAAACTTTGGGATGGGGACTTTCCCTTTTCCTTCAAGACTGGTATTGGCCTCCATCGAAAGTCACTTAATCAGAACCACACGATTAATCAACGAAGTCATAATCAACTAATTCTAAGTCACTTACTAATATCCTTACCGAAATAATCTGAGATCCCGAAGGCTTCCTTTGCTCTTGTCGATATGCCCCTAAAAAGAACATAGCCACTCTTCGGTCAACACAATATTACATAATAAGGCCTAAGGCCGAATACCTTACCACTCTTACCTTGATGAGTCCAAACAATTCGAGACCTTCCTTTAGACTCCTTGGCGCTGGCTACAAACAAGCAAAACACATCACTTATAACCTATAGAGCATTCGGCCAACCAACACTAAGGCCAACCATTCGATTTCGGCCTCTAACCAATTAACTAGGATACTTACCTACAATCTTTAGATGTCGACAGCACCACACTTCACCGGTTCGGCTTCAAACTTGATAAAGTAGAAGAGAGATGGAGGGCTAAAGATTTCGGCTATCAAGGGATTAAAAGAAAACAAAAGAAATATTTGACTACAAAGGCCAAAGGAGAAATCGGCAAGGGTTGATGGTGTTTGGGAGGATTTTGGTTTCAAAGCACAAAAAGAAATAAAGATTGCTTGGAGGTTCGGTCAACTAAAAAAATATAAAAAGGAAATCAAAGAGTGAACTAAAATTTGGAAAAAGGAGAGCACACCACCCTTAAATAATATTCGGCTACCCCCCACCTGAAGAACCCAAATTTCGGCCATCACCTATGGCCACTAATTCAAATCAATTTGAATTAGCCAACTCCCCCACTATTATCCATATTTTATCACTTTATTAATCTAAAATATCACTTAATCCTATTAAAACAATTAAACCCCCAGCCATTATCTCTATAATATCTAAAATAATAAAAAAACCCAAATACTTATCCCCTACCTATTTAAATAAAAATAAAAATAATAATAATCCTAAAAACAAATACAAGATAAAATTTAACACTAATCCTACCTAGCCGTCTAACACTTATCAGCTACTGACCAACAAGAGTTACACCTCAAATGCAACACCCATGTGCCGTCCAATACCCCAATCGGCAACAAAAAGAAAAACCATTCCACCTACAGCCCCCAGGATTCGAACACAGGACCTGGGGGAACCCTGCTGCCAAGTAGCGCCCAGGCTACTTGGGCCAGGCGTTGCTTCATGCCCTAAGTCCCCAACATTTATTCTTAACACCTACCTTCTTCAACCCATCACCAAAAAGCAAAATAAAAACGCCCAAATGCAGCTCCAGCCCCTCGAACCCGCGCTCTCTCCTCCCTCCAGCGCCTAAGTGGCGCATGAGTGCCACTTTGCCACTGGACTTCCATGCCCATCAAACCTGCCCTTTTATTTTTAAGGCCTACCTAGCCTAGTCCCCTGACGCGAAAATAAAACAAAATTGCTGCCGCTTGGACTCGAACCTAAGCCCCCCACTGGCGCTACTTCCTGCCCCCTAAAGCAGCGCATGAAGCCACTTTGCCAGATCCTTTCTTGTGCCTTAAACGCCCAATTAATTCTTTTAAACCCTCAGAAACCAAGCCCCCTCTTTATTACTTAAAAATCCAAAATTTTCCACAGCTTTCCCCTATTATCCGAGCATTCTCAAAACCTCTAAAACACCTCTAAACACACCCAAAAACCTACCAACACCCGAATTACACACAACCTGCATAGCCCCTAAACCAGGGTGTTACATTAATTTTGGGACCATTTATGTAATAAGGCTCCATAGCTTAGGTTATCAATTTATAATTGTTAATGTCTTTATTTTATTTTTTAAATTTATGTTCAGCAAAAGAGCAAAGGTTTTCTTCCAATATCACTTACTTAATGAATACTTGTATAAAGAAACTGAATTTCCAAAGATCATCCAAGCGAGGTTTTTAACGTAAACCCCGTAGCATACCAGATCCAGTCGTAGCGTATGGGCCGGGTTTAGGGTGTTACAATTTGGTATCAGAGCCCAGTTCAAAACCCGGGCTGTGAAATGGGCCTAGTAATGTTTTGTAAAGTTTATGTGAATTTGAAAACAAAATTGGAAGAAGATATGGCCTTCGAGTCTACCGGCACTCGATCCACGCAGGTAAGTATTCTAACTCTTGATGTGATATATATGTTGGGTTTGATGGGCTTGATGGACGTAGAATAGTATGTTAGGCATTGATGGACTTTAGGGTTAGTTTAAACAACTCCTTAAATTCATAAGACTTAATCAATCAAAACAAACCCGTGAACAAGTCGCTGGGTTAGGGTGTGGCAACAGGCATACGCATGTCTAAGATTGGATTCAGGGAGAGCTTGGTACTTAAGCAATCCTAGTGACTCACCTCCTATTCGCTGGAATCCTACCTGGTGCGTAGTGACTGTTCACCTTAGCCATGAGGATTTGTTGACAAGCCAAAATCTATAATTAAAACCTGAAAGGGACCAGCCACCCTATTTCATAATCAAAATACCCCTAAGTTTTGTAAAATTTCCAAAATACACTTGATTTGTGAAAATTTCTCAAAATACTCCAGAATTGTAAAACATTTGAGAAATTACTGAAACACTCCGGTTGGCATAATTTCCAAAATACCTTTGGTTTATGAAAATTTTCAAAACGACCGTGATTTTATGAAATACCCATGTTTTGCAAATTTACCCGAAAACCCCTATATTTATAAGAGTAACCTGGTTTGCGAAATTAAATTTTCCAAAGTACTCCTGCTTAAAAAAAACAAACAACAACAACATCATCAAAATATCTCTATTTCAGGAACAAAACCAAGATACCCCATTTTGAGGAAATTACCAAAATACCCTCGTTTTGTTTTAAAAAAACTTATTTTCCAAAAATACCCTTGCTTTAAAAAAATTTGTACCAAAGTACCTCTAATTTGAAGAAAATCACCAAGATACTTTATTTTGGAAAATACCCTGTAGGGCAAAACTACGAAAAAACCCCTGGGTAGTGAAATGACGAAAATACTCTTTAAGTGAGGAATGTGAGTTCACGGATGTTATATGTATGTTGGTGTGTGATGATTGAATGTATGTGCTTCTTAGAACTAGGAGATGTGAACTTGAGATTGAATTGTAGATATAACTGCGAATTCGAAAGAACTACCCTTAAAACTACTATTCATAAGATTGTTCGGGGTTAATTAGTGGAAGAAAACTAATAATTCATAAAATTCTAATCAGGTAAATGCGAATCGGTAGAATGAGTACAAGGGGATGAGGACGCTCTAGATGCGAATATCGGTGCGTACTCTACCATAGTATACTAAGTGTTTCTTTTGGCTTTAGAATTAGAGTGCGCAGCGAAAGCGTAGTGGTGAAACTTGGGTAGTACGATTAATAGTTAGTTGGAAATTTCGAGGATGAAATTTCTTTAAGGGGGTAGAACTGTAACATCTTGAATTTTTGGGCCTATGCGTTTAATGGGTGAACATGTGTAATGAGTTAATTTAAGTGTTAGGGGTCCAAATTGGGCTCAGGCTTAGGCAGAGGCCTTGGTTAAAATTATCTGTTTGGGCATTATAGGGTTTAAAAGGTAGTATCTGTGTTTAAAACATCAAAATGGGCTTGTGGCCCAGTGGTCAGTGGCGCCACTTAGGGAGCAAGGAGGTGACGCCACACAAGGGAATAAGGGGCCCAAATTTAAGTTTCATGGATCTCAATTCTTTTAGTTTAAGTTAGCTAATTTTCGGCATTTGGGTTAGGTGGAGTGGATGGCAACAAGGCTCAAAAATAGGAGGATTTATATGAATAAGATAATGTAGATATTATAGTTGATAATATGGAAAATAAAAGGAGAAAAGATAGGAGCTATCTACAAGGCTAGGAGTTAGCCGAAATTTCTATAAATAGGGAGGGTTCTCTTCTTTATTTTGCGATGATTAGGGTTTCCACCTTTTCTTTCTCTTATTTCTTCTAAAAGCCGAAAACTCCATTATTATTTTCTCTTCTTTCTTCTAAAAGCCGAAAACCCCATTATTATTTTCTCTTCTTTCTCCTAAAAGCCGAAAACTCCACTATTCTTTCCTTTCTTCTAAAAGCCGAAAACTCCATTATTCTCTTCTTTCTTCTAAAAGCCGAAAACTCCATTACTCTCTTCTTTCTTCTAAAAGCCGAAAACTCCATTATTCTCTTCTTTCTTCTAAAAGCGGAAAACTCCATTATTCTCTACTTTCTTCTAAAAGCCGAAAATACCATTACTCTCTTCTTTCTTCTAAAAGCCGAAAACTCTATTATTCTCTTCTTTCTTCTAAAAGCTGAAAACTCCATAATTCTCTTCTTTCTTCTAAAAGCTGAAAACTCCATTATTCTCTTCTCTTCTTTCTTCTAAAAGCCGAATCTCTATAGATTTCTTCGAATCATCTTCTCTTCCTGATTTTCGCAAAAAGCTGAAATCCTCTGGGAGTAGCCGAATATTCTCTAGTAAGTAGATCTCTTAGATCTAAAAGCCGAAAACACTAGTCCCTGAATCCCATATCTCTTTTCGGGATTTCAAAGCAGATAGCGGTGGTGTTGGCTATGGATAACGTCGACTTAGAGGGTCTCGTTATAACGGTAATCAGGTGTGTAGATCCTTATCACATAAGTTTTATTTTGTATTATATCTGTTAGGGGCTGAAAAGCTGGAAAATGAGGCTGTATGAACAGTAGTGTGTAGATCCTTATCACGTAAGTTTTATTTTGTATTATACCTGTTAGGGGCTGAAAAGCCAGAAAATGAGGCTGTATGAACAGTCGTGTGTAGATCCTTGTCACATAAGTTTTATTTTGTATTATACCTGTTAGGGGCTGAAAAGCCGGAAAATGAGGCTATATGAACAGTCGTGTGTAGATCCTTATCACATAAGTTTTATTTTGTATTATACCTGTTAGGGGCTGAAAAGCTGGAAAATGAGGTTGTATGAATAGTCGTGTGTAGATCATTATCCCATAAGTTTTATTTTGTATTATACTTGTTAGGGGCTGAAAAGCCGGAAAATGAGGCTGTATGAACAGTCGTGTGTAGATCCTTATCACATAAGTTTTATTTTGTATTATACCTGTTAGGGGCTGAAAAGCCGGAAAATGTGGTTGTATGAACAGTCGTGTGTAGATCCTTATCACATAAGTTTTATTTTGTATTATACCTGTTAGGGGCTGAAAAGCCGGAAAATGAGGCTGTATGAACAGTCGTGTGTAGATCTCTAACACACTAATAATCTGTATGAATATATGTATGTTTATGTTATGGGCTAAAAAGCCGGAAAGTGGCTGTGTAGACAATCGAATGAAACCCAAAAAGGGTTAGGCAAGGAATGCCAGGTACGTAATCATAGAACTTCTCTATGTGTATCGATGTATGCGAAAGACTGTAATCTCTTAGGTTATAGATTGTTTGATTTTGCATGAATGTATGCATGGGATGGGTTTGATATGAAAAGGGGAAGAGCATGATTGGTCACATGGTAATCGGTGGTAGAAAACCCATCTAATGAAATGTTAGATCACATGGTGATCGGTGGTAGAAAACCCACCTAATGAAATGTTAGATCACATGGTGATCGGTGGTAGAAAACCCACCTAATGAAATGTTAGATCACATGGTGATCGGTGGTAGAAAACCCACGAAATGAAATGTTAGGTCACTTGGTGATCGGTGGTAGAAAACCCACGTTAAAATTCCTGATTGATAGGAATAGGCGATACGGCTGTCGTTTTGGTATGTAGCGGATGGAGGGTTGATTGTAGAAATCCCCAAGGTGTGATGGTTGGTACGGGTTGGTGTGTAGAGGATGGAATTCTAGGATGGGTTGGGCTTTGCATCATTTATTATCTGTCATGTGATTATGATTGTTGCCATTGTGTATGGGCCAGGGCTCATAATGTGTTTGTGGGCCCAAGCCTTTTATGTGTTTTCGGGATTTACACACTGAGTCTTGGTGACTCACCCTATTATTTTTCCCTAACTTTTCAGATGAGCAGTAGATCGTGGACATGGGAGTCGAGACAGACTCGAGGGGCCATCAAGTTTTTATTTCCATAAATTATTTTCGGTTTTCCTTTAAGTTTTAATTTTGGGACCATTTATGTAATAAGGCTCCATAGCTTAGGTTATCAATTTATAATTGTTAATGTCTTCATTTATTTTTTTTTTTAAGTTTATGTTCAGCAAAAGAGCAAAGGTTTTCTTCCAATATCACTTACTTAATGAATACTTGTATAAAGAAACTGAATTTCCAAAGATCATCCAAGTGAGGTTTTTAACGTAAACCCCATAGCATACCAGATCCAGTCGTAGCGTATGGGCCGGGTTTGGGGTGTTACACTTCTGGTCTCACCTGTCTAGATATTCTATTAGGGGCGTCACTCCATAATATACTACGTATTCTTGAATAAACAACCAATTTCAGATAAATAATCACTTAATAGATAAATCAGTTTAATAATTGAATCATGCAAGATATAAATAAAACACAATAATCTATTCTAATTTTTATACAACGATTAATTGGTCAGATCAACCGAAGATAAATAAACGAATAGAAGAGAAGAGATAAGAGAATACTCATGAATAAATATATTGAAGCGTGCATCCGAAGCAATCCCCGCTCACAAATTTCTTTACATCGGAATAGAAAAGTTCCAACTAAGTGAACATGAAAATAAAAGACAAGGAAAATTGAATAGAGAAAATTGTTTATCTATGTTTGCACTCCAATTCTGGTGACTTTAAGGTTACTTATATAGGCTATGGGTTACTTAGTGACCATTCAACCCTAGATACATTTAGATACCAATTAATACAAAATACTCTTAAATTGCTAAGGTCTAAATATGAAAATATCCCAAGAGTTTCATCCAAGGAATCAACCCTATTTTGGCCTGCCATCGTCTTATCGTCATGACGTGGGAAGACTCCTCGTAATAACATCGCCAAAGTGAAACTCTTCCCCCAATTCCGGTGACCCTAAGGTTCTTATATAGGTTATATGCTACTTGGTGACCATTTAACCCTAGATACATTTAGATATTATTTAATACAAGATACTCTTAAATTGCTAGGGTCTAAATATGAAAATACCCCCAGAGTGTCGTCCAAGGAATCAACCCCATTTTGGCCTGCCATCGTTGCATCGTTGTGACGTGGGAAGATTCCTCGTTACAACGTCGAGTGCTTTCCTGACCTTGGCAGCTTCATCGATCTATGTTGCAACATGGGCTTTCTTGTATCACAACCCAACGATCATTCCTTGTATTCTTGGACCTGAGTTGACATTTTACACACTCAATTAGCCCATTAGTCACTCCTAAGGCCCAAGTCAGCCTTACGAGTCATCGAAACGACAAAAAATGTGTAAAAACGATTATTTTATTAATATTTAATTTCTAACCTACTAATAGTGAAAATGCAATAATTAATTATAAAATGCTAAGAAAACAAGCTCGTTAAGTGTCGAAATGTACTTAAACTACCACTATAATTGGCGGTAGGCCAAATTGATAATAAGCTTGATGTTGGAACTCAGATTAATAGTTTCATCCTATGTTTTGACTTTTAATTGTTGTGCATTTATGGAATGCTTATATGCGTTGCTTAAGTTTGCACATATATCTATACAAATGAAATATTTGTTTTTGCGAATTTTGAAAATTGATATATTTCATTTGCAACAAATGCATGTGGCTTGGTATTTTATTTTATTGTATTGAGTTTGGATGCTTCAAAGATGACATCTATAACTACCTCTAGACTCATTAATTTGGTGTTTTCTTTGATACAATGCTAGTATATTTGTTTGATCATATGCGATAACAAACCAAAAGTTTACGTTACTATCGTTGAATCATGTGTATAGTAAACCAAAAGTTTACTAGTCCAAATATACTAATTAATTAGCATGATCGATTAGATCATCCCGATCAATAATGATGCAATAAGTTGAGAAATTACATGAATATTTATTAAAGAACCTGAAGATTCTTCATTTATCAAGTGTTTTTTGTTCTCAGATAAGATTTATTAAACCTCACTAGCAAAAGTTGAGATTGAATCTCTTGCATTTCTGTAAGAAATATGGACCCATTTTATCCAACAAGTGAATGTTTTAATGTGACTTTTGTAGATACATATACAAGATAATTACATGTGAGTTAATCAACGTTCAACCTATAGTTTACAAGATTATTTGTTTAATGATTGATTTAAGAACAAAACTTTCAGATTATGCAATTGAGACAATTCTTGCTAATGTTTTTGATTTCATTACTTAGGCTTTCAATGATTATTGTAAGCTAGATTGTCAATGCAAGTAACCATCACAAAAGCCTATTATTTATACGTACAAATGGTTAAGTAGAACTAATAACTAAGTGCCTCTAGTTAGTAGCTAAACTATATTTTTTTAGAACAAAAGTTTTTGTGTATATATGTATAAGGATATTATATTTTATATGAATCGATGTTTGTACACATCATGCCAATAAGTTATGATAAATACTTCTCATTAGAATTGGTTTTTGGTCAGAAGCCAAAAACAATCAATTTTAGAATCTTTGAATGTGTAGTGTATGTTCAAGTTGCTCCATAACAATACAGAAAAATGGATATTCAAAGAATGTTGGGAATATATATTAATTATGAATCTCCTTGTATTATTAAATATTTTGATTGAATTGGAGATTCAATTATGATATAATTTGGTGATTACAACTTTGATTTGACTGTAACAACCGATTTTGAGCCTAGTCGGAACAGTGATTTCGAGACCACAAATCCGACGTAGTAAAATTTATTTTTATTATATTTTTATGGTCTACAATTTTATGGAATGATTTCGTGAAAATTTCATTCGAAAATTTTGACGCTTGGGCACTCAATTTCGTTAAAGGGACTAAATTGCAAAAAGTGCAAAATTTGAGTTCTATATGTTAAAGGTGTAAAATTGCCATGAGATCTTAAATTAGAGGTCCTTAGATGGTAACTAAACCATTGATTAAGTTGGTGGACAAAAATGGACATGAATTAGGTGAAATTTTGGTGTTTTAAAAGAAAGGCATTTTGGTCATTTGGTGATTAAATGAATTAATAAGCAAAATAAAGTCAAAATCTTGTCCATCTTCTTTTCCCATGGCCGAATATCACTAAGGAAAACATAGCTAGGGTTTTTTCATCTTCCAAGCTCGATTGTAAGTCCGTTCTTGCCCCGTTTTTAATGCTCTTTACATTTTTAAAGTCATTGTAACCGATCTATCTATTTCTACCACTAATTTAAGATGTGATCAAGGTTTAGGGTTTGACCCATGTTAGACATAGGTGTATTTTGATGTTTAATGGTAGATTATGCAAATTTTATGTTGGATAAACAACTTTTACTAAATGATTTTTTTTTATGAAAATGCCTAAAAAGGACTTATTTGTAAAAGTTGTAAAATGTGTGTAAAAATGTGAAAAAATGAAAAATGGTGGCTGTTTTAAGCATAGATAAAAGTCGGCTAGGCTTGGGATGAGAAGAAATTGGAAGAAAATCATTTTACGAGCCTAAGGACTAAAATGTAAAAAGTTGAAAAGTTAGGGGAAAAATGTAATTTTTCCATAATGTAACTTTTGGGCTGAATTGGATAATGTGAGTATTAAATGAGTTAAATTTGCTATTATAGATCAAGAAAAACGAGGTTCGGACCTAGATCGGGGGAAAAATAAGGTGTTTGAAGATTAGGTTTATTTCTACTATTTTTGTACCGAGGTAAGTTCATATGTTAATAATGCAACATTACAATTGTATTTGTAATGTTTGGTTATTGCATGAATTGTATGATTGACTCTATGGATGTAATTGACGAAGTTCCGACAAGCGAGAAAATCCCGGTTGAACCGTAGGAATAGATTAGGATACAAGTGACATGTCACTAGGAACCTATGTGAATATGTAGTTATGTGATCTATGTGTCCTGGGTGCTGGTCTCATACGTCCTACCGGTGGCTGAGTATACCGGCATATATTGCGGATACTTGACAACTTGTGTGGCAGCATTGTGTAGCTACGTCTTGACTGACAGCTTGTGTGAGCAAGCCTGTGGATAGCTCGAGAGCTAGCCTATATGTGTTATGATATTTGTGGTAGCATTGGCTACATATGTGGCACTTATGTGCAAATTTTTCCGTGTATCCGATAGTATTCCAAGTGGTTCAGCGGGTATGTCAAAGATGAGAAAGTATGTGATTGTGTTACGAGTTAGTACAAGTATGTACAAAAAAACTCAATAGAATGGATTTGGTATATGATGAACTATTGGTAGGAATGTGATTGAGTAAGTTATGCTCATGAAATTTTAAAGACATTTATGTTAGTATATGTTAAGTTATTTATATGACAAATGTATAATTAATGTTGTTTATTATTTGCATATGAACTTACTAAGCTATATAGCTTACCCCTTTTCTTTACCTTATCTTATAGTGTCACCAAGCTAGCTCAGAATCGGAGATCGTCGGAGATCCATTCACACTATCAACCATTATTTTGGGTACCATTGAAATGTCAATATTTTGAGTTATGGCATGTATAGGGACTTGGTCATTTTGTTATATGTGGCATTCGAAATGTAGCCAAATGTATTGGCTTATAATGGTTAATGATTTCATTTTGTATATGGCCAAGTAAGTTGGCTAATGTTGGTTATGAGTATATTTATATGTTGATACCATTCATGAATTTGGAAACTTGCATGATTTGTGTTGATTAATTATGATGTTAAAGCATGTTAGAAGTTAGCATGTGGATGTGATGTTAATACCTTGGTTGTGGATGTTTTGGTTGACTAAGTATGCTATGAATTGTGTCATTGAATTGGTGTAAGTGTAGGTGTAAATGAAGGTGGCAAATGGCTTGGTAAATAGCCTTATTTTTGAATTAAATTAAATAAGCACACGACCTAGCACACGGGCGTATGGCACGGCCATGTTACACAAGTCAGAGAGCACCCTAAATTGAACACGGTCTGAAGCAGGGCGTGTCCCTTGGACCACACGGGCGTGTGAGCCCTGTTTCTAGCAAAAATTTTCTAAGTCTTGTAAAAATTTCTAAAGTTCTCGGTTTAGTTCCAAACCACTTCTAAAGTATGTTTTGGGCCTCGTAGGCTCATATTAGGGACTTTATGATTGAATACAAATGTTTTTAATTTGGACGCAAATTTATGACTCAGATTTGTGTGAATGTTTGTGTGGTAAGTCCAGTAATGCCTCGTACCCTGTTCCGGCATTGAATACGGGTAAGGGGTGTTACATTGACAGTTTTCCCGACATCAGGGGGAGAGAAATAATAGTTGGATAAATAAAATACATAGAATGAATTATCGTTACCTAGATTTTCATAGAAAATAATTTGAACCAGAAGTTTAAAAGGATAATTCGTTTTATTCTAAGTTAACTGTCAAATGTATTTACTGACCTGATAAAGAATAACCAATTCTTATATAATAGCTGATGCATTTAAGTCCCAGTAAGACAATCAATTAAAATAAATGAAAGTAATGCGTAATGCATGCTTGAAGCATGATAGATCAATTGGTTTCAAATATGAAAATTCTCGTAAAAGAAAATAACAAATCTAGATGATCATATAGTGGAGACAAGTGCTCCTAAAGAGACTTGAGACATAACTAATTATTCAAACTCTAGAAGAGGTACCTAAATATGGAGATGATGAAAATAAAAAAAAATCTCGATAAGTTATGTCAATACCAGAAATTATGGAATCGCAAGAATGAAAAGTTGTCGACAACAGTTTAGTGCAATTTTATTATTGAAATAATGAAAGAAAATGAGGATCTTGAAGAAATTTGTTGAGAATTATAGACATGAAATAGATTGACCAAAATGAAAAGATGCGATTCAAACAAAATTAAATGACTAGTCCAAATGTCTAAAGGTATAAAGTCAATGGGGGTACAAATGAATAGTTTTTGAAAAACAAAATAAGAAAAATGAAGTTTTTTGCTAAAGTTCTAGAAATTATTATGAAAAGGTATTTTTTTTGTGGTGAATGTAATAATTTTTAGATATCTTATTAGTCTGACGGTTTGTGAAAGAATTGGCATGCGTCTAATGATTGTTGTTGCAACATTTATATGAATCACTATATAGTGAAGCTTATATTAAAACCCTTGAAGGATTTAGAATGCTGACAGCATATAGAAATTCTTGGAAAATTATTCAATATATGAATTAAATTAATTTGAACATATATGGTAAATTCAACTCGGTGAATATTAGTTGAAGGAAAATTATAAAATGATATAACATGCACATGTATAGAAGGATCATGATCAAAATTTGTTATAATTATTGTTGAAACCCATAAAGATATCAAAATATATTTCCCCAAAATTCTTCCTCACTCGCGACTTCCAGAAGAATATCAAATTTGTTTCAATGATTATTTAAAAAGTTAGTATTCAATATTGGAATACCTAAAACATGAGATATTATGTGATGTTGTCATGAGGGGGAGTAAATACATGTTGTACTATTTTTCCTTTAACCAAGGTTTTGTCCTACTGGATTTTCTTGTAAAATTTTTAATGGTGCAGTATGTTATGCATATTATAGATATGTATACTCTTTTTCCTTCACTAGTAATTTTTTTCCTTACAAGGTTTTTATCTTAATAAAGTGTTATGAATATACGAAAAACATTTTCTGCAAATAAGTCATTTTTTCCTGTAAAACGACTTACGCTTTTTTCGGAAAAAAGATCCTCTATAGGTAATTTTATTTTATATAAAAATTAATTTAAATCAATCTTAATATTATTATATTGATAATAATTTTTATTTTTATTTTTAAAAATATTTAAAATATTAATATAAAATATATTTTCAATATTATTAAACATACATATTTAATTATTTATATTTAGTTATATAATAAATTATTAATATAATTTATTGTTTTAATAAATGATTTAATATCTCAATTTTATTTTAATAATAAATTTTAAAAATAATAATTTTAAATAATATTCTTCACATATTATAAATATATTAATAATAAATTTTTTGTAGTATAAAGGTTAAAATATGTCATAAGTCTATGTACTCTTCACAAATTTATAATTTAGTCTATGTACTTTTATTTTCAAGAATTTAGTCACTCTACTTTTCAGATTTGAAAATCAAGTCCAATTGTTGACATTGTTAAAAATTTTTGTCAATTTTGTTGATGTCACATTTATAAATAAAAAATACTCACTTGGTAGTCATGTAACTAAAAAATGATGTTTTAATGAACCTAAATTTAACAAAATACTTTTAATATATGCAAAAACAATGTAAAATATAAATTTACAAATATAAAATAAACTCAATTAAACAATAAAAAGATAAGAAAATCTCAAATGTATGTTTGTTTTATTGAAAATAGCTTTTATGAAATATTTTTAAGAAATTTGTTAAACAACAGAAAATATTTTGCACAGATTCATTCAAATACCAAAAAATATTAACTTTTCTCGAAAAGCAAGTCATTTTTCAAAAATCATTTTCTGAAAATTATTTTCAGTGAAACAAAAGACTTTAAATATAAACTTTAAATAAGCTTTGTAAACATCTCGATTGATCAATAAAATTCATACGTTCTCTTTTACTCTCGTATTTCTAGTTTTTATTTATTTGAAGATTAAGTTTTTTTTTTTTAATTTCTTCTGTATACATTAGATCCTTGTATCCATACCAATGATTAAAACCTAATCAAGCCAAAAATAATAAAACCTGCCTAATTATTACATTTATTTAATAATCCATGTGATGACTCTACCATGTTCACCGTTTCAACCGTTGAACCAAAAATGAAAAAAGGCATAAGCTTAAATGATTAATTCTCCTTATCCACAATGTTCCAGGTTGATAATATAATATATTTAAATGTTAATGACATCTTATTAATACTAAACAATTAGGGTTGATTATACTATCAATCTTAACTATAATAAACACAAATTGACTTTGGGGGCTTGAGATTATTTAGAATAAATTCAACTTTAGGTTAACAGGAAGCATCTCTGAAATCAAGGCCTGTTATATCAGAATTTACACTGCATTATCTCATTATTGCTATGAACTTTCGAAAACTTGTAAGAATTTTAATAAGGTACAAATAAATAATAATATTTGTTTCCAAAGTGATGAATGAAGGTTTTCATGTATTGGGTTAGGTGGATCCCGAGCGATATAATATTTAAATATATATTATTATTTAAGTTTTGGTTTAAAAATAGCATATTATATTATTCTTTAATTTATTTGGTTTATGCATTAATTTATTTGGTTTTTGAGTAGATCAGTAGATGGACTAATTTGCTCTTAAATTTGAACAGAATCTGAATATTATATTGCTCGACATATTTTTAACAGTAAAAATTGATAAAAATTTTAATCGAAAAGACTAGTTTACTCATTAATTTAAATATATGAATTAATTTATTCATTTTTAGTGAAAAAGATAAAATACAAGCTAACTCTTAATATACGAAATTTTATTATACTTTTACCGACAAAATTTAATAAAAACTCTTTACCTCTCATTTTTTATAACAAAATACAAGTTTGAGAGTGAGTTTTTTTTTTTAGTTTTTATTTTTTTGGTGATAAAACCATCAATTATGATGAGCTATGGAATCCACAATCTACTAGATCTCAGTGAAGTTAGGGTCGCAAGTCAGTTCAGGCATGGGTTGGCTCTGTTCGAGGATCTAAATGGGAAGTTTTGCAACAATGATCTGTTTTAATTGGAATAACATGTCGCATAATCAATGATGTGTCACGCCTTATTAACAATGACGTGTCATTTCATATTAAGAAAACTATCAATTGTTAGTTAATTAATAGCCACATTAATTTTTTCCATTAAATTGAGTTTATTTGACAAAAAAAATGGAACAATACGAGTGACTTCGAGGAGAAAAAAGTTTAAGGGCAACTTTAAAAAAAAAAATATTAAGTGTAATTTTTACAATTATACATTCTATTTTTGTAAGTAATGATGTAACAATTAAGTTAGGATTGAAACTAAAAACAAGTGTTCAATAAAAATTGCTTATAGAATCGCTGAATTTTTATTTTACCACTCGTTGTAACCAATTATTAGATCTGATTAGATTAATTAAATTAATAATTTAATAATTCTAAAAACATTGTTAGAGAATGTAAAGATGTAGGATGTTTAAGGGTTTTGATGATGTGTTTAGTGATGTTATTCCAAAAGGAAAAAATCTTGAGGGGTAGGATTAGGTTCATTAGGCCTGTACTCGTGTAGTGTAATGGCTTTTTAGGTTGTTTTGGCTTTAGTTGTACCAAAGTGAATTATTTTGATTAAACATTCCACTCTTCCAATGAGAAAACACAAAACCCTAAACCTAGTTGATTGAATTTGTGCATATTAATTATTTTTATTGGCTACATAATATTATTATTATTTTCGGCTGAAAATCCTAACAGGGTTGACAAAATCTGTAAAAACCCTCTTTCACACACTGAATATTAATTTAATAATTAATAATTTATATTAAAAAATTATTAATTAATAATCCAACCAAACAACAATAAATGTATTTAAAAGAAAAAAAAAACCCTCAAAACAAACATGTGCCTTTTTTTTATATATATTACCTAACCTGCAAAACCAAACCACCCATTTCACCACTTCCTATGAATCATTACCTCCCAAAAAAATAATAATAATAATAATAAAATCTAATAATTCCAATTTTCTTTAAACATTTATAAAATAAAAAATAATTGTTTGAATATTATATAAATAAATATTAGCTGCACCTCTACAGGAACCTCTGATAACTGATCTTCCCGCAATCATTCACTTCCTTTTCGCTTCCTTATTTTCTTCCCCAAAGACCCCCAAAGGCCGTTCTTTTTCGAATCCGAGAAAACCCAGAGAGGGTGAAAACCCTTTTTTTCCTTTTCTTTCATCTTCAACAAAGAAGATGGTTGAAACGCGACGGAGTTCTTCCTCTTCCAAACGCCCCCTTTCTTCTTCCCCCGTTACATCTAATCATATTTCTAGTAAACGATCCAAGGTCTCACCTTTTTTTTCCTGGCCCTTCTAATAATCTAATGTTTGTTTTCCCTTATTTAGGACTTTTAATCTGCATACGTGGGAAAATCTTATCTTTTTGTGTAGATTTGAATCTGGGACTGATTTTTTTTTTTTTGGTTTTGTTTAGGCGTCTGAGCTAGCGTCGTCTCCCGCCAACGGAGCGACGGGTTCTGGGTCGGTTAAGGAATCCGGGTCGGACTCACCTGTAACGGAGCTTCGGTCCTCTGATCTGCGGGTATCTGATGTGGCTAAGGCCGATGATGGGTCTGTCCCCACCGATAAGTCTGCCGATGCTGACGTAGAGAACGTTAGTTTAGTGTCTCCGGGGACCTTAGGTGCGATCTTTGATTAATTTCTTATTTGGTTTTTAGGGGTTTTAATCAATTTGGGGTCGGTTTTGGTTTTTTATGGGGTTTTGATGTGGGGGTGTTTTTGGTTAAGTAGGTGAAGCTGCTGTTGATGCGGAGAAAGCCGAGGGGCTTAGCGGTCGGGTTAAGAAGAAGCCAGCGAAATCAGGTTCTAAAGTCCCTTGGGGAAAGCTTCTTTCCCAGCACTCTCAGGTTTGTTCTATGAAATTTTATTACTTTTCCTAGTTATGGATTGTCTTTTGATTCTTGATCTGTATTTAATGAGTTGGATTACAATTCGTACATGAATTCTTGGTCTTTTAACTATCATGTGAGGAGAAAAAAAAGGTCTTTGGCATGGGAATTTTGGATGTCAATGAAATCTTATCACCTGAATTGGGTGTATAGATATCATACACTATGTTTGGTTCTAATCATGTAGTGGGATCTTGGAGTTCATAATCGAATTGGTCAATTTCGATTGCTAGTTTAGTTAGGAGACTTGAACTTGAACACACTGGAACTTTTCCATTAGAAAAGATCTAAAAGAGCTTATTGGTCTATTTGGTAAACGCCAAACTTGCCCATGGGAATTTCTAGACGTCAATTCTGGATGTCTTGAGAACTTTACCTAACAACATGTATGTCCAAGAATGTACCATTAAGTCGCAAGTTAATTGGCCTCTGTATATAGATTTGTATCCTTTATGGTTGTTTTCATGCTAAGCTATTGTGCGTCAGATTCTTAGTAATGTTTGTTCCGTTCATCCCCAGAATCCTCACCTGGTCATGTGTGGCACGCCATTCACTGCTGGCCAAAGCCGTCAGTGTAACTTATGTCTTAAAGATTCCAATATTAGCAACATTTTGTGCAAAGTGAAGCACATAGAGGTATGTACCTTTGCAAACCTTATGTTCTTAACTTTTATTGCAAGTTCATGAGAGTGCTGATTTTGTTTTTCCAATGCAGAGCAATGGCACTTCTATTGCATTATTAGAAGTTACAGGAGGAAAAGGTGCTGTCCAGGTTAATGGAAGGACTTACCGTAAAAATGCTAGTTTAATTCTGAATGCAGGTGATGAATTGATTTTCACTACCACAGGAGATCATGCTTATGTATCCTTTTTATTTAACATGTCTAACACATTATTTTAGGAAGATTGATATTCATCTCCCTGTCACATGAGAATCTATGCAGTGTCATCTTCCTGCGTTTTTTCTTTTATTAAACTTTAACATTCTTATGATATGTTTTTTTCCATCTTAGAACTATTTTAATTCCTTGATGGGATCTTAGATATTTCAGCAGCTCACCAGTGATAACTTAGATGCTCCAGGCATACCTTCTGTTAGCACTTTAGAAGCTCAGACTGCTCCTATAAAAGGGATTATTGAAGCACGGTCGAGGGATTCATCAGCTGTTAATGGTGCAGCAACAATATTGACCTCCTTGTCAACAAAAAAGAATCCAGAGATGTCCAATCTACCTTCTGGTTGCAACATGTTGGATGACTGTGTTCCAGAAGTTGACATGAAGGACAATGCTGGTACTAGTGATCCAGCAACTGCTTCTGCAAGGCAGAAAACTGTTGCTCCTGATGCTACCAATGAAAACCCGAATCTTGACAGGCTTGGATTGGATGATAGTATGGATGCTGACAATATGAAAATCCCTGGGGCAGGTTACCCCTTAAGACCATTATTGCGTATCCTTGCTGGTACACCGTCTACTGACTTTGATTTTACAGGCAGCATAGCCAAAATTCTTGACGAGCAAAGGGAAATTAGAAAGATGCTTAAGGAATTTGATCCTCCTACAACTTCAATATCTGCTAAGCGGCAAGCATTTAAAGATGCTTTACAGGAAGGCATTCTCAGTCCGGATAATATAGACATCTCATTTGAAAATTTCCCATATTTTTTAAGGTAAATCTTGTGCTTTTTGCTCTTAATCGGATTTGCTCTTTTGTATTGTCATGGAAATATAATTTGATCATTCATAATGCCTATATGTTGGGAACCTTATAAGGATTGTCGCGTTTATTTCTTTTGCCTCTCTTCTCTTTTGCATATTTTGTGAGTCCATTGGTTAATTATGCAGTAAATTGTCAACACATGCTATTCCTTTTGCACAGTATCATATTTGTGCATTTTTTTTTTCTTAACTAGATTCTGGTTCACTGCTTACATACTGGATTTGGGCTATTGGGAAGTTCTTATTCAATTTACTTTAAAATTTCTGTTGTGACAGTAATACAACAAAGAATGTGTTGATGGCCTCAACCTATGTACATTTGAAGTGTAATAAATTTGCGAAGTATGCTTCAGATCTTCCCACCATGAGTCCTCGAATATTATTATCTGGTCCTGCAGGTATGACTGATGTTTTCTGTAAACCTGTCTTGTAAAAATGTTAAATTCTTTTTATTTGCTCTTTCAAATCTCTTATGAGATTAGTTAACTTCTTTGTTATGTGTAGGTTCTGAAATATATCAGGAGACTTTGGCAAAGGCACTTGCAAAGCATTTTGGTGCTAGATTGCTTGTTGTTGATTCTCTTCTGTTGCCTGGTGTATGCATCTTTTCCCCAACTTGTTTTGACTTTTGATTCTTTGCAATTGCATGTCATGAAAGCAAGATTGCTCTAAAATTATAGTTTGCATGCTTGCTAGTTCATTTTTTCTTAATATCATTCCTTTGGAAGTGGTGTAGTAGACAGTTTTTCCAAATCTTGTATGGGATCTGGGGGGAGTTCTTGGAGTCTATACTTCTTGTTAATGTCGTAGATTATGATTCTGCCTCACCAAATATGTAAATGACTTCAGATATTTTCAATTTCTAAGCAAATGTGCCAAATTCTGGCTGGAAGTTCCCTTAAGAAACTGTGTTTAATGTTTTATTAAGATAGATTCTATTTCCAGCCTTAGTCTCGTTCTTGTGGTTGCTCAAATTTCTGTATTGTCTACTTTTAGAGTTTCTAAATGTCTTGTATTATTTTGTGCCATCTTTTGTTCTTATCTTAAAAATATATCCAGGGATCAACATCAAAGGAAGCTGTTAGTTTGAAAGAAACTTCAAGGGCTGAAAGGGCATCTATATATGCCAAAAGAGCTGTACAAGCTGCTGTGTCCCAGCAGAAGAGAGCAACTTCTAGCGTAGAAGCTGATATAACAGGTGCTTCTTCACTCCATGTTTTGCCAAAGCAGGAAGTATCTACCGCTACATCTAAAAACTATACATTTAAGAAAGGTATGACATTTCTTTGAGATAATATTGGCTTTTGCTATTCACTAATGCCATATCTTTCTGAACGGTTAATTTGATGATAAAATATTATCAGCTTCTTACTGAATTAATTAATGTTAAAATTCCAGGTGATAGGGTTAAGTTCGTAGGTACCACATCACCTTCTACACTTTCCTCTCTACAACCTGCTTTAAGGTATTTTCTTTTGCATTATGTATATTCTACAGTTTAGATTAGCCATTGCTTTTTTTTATTAGCAACTCTCTATGCTTTAAATTTTAAATTTGAAGTTTATCTCATTTTGGTGCTGTCCTTGCAAGCATATGCCATCTACATACTGTAATTGCTGTCATGGATTGATAATCCAATTTGACTCCATACCTTGATTTTACTGTCATTTGAGACATTTATATTTGATTTTTTGAGAAGTTTGCTGGTATGATGGTTAGCATGTGTGATTTTTCGAGGGACTTTTATTAATGTATTCTAGAGGTGTCAAAATGGAGGGGCTGGTGCACCGGCCGGTGCACCAGATTTCCTGGAGTAAAGTTCACCAAGGCCTGTGGCCCAGATATTTTATGGGTAATTTTGTGTTAGCATTATGTACATGTTTTTTTTTGTGGTCTATGTAGGGGACCGACAATTGGTGTACGGGGAAAAGTAGTCCTTGCTTTCGAAGAAAATGGTTCCTCAAAAATTGGGGTCAGATTTGACAGGTCTATTCCTGAAGGCAATGACCTTGGTGGTCTTTGTGAAGAAGATCATGGTTTCTTCTGTACTGGTGATGCTTTTAAGCCATCTTCCATTAATTTAAACGTCTTTTATTTGGTGGCTTTTTGTCCAATCTTATCAATTATAAGTTTTCACTCTACAGCTAGCTCACTGCGCTTGGAACCGGGAGGTGATGATGTTGACAAGCCGGTTAATGAAATTTTTGAGGTTTGTGTCATTGGTTAATACATGAGAGTGCTCACATTTTTAAACGTTTATTCTTTCTAAAATCGTCTCATTTTTATAGGTTGCATTTAATGAAAGCAAAA
This sequence comes from Gossypium australe, assembly GCA_005393395.2. Lineage (NCBI taxonomy): Eukaryota > Viridiplantae > Streptophyta > Magnoliopsida > Malvales > Malvaceae > Gossypium > Gossypium australe. Next base: position 108,608,021 of record CM016625.1, on the reverse strand, counting down.
GCAATCCCTTGATATTGTTTGTGAAAGACATAGAGAAGTCTATGGCTGGAAATACAGATGTATATACTTCCTTGAAGAGTAAGCTTGAGAATTTGCCAGCAAATGTTGTAGTAATTGGTTCTCATGCTCAGATGGACAATCGTAAGGAAAAAGTAAGTTACCATATTTTGCTTAGCTCTGCTTCTTATTTTTGTGCTATATGAATTATTTTTAACTCTTTGGTGTTGCCAATTGTGTTTCTGCAGTCTCACCCTGGCAGTCTTTTGTTCACTAAGTTTGGAGCGAACCAGACTGCTTTGCTTGATCTTGCATTTCCAGTATGTCTATCTTTTGCCTAATTTCTTTTACCTTGAAAGATGGAGTATGTCACTGTTCTGAGTGTTTGTACTACTGTCTAACCTTATATATATACCTGACTTGTCTTTGTGGTATTTTACTCTCTACTTATTTTAACCTTTAGTAGGAGCTTGTGGGATCATATGGTTATGTTTCAATGTTTATACTTGTTATTACATGCTCTGAATTTTTCTGGAGTTGCTGTGATTACCATCTAAATGATATGTTATTTTATTGAACTCAAAGCAACAGTATTTCAATGGGTAGCATTTCCATTTCATTACTCAAGTTTTTCTGTTCCAATAGAGCGTCCTTATATGTGTTGAAATAACATTCTTAGTCCATTGTATCTTGTATTCTCATATTTTTCTAGCATTCTCCTTCCAATAACACACCTGATGTGTCATCCCTATGCAGGATAATTTTGGCAGACTTCATGACAGAAGCAAAGAAACACCTAAAACCATGAAACAAGTAACTCGCCTTTTCCCTAACAAAGTGACGATCCAGTTGCCTCAGGTGTGTATATGTCAGATCCTGCTTCAGTTATCCTCCTTGTGACGAATATTGAAATACTTAATGCTCCTGAATCATGTCAGGATGAGGCTTTACTTTTGGATTGGAAGCAGCAATTGGAGCGGGACAGTGAAACACTTAAAGCACAGTCAAACATTGTTAGCCTTCGCTCTGTGAGTATTGCTTTAATCTTGCTTTGTTTTTTTCTTACCAGTTGTGTGCTTCCTGTTTCTGCATGATGTTATGAGCTTCTGTCCAAAAGTAAATTGCTTGAAAGTGGCTTAATTTCCTGTCCTTGTGTAGGATAATTAACCTTATTGATAAGGCTGAAGAATTTTATAATAAAATTATACCTCTCACCCTCTACTTCCATCTCCCAGACAAACAGAAGTTTCCTTATTATTTAGAAATTACAGAACAGTTCATATCTTTGAAAGCTTGATGTACAAGTACTAGTCTCTTTCTGGAGATATCTCTTAACAATTCTATGGTATCAGGTTCTCAATCGAAGTGGTTTGGACTGCCCCGACCTTGAATCACTTTCCATTAAAGATCAAAGTCTTGCAAATGAGAGTTAGTATCTTTGAGCTCCGTATTTTATGTGCATTCCTTCCAAGTGTATTTTCCTGTTTTTCAACTGTTTAACACTAATACCATTGTATGTATATGAAAGGTCTTCAAGGCTTTGTCCTCTTTTTGAAAATTTAATTGATCATTTATTTTAAAGGTGTCAAATATGTAAACCTTTTCTATATAAAATTCAAAAAGCAGAATTATATGTAATTTTGGGAAGAGGTACAAGGAAAATATTTACTAATTTTTTCCCTTGATGTTACTAATTTTGTACCTTTCCTATTATTATAGGTGTGGAGAAAGTGGTAGGCTGGGCATTGAGTCACCACTTCATGCATTCTTCAGAAGCTTTGGTCAAAGATGCTAAACTTATAATTTCAGCTGCAAGGTTTATATTATCTTCACTTACTGCAATCTACATCTCCAAAATCTTAAAACAGAATCTAGAATTAGATGAACAAAATGTTTCTCCATTTTCTCACGTGATATATTTTTCTGTGAATTTTCTCTTGCAGCATCAAATATGGGTTGAGCATTTTGCAAGGAATTCAAAGCGAAAGCAAAAGCTTGAAGAAATCACTTAAGGTTCAATTGCCTTTCTTCATCTTGGGTTTTATGTTGTAGTAACTGTGTCCGATGCAGTTATCTATATTGTTAGAGATTTAGCATGCTATTGAATTACATATAACTTTTTCTCATTTTCAGGATGTGGTCACTGAGAATGAGTTTGAGAAGAAACTCCTTGGTGATGTTATTCCACCAAGTGATATTGGGGTTAGCTTTGATGATATTGGAGCCCTTGAGAATGTCAAGGATACCTTGAAGGAATTGGTGATGCTTCCTCTTCAAAGGCCTGATTTGTTTTGCAAGGGACAGCTGACAAAGGTTGACTTGTTTATACATATTTTCCGATGTGTTTTGCTTTATCATGTCACTTGGAGTTGTGCGTTTTTCAAACTAAATCCCTTTGTTTTATCATTTCCAATATTATTGCTTTTGCAGCCTTGTAAAGGAATACTGCTGTTTGGCCCTCCTGGTACTGGAAAAACAATGCTTGCCAAAGCTGTTGCAACTGAAGCTGGTGCAAACTTTATTAACATATCAATGTCCAGCATTACTTCTAAGGTATTTTAAGTGTGTAGAAACTGTGGAACATTCCTTTTCTGTTACAAGATAGATTATATGACATATTTGTATGTCTTGCAGTGGTTTGGTGAAGGAGAGAAGTATGTTAAAGCTGTTTTTTCTCTCGCCAGTAAAATTGCACCTAGTGTTATTTTTGTTGATGAGGTTTGCTATTTTCTCCTATCTTCGTTCATTTTGTGTTTCGTGTATTCTGTGTTAGCAGAAGATTGGTTGCTGATATTTCTCACTGTCTTGGCCTTTATTGTTTTGGTGTTCTTCCTGTTCCTTACATTTTGTATTGACTTGGGTGGTTATTTTAGGTTGATAGCATGTTAGGGAGACGGGAGAATCCAGGTGAACATGAGGCTATGCGTAAAATGAAGAATGAATTTATGGTAAATTGGGATGGTCTCCGTACGAAGGATAGAGAACGAGTGTTGGTTCTTGCGGCTACAAACCGGCCATTTGACCTTGATGAGGCAGTCATTCGGAGGCTTCCTCGAAGGTATGTTTCTTGTATTGTTTCTTTGAGTTGCTGTTCTCTGACTTTATAATAAGCACCATTGACATCCCTGTTGAATATTGTGCAGATTGATGGTTAATTTGCCAGATGCTCCAAATAGAGAAAAAATTCTAAGAGTTATATTGGCGAAAGAGGAATTGTCATCCAATGTTGATTTGGAAGCTATTGCAAATATGACTGAAGGATATTCTGGAAGTGACCTGAAGGTTGATATTTCCATCTTTTTACTAGATTTATATTTCCATCTTTTTACTAGATTTACTGTCTTGCTTGAATACGTAAAGAGGTGTTTGCTAACCAAAGAAGGAAAGTCAGTCATCGGCGAACATATGCTAATACTAAATTGAACAAGCTTGGTCATTTTATCGTTTAAGCAAAATATTTATTCTTAATGAGTTTTCATCTGTATTAGAGTGGCAACAATTCTGGCATAAGCTAATTTTGAACTTCTTTTTCCCTCTAAAAATAAAATTTTAACTCATCCAGGTTGATAGCTAGGCTTATCTTTTCTTGTAAATTAAGTTATCTTCCAACTTTTATTCGAAACCAAATTGAAACCTTTTAATGGGTAGGTGGCTTGATCTTTTTACCTATGTTTATTTCCCTAATAAACTTTATGTTTGCAGAACCTCTGTGTGACTGCTGCACATTGTCCCATACGAGAAATTTTGGATAAGGAAAAGAAGGTCAGTTAACATTTTGGCTGACATGTTCTATGATCGTTTCGTAGCTACATGAAAGTTATATAAAATAGTGTACTGATGTTTCATGCAATTTTAGGAGAGAGCTTCGGCAGTGGCTGAGGATAGACCTGCACCTTCGTTGTATAGCAGTGCTGACATTCGCTCTCTGAAGATGGATGATTTTAAATATGCACATGAGCAGGTACTCTCTTCATTCTTAAGTATTATATTTTTAGAAGTTCTAGTTTTGGATTATCTATGGCCAAAGAAGTTCAGAATGTGTGTGAGCTTTTTAAAGCATATATTAACATTTAATACATTATATTTGTCATAGCTTGTGTTATATTTGATTGGTTGGAAATGGTAATGCAGGTTTGTGCAAGTGTGTCATCAGAGTCTACAAATATGAATGAGCTGCTTCAATGGAATGAATTATATGGAGAAGGTGGATCAAGGAAGAAAAAACCCTTAAGCTACTTCATGTAGAGGAAGGAGGGGGAGGTATTTTTGTTTTATTGCCATTCCTTTTTCCTTTCATTCTTCCTTCTCACCATAAAAAAAAAAAAGGTAAGGTGGCCAATCTGAGAGACCTGCGTGCAGGTTCTGGCTTCTTTCCTTGTATTATAATAGTTGTATATAGGTGTTTTCCGGATTTTTATTTGCTTGAATTATTATTATTATTCTTGGTAGAAATTTTACAATATTTAACTAGCAGGTTAAGTCTATTTAAAGCATTTTCCATTCCCCTCAGCATTATGCCTCAGAAGAGCACACAGATGTGGCATTTCTTCTATTTATGTGATACCTTATGGCAGTGGAAAAGGGAAAAAGAAGTGCCTTCCTCCCTTATACTCGGTCCATTAAGCCTTAGGTCTCAGGCCAAAAGGCACATTCAGGGAAGAAAGCGAGATCGGAAAGACCGTTCCTTGGCTATTATGTAGCTTTTGATGGCTAACGTGTAACAGCAATAGACAAATATGAAAATAAAGTGAAGTTGGCACTCGGTAGTTAAATAGTAATGGTTGATTATTGCTTATCCGGTCACATGGTCGATCGAGTCAGCAGGCTAACCCCCCAAAGCGCCTGTGGGAATAACATAGTAAAAGAGTAGCAGTTGAAATGATAAAATTCTACTCTTCTTTTCTTTTTTTGCCAATTTTGGCTTATTTCATTATTCCTATGGCGTTATCCTGTCCTCGTATTGTACGTACAGAAGAGTGACAAAGTTGATCAAAGTAACTTCTTTGTGATGTGGTCGCCATCGGTTACGTATTCCTTGTAAATGGAAAAAAGAGTAAATGGCTTTTGATATATATATATATATATATGCAAAGAAAACACCCGGACTGTTTTTTGATCGGAATATTGTAAAGAATATTGATTATATGGGAGGTCGGTGGCTAAGTGATATGCATTATCTGTCTTTGTTCTCATTGCAATTTATTCAAAGATGATATGCTATGTCATATATCTGTCAACTTTTGTATATATATTATATATATCTTTTCAATCAATTAAACATCTTAACATGTTTTTTCTATTTGTCATTGTTTGATTGAGCTTAACATTGGGACATTGTTGGAAGTTAATACTAATTTAAAATAATTGCGAGGTGGAGAAAAAAATGATTTTATTTTGAAGCACATATTCAAAAGGACTATCATTTAATATACAAGTGTTACCCAAGCAATGTTAAGATGTTTTGTGTAGCATATATTAAATTACACTTTTTTTGTAAAAAAAAAGTAAAGGAAAAGAGTTATCACTTCGGCGTGAAAACCGAGCAAGTCTAAAAGTCTCCTTTTTGGGTTTGGGTTGACCGTAGCACTTCCGATAAAGACAAAGTGGAAGGTGCAATTTGTGAGGATTTCCAGCGGCCACGTTTTAAATGAATATAATAATTGGTTAAATTCTTCCATTAGTCCTTGTATTGTAAGGAACTTATGGATTCAGTCCTTATAATTGATATTTCAAGTTCATGTACTTTTTGAATAATGAAATAATCAAAACAAACGTATTATCACGTGTTATATCAAATAAGCTTGCTATTTTCATAAAGTATTCATAAAAATAGATTTGTTTATGGATTTAATAATTATGGTTTGTATAAAGATTGAAATTTTATAATTCCAAAATGTAAAAGGGCTAAGAATGACTAAATTAGAGAACATAAATTAAACATGTAACATTATACATAATGCAAGACTAATAACAATATTCAAGTGTTTTTTTTTTTGGATGAATGATTAAATTCATTAATCTAATAATGTAGTTAAACTGCTACAAAAGAACAAAAGACACTATACAATAACTTTAAGCTATACAAATAAATTAACTAATGATACCCCCAAGAAGCATAAAGTGAAGTATTAACAGGATCAGTTCTATTGATTGGTCTTCCTCCCAAGTAAACCCGCACAATCTCTTTAATTTGTACCAAGACAGCATCCTCAATTAAAAAAGATGTACCAAAATACTTCTTGTTCCTTTGTCTCCATATCACATTCAAATTGTACTATTTGAGTGAAATTTTAAAATGTCAAAAGTATAGAGATTAAAATTGACTAATTCAAAAAGTAAAATGACTAAATTAATCGAATCAAAATATGTAGACTAAAATTCACAATTTATGCATAAGATAAGGACTTATAGTACCATTTAAAAAAGAATAAATTAAACAAATAGTATACTCAATAGTCAATGATGCACCGCTCCGTACAAAAATGTTGAGGCTACAATCTATAATATTGGCGAAGGCAAAACATTTTACCGTCCCTTCTCCCTCTTCTCCGCGCTTGGTGAAGAAGCGAATGATAGCCATGGACTCTATGCACCATTCGTCCTGTTTTCTTCTCCCCACGATTCCCCTACAAAGACGCCCTTCTCTAACGTACGCCCTGCTCGTTCTTAACCAAAACCTCCCCAGATTCACTCCTCTTCTCTGGAACCACGGTCCTTACTTCATCCTCTTCTCCTTTCATTGATTCAGTGATTTTTTTTATTATTTTTATTTTTTTAATAAAGATTTTTAAAACTCATTATTATGCATCTCTTCAACTTTTGTATGTTTTTTTCTTCTTCTTCTTTTTTTTTTTTTTTTGGGTTTAGAACAGCTCAGCTTCACCTCTGTGCTGACGGTGGCGCCAATCGCTTGTATGACGAGATGCCTCTGTTCTTCCCTCAGGAAGATGCCTCTCATGTTCGACGCAGGTTTCTTTTCTTCTTCTTTTTTAAGGAAAAATTTCTTATCCGTTTCTGTTATATACAGCTTTGGTTTGTGTTAGTTTTATTCCTTTTATGTAAGTTGTTCGATAAAGCTTAGTCGGAATCAATTTATTTACTTTTATCTGAGTCTCATGTGATTTAAATTCTTACATTAGTTATTAAAACCACTGAATTCGATCAACAATTTTCTTGAACGAACACAAGAACTGTTTAGAACATGGCTTCTTTTTTTGGGTAGTTTTTTAGATTTATGATTGTTGAGGGATGGCTCATTTCAAAGTGTTATCCATCATAGCCGGCGGACCTTTCAACAGGTTTAGCATTGTTTTTGGTTGGTGTAATTTGAATCCATGTCTTATGGCATATACAAGCCAACTATTTTGTTTGTTATATACTTCTCTGTTAGCAGTGTTGGAAGCAAAACTTTCTCGATGATACCAGACCTGCTGAAGGGTTTGCTGGTTCCGGTGGATGATACTTCGAAGATTTATTCCAAATAATTCGGCTGTCCCTGAACAATGTTATTGTTATAAGTGATCTAGAAAAGGCTTCCTTTGTTGCTACTTTTTAAGTAATATGATATCATTGGCGCTTTGATTCATGGCAGATACAAGCCGGATGTAATTAAAGGAGATATGGATTCGATACGAAGAGAAGTTCTTGAGTTTTATGCCAGCCTTGTAAGTTGGAAATTTTCTATTTCTACATTAATTTTGTGGTAAATTCAAACTTGTAAAGATTTATGTCTTCTTTCTTATGTTTGTTTCATTGCTGCTCTGTTTTGATGAGCATTATGTTCATTCTCCTTCAATTTAAGGTGTTAGATCCCTCTGGTGCTTAAGATTTTAGTGTTGAGATGTTTTTACTTGCTGCTTTTTTGTAGGGAACTGAAATTGTTGATAAATCTCATGATCAAGATACCACTGATCTACATAAATGTGTAACATACATTCGTGACTCTGCTTTGGGTTTGGATAAGTCTAATGTAAGTTAAACTTAAGCGTTCTAGAATTTATTAAGAGGAAACTGCCATAGATGCCTATATTTATTACTTGGATTCGGAGTGAATTCCAGATATGGGTGTCAGAGTTCGTGTCCAATGTGACCATGTTTATATTGGAGGAACATACTCTAAACTAATGTCTGAATATATACCATACGGTACTTTGGAAGAAAATGAAGAGTCTAGATAACATGGAAAGATACTATGCATTGCATCTTGTCGAGTGTGCTTAGATGATCCTTTCCTTTTTCTTTGTTTAATGGCAGCTTTGCATTCTTGTTGTTGGAGCACTTGGTGGACGATTTGATCATGAGATGGGGAACCTAAATGTCATATGCCGTTTCTCGTCCATGCGAATAGTCCTTTTATCCAACGATAGTCTCATTCATCTCCTTCCAAGGACTTACAGTCACGAGATACATATCCAAACTTCAATTGAGGGCCCGCACTGTGGACTCATCCCGATTGGGACGCCATCAAAAAGCAGTACAACGACCGGGCTTCAGTGGGACCTGAGTAAGCAATATCATTACATTTGTTCTGGTGCTTGCTTTCTTATACTTGGTTGTTGAACTCAAATGAACATAGTTTCATGCTTATGTCTTTGAAGCTCTCCAGCAATGGAGGTATATGTAATGGAAGGAAACTAATTATATATCCTATATGATTTTAACAAATGGGTGGTGTAGATAACACAGCGATGGAATTTGGTGGTCTAGTAAGCACATCGAATAGAGTTAAGGAAGAGAAAGTGACGGTGCAATCTGATTGTGACCTTCTTTGGACCATTTCCATTAAGAAGTTATAGTAGCGGCTGTTATCCGGAAGCCGATGTTGATGGGGTGATTTTGAAAAGATGAAAAATGAAAACCTATTGCATTGCTGCCTGCAAAAGTGCAAAGCAATGCAATGTAGCAATTGTTGTCGTCTGAAAGTTAGAACCACTTTATTACCATATATTATTTCAATATTTATTCTCTGTTTTCTTTTCCAATTTAGTGACGCCTCTTTTCTTTTAGATCCATGGGATGCGGTAAGTCGACAAATTTTGTTCATATACAATTAAGTTGATTGAGTTTTAGTTTGATTGTTATTTTTGTTGTTGTAATAATTTGGAGATTGTATTGGAGGTTATGAAGGAATTTTATACAATTAAAAAGCAAACACAAAAAAAGTTAAAAGAATGCAATGGTAGGGGGAGTAGAGGTATTTATGGGTAGGGTTTAAACAAAATTTTAAGTCCATTTGTTAGGTTTGATTCTTGTTTGGCCCGAAAAATGAACTTAAAATTTGGCTCAAGTTTGACCTAGATAAAAATATTAAAATTTAGGCTTAGCCCGGCTTGTCCTGGTTGTATTAATTTTTATATAAAATTTTTTAAAAACATATAATACATAAAAATACAAAAAACATTAAAATAAATGTTTCTCAATAAATTAAAAATAAATTAGAAATAATATATATATTCAAATAACACAAGCATAGGTGCAACTATGGGTGAGTATTTAGTCGAGTCAGATCGAGTCGAAAAAGCTCGAGTCAAGTTGAGTCGAATTAACGAATTCTATTATTTATATTCAGTGTTGTATTTACATGGACAATTTATTTAACTAGTAGGCGAAATACATGATTATTTAACTACATAAACAAATATAATGATTTTGCCCTTTAAGTTAATAAGTAAATATTTATCAAAATGACATAGTTTTACATTTTCTTATCCAGATTTTCAGATAACTCGAACTGTTTAATTCATATTCGAGTTAAACCAAAAAATTAATTTTTTATTTGAGTTTATCCGAATAACTTGACTAACTCAAATAATTCGAACTATTTAATTCAAAATTTGAAATTTTTTATCGAGTTTTTCGAATCAAATCGGATTTTGCTCACCCCTAGGTGCAACTTAACAAGCTAAGATAGTAACAATTTAACAATAACATTTATACAATATCCAAACAAAAATAACAAATAGTAGCAACATAATAGTAAAATTGAAACAAAATGTTGAAAAAATAATAATAAAAAAACAACAGTTTTTTATTTTGCATATTTGGGTTGAGCCAAACTTGGGCAAAAAAAATTTTACTTAAGGTCTGATTTATTTTTTAAACGAATCTTATTTTTTATCCAAACTTATTTTTTAAGCATATATTTTTATTTAAATTATTCTATTTTTCGAGTGTGCTATAAATAGGTGTAGTTGGAAGTATAAGTGATTAAAACTCAAAAGTCTAGAGACAACATAATTGGACAAAAAAAAATATTCCAAGATTGTTCCAAATGTAAGTTTGTTTTTGGGTTTAATATAATAAAAAATAATATATAAAAAAGGTGTGGATTTTACTTTCTATATAGACCATGGTTAAGTATCCATTCAGCCTTAAATTAAGTATGGGATGGTTTAAGTTTTATTCCAATCAATTTGGATCCATTTCGATCAATTGATTAATGTAACATTTTAATTTTAATTTATTTTTATTTTTTATAAATATAATAACTTAATCAAATTAGTTAATAATTTTAAAATTACATAAATCAAAAGATGGCAATATCAGCAAGTGTCAGTGCCGAAAAGGAACACAATAAGATGAACTCGGTAGTAACTACATATGGAGTCAAACTTCGATTGGCGCCAGCCAAGTACACACCTCCTTGCTTCGCTTCTGTCTTTTGGCGGCAAAATCTAATCAGATAGGGTTTAGTACCCCTCTCTCTCTCTCCCCCGTGCTAAAACACTAGCTCTCACGTTTTGGCTTCGCATTTAGAGAAATTCTCCATTCTCTAGGGTTTGTGTCATTCAAATTACTCTTGGATGTTCGGTTGGTTGAAATATTTACTTTTTTTCCAATGGAAGGATCGCCTCAATCTAAGTCCCCTGTAATTAAGCCCATTAACAAAGGCGTCGTTCACAGAATCTGCTCCGGTCAAGTCATATTAGACCTCTCCTCCGCCGTTAAGGAACTCGTTGAGAACAGCCTCGACGCTGGCGCCACCAGTATTGAAATCGCTCTCAAAGAGTACGGGGAAGAATGGTTTCAGGTCATCGATAATGGCTGTGGTATTTCACCTGCTAATTTCAAGGTAAAATTCCACCATTAGCCGCCCAAATTTTTTACCATTTATTTTTGTTTTTATTTTTTATTATTTTGTAGGTCGTGGCGCTTAAACACCATACGTCGAAGCTTGCGGATTTTCCAGACCTTGAATCTCTGACTACGTTTGGATTTAGAGGGGAGGCATTGAGTTCGGTTTGCGCTTTGGGGAATCTGACTATTGAAACGAGAACGAAAAATGAACCCGTTGCAACGCATTTAACTTTTGATCATTCTGGTCTGTTGATAGCTGAGAAGAAAACTGCACGGCAAATTGGTACAACTGTCACTGTCAAGAAGTTATTTTCGAATCTACCAGTGCGAAGCAAGGAATTTCATCGCAACATACGCAAGGAGTATGGAAAACTTATTTCCTTGTTGAATGTGAGTGCATCCATGGGTATCAAAAGCTTTAAAATTGTAGTTTATTACTTGTTATGTTGTTAAACTTTTTATGTGTGGATGAGAACAACATTAGATTGGTCTTTATTTGTTGTGCCTATTGGAGACTGTAAAATAGGGTTGACATAACGTGTTTATGAGGCTTTGTCCTTAATTTAGAAGCAACATGCATATGAGAACCTTTCCGTAGTAAGATTTGTGATTCATTATCAGGAAGGCACTGAAAAAATGCCTATAAAGTATGACTGGAGTCTATGTAATGCTCAATGAGTTATGCTCAATGAGTTTTTGATTGGATATTGTTTGCTTAACCCTGTAGTATCTTGTACATGACTGATGGTTTCATCCTTATAGTGCATAGATGCATCATGATACTATATAATTTATCAGTCAATAAAGAGTGTAATCTCTCCGTTCTCTTACTATGACAGACTACTATTTGGCTTTTTCTTCTCCTTTTTGTGTTAGGAGTTAGAGATACACATTGCTCAATCATAGCTATGTGGTACGTCTACATTGTGTTACTCAGCACTCATCCTTTCACTAATTTGGAATTTTGTGGATTAAAAGGATATTATTCTTATGTTTTTCATTACAGGCATATGCACTTACGGCAAAAGGAGTCAGGTTAGTCTGCAGCAACACAAGCGGAAAGAATTTAAAGTCTGTGGTTATTAAAACGCAAGGAAGTGGTTCCCTCAAAGATAGCATCATACAAGTTTTTGGCATGAACATGTTTAACTGCTTAGAGCCCGTGTCTATATGTATATCAGATGACTGCAAAATTGAAGGGTTTCTTTCTAAGTCTGGACAGGGTAGTGGCCGCAGTATGGGAGACAGACAATACTTTTTTGTAAATGGTAGGCCAGTGGATATGCCTAAAGTGAGCAAGCTTGTCAATGAAATATATAAAGGTGCAAACTCTAAGCAGTATCCTGTAGCCATAATGAATTTTATCATTCCAACTAGAGCATGTGATGTCAATGTGACTCCTGATAAAAGAAAAGTATTTTTTTCTGATGAAAGCATGATTTTGCAATCTTTGAGGGAGGGTTTGCAGCAGATATATTCCTCAAGTAATGCCAGTTATATTGTTAATGGAGTTGACGACACTAAGGAAGCAGATTTCTTTGAGTTTTGCTCTTCACCTGAAAAGTCTAATATCCTTTCAGAGCAGTCACCTCCAGCTGGAGTCAATTTGAAAGTTTCCATGAGGGAACATTCTCCAGAGGATAAAACCTCCTTTAGAACTGTCAATATCAACGCTCAAAGTTTGCAGTTATCAGAAGGGTCAGTACCTAGTGATCTTGAGAACATACCGACTTTAGGAGTACAAGGGACAAACAAGGTCGATGATGTTATTGAGGCTAATGCAGGGCAATTAACAAATCAGATGGATGATACAGCTAAAAAGGATTTATCAGGAGGATTAACCCTTGGACATCATGAGGATTTATTGAAGAAGGACTTCACCTTACAAGTACACAGAATGAATAAGATTGATGGTTTTATGGAGTCTAACGATGGGGGTTTGACAACTCATATGAACAGTATAGCTAGCAAGAACTCTTCATCCCCTTCAACTTCAATTGGGAAAGGAAATTCTGTAAGTAGAGATTGTAGTAATCATTCAGACTACGTTCAATCATCACTGAACAAATTTGTAACTGTAAATAAGAGGAAGCATGAAAGCATTAGTACCGTTTTATCTGAAGTGCCTGTCTTAAGAAATCAAAGTCTTCATTACCAATCGAATCTGCGTGCTTTGGGCTTAAGAGATCAAGTTGATGATTCCTCCAAGTTGAATGAGAACAAGCCTAGAAAGTTTCTCAGAGCGCATAACATCTTGGATGAAACTGAAAATCCTAGTTCTCCTAGTGGCAACACTAGTGGTGGAAAACCTGGAGAGGTACATGGTCCTAGTATATATTCCTAACTCGGTCAGTCCTGCTTTACCAGTAACAAAACAAGACAAGAAAAACTAAGCTGGATAAATTCCTTATGATAATAAAAGTAAGTCCAACCAATATTTAGGAAAAACCTGCATATGGTTTTTTCCTTTCAAAACAAATTTCTAAACTATGCTATCTGACTCTTCTCTTTGCCTATCGTAACCGAGTCAAACATATATCAGTATCAGATACCTCAGGGCTCAGATGAACAGGAGTATTTGGTAACGGTTATAAAAGTTATGTACCATAGTTGTGTACAATGCATCTACCATTTCTCCAAAACCTAGGTAGAAATCCTTTTTATGTTGTACATCCTTCATAATCTTGAAGGTCAGCCTAGAAGTCTAATTGTTATCAATGATCACTCTTCTGATTTCAACTAGTTCTTTCACAGGAATCTGAGAATCATGAAAAAGCAGCGCCTTCTGCTGGAACAGAACTCATTGATTTATTCCACAAAAATCCCGAGGATGTACCTGAAAAAGCATCTACAGTTCCAACATCAGAGTCTCTATCCTCTGCTTTAATTGTAGATGCTCCCGTACCTCCATCTGATAAAAAGATATGTTCTACCTTGGAGTTTAGATTTGAGGACTTATTGACAAAGAGGCGGCAGAGGATGTCAAGAGTACTGTACACCGGTTACAGATTCCTCCGCATGAAGAAAACAAGGTCCATGAAAATATTCAATCCAAGTAGCAGAATAGTTATCCAGTTCTTCTTTCAGTAATTTGATTTTCGATATTGTCAATAGGTGTTATACTGCTGCGACACTTGAGCTTTCTCAACCACAGAATGTGGAGCAAAAAGTACAAGCTTTAGATGCTGCTACTAGAGAGTTGGAGAAACTTTTCAAAAAAGAAGACTTTAGCCGAATGAAGGTCTTTATGCTACAAAAGCCTTTTATTTCCTTCTGTTTTGTTGGACCTGGAGTCTTGTGGGAGACACTGACCTGCCTAACTTATGCTTTTTGTGGACATGCATGAATTTCTCAAATTCTAAATTCATACAAGTTTCTTCTAGTTGATTGGATTGAATATATATAAGAGCACTTTATAGTCTTTGATCAGGATTGGTTTAGATGGGTTAGGTTTCAATTATGACTAGCATGAACTCAACTAAATGTATCTGTTAATAACATTGGTAATGAAGCAGGTTAGTTTTCTAATGTTTCAGTGCAAGTCTGAAACTGTGAACATGATAGTTGAATATATGCATGCATGAAATACTATCATATTTAATTAGTTATGGCAAATGGTTGCTTCTGTCTCTCAGGTGGTCGGGCAATTTAATCTTGGATTCATCATTGGGAAGTTAGATGAAGATTTATTTATTGTGGATCAGGTAACATCTTAGCTATTTCTTTTTCATGCCTGCTTGGTTTTGCCACTTTCATATGGAATTAGTTTTCTGCTTATCCTTTTTGTAAAATAAAATAAAATAAGATCTGTGTATTTTCAGCATGCTGCTGATGAGAAATACAATTTTGAGCATCTGGCTCAATCAACCATCTTGAACCAGCAGCCTTTGCTTCGGTGAGGAGTTTATAATGTTTATTGAATTACTTAGTTTCAAATAATGTTTTCTCAATTATAAAAGCTGAAATCAGAGGCGAAGTATTTTAGATAATGATGATTGAAGATAAGTAAATAGATCCTAGAAGTGCAGAAATTAATAATTAAAAAATTGCAGTAAGCGACGTTTGGGGTCCTGATGCTAGGAGTCTTTTTTATCTTTTTGCTATAGTAAATAAAGTAGATTCTAATGGTTGTGATCACAAAGAAGAAAATGATCTAAAAGTTGGTTATATATTATAGTACAATTATCGCTCTATTGCTGTCTACTTATCCTGTAATTGTGCCTGTCAATTAGGTGAATTTTATTGAGCTATTGAACTGAATGGATACATCATGTGGCTTCTGAACAGCCATTGAGCTGTCCCTTCTGAAGCTTCTGGCCAAATTTTTACACAGTAAACATGCTTGAAATCATCACAAGCTAGAAGTATTTCTAGCTTCCTTGCTTTTCATTTAAGGGGTGGGAACTGGATACAGATATTATTCTGGTGATTGCTCTGAAGCAGCAGCTGTACTTAGATGTTGAATTCAAAAGTATTTAATTGGATTAGGAAAGCATGGAATGCAAAAGTACGGAGTGTCATAAATTAAACCCCTCACAGAAAAAAATAAATACATATATTGTTTTGGATTGGTAGTCCAAGACTTGCAGCTGTTTTGTTTTCTGCTTTCTGCTTAAGGAGATCATTTAATTTCCACAGCGAATTCTGAACTTGACTTCTTACCATGTGCAGGCCTCTGAGATTGGAGCTATCTCCTGAGGAAGAAGTAGTTGCTTCAATGCATATGGACATAATCAGGTTCAATTTTCTGTTAGATGCGGTTCCTTTCACTCATTAACTATATGTTCTTTTTCCTTCCGGAGTCCTTTGAAACTTCAATTTTTCATGACCTCTCTGAACTAAATCTTTTAATGTGGCTTTATAAATTTTTATCTTTGTATATTCAGGAAAAATGGGTTTATTTTGGAAGAGGATCCACATGCTCCACCAGGGCACCATTTTAATCTCAGAGCTGTTCCCTTCAGTAAAAACATTACTTTTGGAGTTGAAGGTAGTTATGTGTTTAATTTAACGTTGTTCTTCATTAAAGTCATTTTACCCCTTTATGGTATTCTGGTTAAAGAACACATATGACACTAGGAATTTTTTATCGACTCGCAACCGATGTACTTGAGTATGCACATTACATAAAATGTAGTGAAAATGACTATTTAAGCAAGAAACATGGATATCAAAATGGTGGGAACAACATTATAAATGTTTGCCATGCCCATATGTGCAAATAGATATGACAGGGGTGGCAATTTTTAGACTCACACGTAAAAACACTGCATCTGTAAAATACACACACTCTGAAATTTGCCCGTCTAGAGAATATGTGCCTTATTAATTTTTATTGACAGTATTTTTGTTTCATGAAATGTAATGATGTCTTGAAGGATTATGTGCACAGCTTATTGAATGATATCTCTGTAAACAGATGTCAAAGATTTGATCTCTACTCTTTCTGATAGTCAAGGAGAATGTTCGATAATTGGTAGTTATAAAATGGACACATCTGATTCTGTTTGCCCAACTAGAGTTCGTGCAATGCTGGCATCACGTGCTTGCAGATCGTCTGTCATGGTAGGAGATCCACTTGGACGAAATGAAATGCAGAAGGTAATCTGAATTCTTTTTATCATTGCGAGCATTCTATATTTTATAAACAGGGATTGTACTTACTAGCATGTACATATAGGTTCTGAATATATTAGTTGGATTTGTCTGTCTCCACATGGAGTACGGATGCATTCGCCAATTCCTAGCCACGCAAATCATGCTTTCATTTTATTATTACACACAATTCTTATGTAAAGCTACTTGATATGGACATGTTCTTTTTTTTCTTTTTTAAATTATTCATTTAGTTTCAATCGAGGGCATGCATCTCAAGTTTGACATGATATTCCCAGATAGTAGAGCATTTGGCAGACTTGAAGTCTCCGTGGAATTGCCCACATGGACGGCCAACGATGCGACATTTGGTAG
Organism: Gossypium australe; assembly: GCA_005393395.2. NCBI lineage: Eukaryota > Viridiplantae > Streptophyta > Magnoliopsida > Malvales > Malvaceae > Gossypium > Gossypium australe. The sequence continues at coordinate 108,590,978 of CM016625.1, read as the reverse complement.
ACCTGACAACCCTAAGCAAAGAACCGGATGAAAATGACACAAGCTGTTGATCCCACCTTCCATTCCATCCATGTGGTTCTGCCCCTTATTTTTGGCTTGAGTTGAACTTATTCTGTATATATATTCCAGCTAATGATGATAACAAGCGCTGGAAATGTACAATGATACTGCCGTATTAGGAATGGCTGCCGGATCTGTTCTGTTGGGTTCTTCCTTGTAATGTTATCTTGTTACAGGCGTCTAAGAACAACCCAGGCGGCCAAGAAAATGGCTGGATATAGAAATTGTCTTTTCAGTCTAAATTCTATGAATGAGATTAAAATAATTATGGTGAAATTTGCTCCCCATTTTTTCATAGGTAAGTTAAAATATGTTGCTTTAAAGTAATATGGAAAATATAATTATGTTGCATTTTAAAAAACACCGATTTTTTATTTTGATTTTTTAAAATTGCTTTGCAAGACAATAAATTAACATTTTAATCAAGTTTACTATTTTTAAAAAAATTATATTTTTACCATACATTTTTATATACCATTTAAATCTAGTGAAGAAGAAAGGTTTCTTTATTAGCAGACGTGAGATCGGTTAATAATAGCCAATAATATAAATATCTTAAAAAGAATTCAAAGTAATACAACCTTTTTAATAATAACCAAACTAGTACAAGTTTTGTAAGATAGAGAGGGAAATCAGTTCAATGAATCCCAATTCCCCGAGTCCCTGTCAAATACTTGGAAAAATTAAAAAGAAAACATTATGATTTTCTTAAAAAAATTCAAGAAGAGACATGTCAAAAATCAAACTAAAATTGATTTGGAACCAAAAAGCTAACGGAATGTTGGAACTAAAATCGGTTTAAATAGATTGACTGTTAGGTATTCATAGCGTGGTAGTCGGTACTATCTATTTATATCAGTCCCAACATTTGATCTCAGTAATAAATCGGATTTTAGATTTCATTTCAGTATAAATTCTGATTTTTTTTTAAAATATATTATTGTTTTTTTGGGCATCAATCAAAATTTTCGTTAAAACAGAATCTAAAATTTATGGTTCTACCACACCAATTATCATGCTATGCTATGAACACCTAAAATCAATCTATTTGAATCTATTTTGGTTTGATTTTCCAACATGTCTTCATGATTTTTTTAAGTCATAATGTTTTTTATTTCTTTCCCACTGATCGATAGCGAATTGAGATTCGTGGTTAAAAATGCAAAAATCGGTTTCTCTCTTCAATGTACTAGTTTGGTTGTTATTAAAAAATATATATTACTTTAAAATGTGTTTAAATTATTTATATTATTGGGTAAAAAAATTAAATTCAAAGCTTTAAGATAATATTGTTCAGAGAAGTATTTATAAATTTTAAATATTAATTGTACAATAGACATAAAAATTATAAAAAAATTTTATTTTATGGCATACTCATAATGTTGAAGAAAAAAATATATTATACAAAAATATATTATTAAATTATCAAAGCTTAGGGTTAAAAAAACAACTCATTTGGCAATTCAAATTAAATTTATTTTTATTCGGATATCTAAATTGACATTTAAAAACTATTTGGACTATCACGTAGAACTTCCGTTAAAGAGGCAGTGAATTTTAATAATAAAATAATTATTTTATAATAAAATGATGACTAAAACGTAATGTTTTAAATATAAATAACTAAAATATAATTTAACATGAATATTTTTAGAGTGTTCATATTTTTATTGTTATAATATTTTCAACTATATTTTATAAACGTGTAGAAGGCCACAGGTAAAAACAACCCGCCCGATCCCCTCAAAGCAAACTCTATTTTTAAAACAGTGCGTGAGACCGGGGAAAAAACAACACAGTGAGATCGAAATTCAAACTGAAGCGTAAACCTTGTTCCTTCTTCTCTCTCGTTGGTATTTCAATTCCCTTTCTGTGTTTTTATTATTTAGGGTTTTTGTTTCTTCTTACCAAAGCGAAGCTTTAAGGTAATTATTAGTTATAAATTCTTTGACTGAGCTAGGGTTAGATTTCAAATCGTAATTGTTCTATCATAATAAGATTCAATTCCTTGTTTTGTTTTTTTCAAATCATTTCCTTTATCTTACTCTTTCTGATATCGGTCTTGACTTTTTTTTCTCGCAGTTATTTTTTGGTTGAGCTTCTACTGCATTCGAAAAGGGGGATCAAGATGGTAAATTACTCTACTCTGTTAACTTGTCATTCTGATTTCCTTATAAATCGTATGAAAAATGGGGAAATCGAAAAAAAAAAATTATGGCAATTTCTCTTGGGCTGTCAAAGGGCTTTTGGATTCATTTTATTTTCTGTTAATTGTTATTTCCTCAGCTAACCCGTTTTACACAAACTTTTGCCAGCTTCCTCTTTCTCTACTAAAAACTGCACAGGGCCATCCTATGGTAAGTGCATACTTTCCCTTGCACTCCCGTTATGGACTGCTGATAAAAGTTTGCTTCATTTATTGATTTTTGAAATGACTGGTTTTTTTTTTTTTTTGGTCTTTCTGTTGGCTAACAGCTGGTGGAACTGAAAAATGGGGAGACTTATAATGGACATTTAGTCAATTGCGACACTTGGATGAACATTCATCTTCGTGAAGTTATCTGCACTTCAAAGGTACAAATATCAATTCATTCAGTGTTTCTCATTTTATTTTATTTCCTTTCAGGAATAAATGTAAGAATATTGTTTTTTTTCTTAAAAAAAGAAAAATATTTGGTTGGGGTTTGATTGAAAACATATTGTAGGATGGAGACAGATTTTGGCGAATGCCCGAATGCTATATCCGTGGAAATACAATTAAGTATCTTCGAGTTCCTGATGAGGTAGCTTTTACTCTATATATGTTGTTTAGTTTACGTCAAGAGTATAGCATTTTTAGTTTTATTCACTCTTTAAGTTTTATAAATGCTTGATTCATCGTTGTCTTTGTGAAAGCATGAAGTGGATTTTTAGTGATTGAAAACTGTGGTGTTTAAAGGGGTGTTTTTTGTTCTAGGAATGTGGAGCTAGCTGTGTAATGATTTGTTTTTATAAGAACATCTGCCATCTCTAAGGGAAAACAAACTTTAGATCTTTGTATCTTACATGCCCTTTGTGCTGCACCCTCTCGAATTTTAAGCTCCACTTAAATATTGCTGCTTGGTCTTTATTATAATTTCTTGTGCCATTCTCCTAACCATTTTAGTAGCTTAATTTCACCAATTTGCTAATCTGAATAACTTTGCCATTGAATTTCAGGTAATTGATAAAGTTCAGGAAGAAACAAAGAGTCGTGCAGGTATGATTTAATTCTGTTGCTAGTTATTAAAAGTGGTTGATCAGTACTGTGGTAATCAATTTAAGTAAAAATATGAGTACAAGTAGTATGTTCCTCTGATGAGTTGCATTTCAAGCATATATAGCACATTCTCTGAAAGTGTATGTTGCAGATTATATTGTGTTTGGATAATTGTTTGCTGGAAGTGATGTAATTTTCGTATGCATGTAGTCCTTTATGTTCCCACCTTTTTCTGTCCCCCCGCACACCCTTTTTTCTTTTGTTTCTGTTGTCTTCTATTCTGTGCATCCAGAAAATTGCACACAGAATACAGTACCAACTATACAAAACTTTGCCCTTGTTGGTACTGGATACTATTAGAGATTTCTGCATTTGAAAACTGGAGTATTTAACTGGGCTTTTTTACTGCGGTTACCTTTTCAGATAGGAAGCCTCCTGTTTTAGGTCGTGGCAGAGGTAGAGGTAGAGAAGATGGTCCTGGTGGAAGGCAACCAAAAGGAGCTGGGCGTGGATTTGAAGATGGTGCTAAGGGTGCAGGAGGACGAGGCAGGGGCTCAGGTGGAAAGACCAGTGGAAGCAGAGGTAAATTTTCTAAGAGTCAAACAAGCAGCTGCAGAAGCGTGTATTCATATGTTGGCATTGAAAACACTGTGAAATCCTGTTGTAGTTTAGCAGATAATTTAATAATCTGTCATTGGCTGGTTTTACATTTTGACATATTCAGACTAATGGTCTGCTGTTGTTTTTTACTTCTGGTAATAGGTGGTGGCCGAGGTCGAGGTTGATGTCATGCTTCTTTATATTGGGCAACGTTGCTATTTTTAGAAGCTGGTTGCCTCCAATTGACCGAAGTTGGTTTCTGTCCTTTTGTTTTTTCTGTCGGAGTGGTTTGTCCGAAGTACCAAATATCATATAGCATTGCAAAATTAAGATTAAGATATTGTTTTGTGGTTTGCCACTTTGCCTTATTGCCCTTTTATCTTATTAAGGTTCTGTATTGTCAGACAGTTCCCTGTTAAATGATTACCCACTTTGTTGGAATGAATTTATTTACTTATCATGAAATGTCAAGCTAAAGAGCTCCAAATTTGTTAGTGATATACATATATATACTTGAGGGGAATAGATGGTGGGAGTAATAAGAGCTTCCGAAGGCTGAAAAGAAAAAGAATGAAAACAATTGCTTTAAATAGTAGACCAATTTAATTTCCAAGTGCTTTCTTACATTACAGTACGTGAACTGGGAAAACTTTTTGATGGAAAAGGAAAAGTTACAAAGACAAACCATGAGAGCAGTGCAATGTATACTTAGTAGGGACAACGCCTACTGTTTTTTCGATTTCGTGGTACCTTCTTGGCCAATGTACTTGTACTTGAGATCCAGGACCGACTGATAACTGGTGAATCATCACCCTTCCAACAGCATAACCGACCATCCTCACCACCGGTCCATCCAAAAAGGCCTCGACTTTGAGCAGTTCCACTTTGCATGCTAGGCATAGGCAATATGCTCCTAACAACACCCATATGGCCACCCCCAAGAACTGCTTCTGGAGGTCCTATTACTGCTGTTCCTTTATACTTTACCGGAAAATAACCTATAGAGCCAGCATTAGTCCCACCGATCACCCATAAATTGTCTCCTCCGGAACAGTGACAATCAACAAAATAATCAACCTGCAAAAAAGAAAAAATCCCCGATGGGACTTCTTTGGTAAAATGATCTTCAATAAAATTTGGTCCATGTTTTATCCAATTTCATAGCTTGCTTTACCCCTAGAAAAAGCTTATTTTTCGACTTACATGATCCAATGTCCAACTCTCTGATGCCAATGAACGAGCTTCCTCAAAGTTTGCTTCATTGGTTCCTTCCTTCCAATCCCATACACTACGAGGGGTTATAAAATAATTGTCTTAAGAACTAATTAAAGAGGGGGGAGGGGGGGATCATTCAATGCATTTAGTAGCAAATTAGCAGGAAAAAGAAAAAGAAGACATTTTGGAGCAGAGTCATCGAGCTTTAATGTAATTTCTGTTCCAAGTATATTTCTAGGTAAATGTTGGTACTGATTCACCGGCACTAAAAAAAGAAAGAGTTGAGAACAGAGTAGATTCCATCCACTATTTTGCAAATTCAGAAAACAAAGCATAATAATTTATGGTTCAGGGATAAATATACCTTAAAGTCTCAATGTTTGTTAAACACCAGAGCTTCTCATAAGAGTCCCCAAAAACCCCAACTTTTGCAATTGAAGTTCCCACATTGATAACCTGAATTTTTGGGACAAAAATAAAATCATATAACGTCACTATTGGCAGGAATTGTCAAAAAGAAACAGTGCATTCTCTAAACCACTAAGATGAGCAAAAAAAGTAGTAAATTCTGGACCATGAGCATAAGGATAAAACTCTTTTGCTGCTCAAATAACTTGTATGTTTAGTGTGTATAGACTGAAAAGACATTAGTCTGAAAAGGAACAAGTATAAACTAGGAATTCACATAGGAAGTACTTATAGGAAGTAGTACTACAATTAATCATCAGGATGAGTTAACAGATTACTTAACAGTTTAATCAGCTATATGCAATAAGAGTTCACCCAGTCTGTGCTAAAATACATGAGGACTTTGAAGTTATAAACAACTTTACCAGCAAAAAGTTTCAATTATATACTGATAAAAATACACCAACTAAATTGCTATCAAGCTTAACTGCTAAAAGTTTTCATGGTAGGAACAAGAACCTAAGAAGGAACCATCCTTCACATATCTAAAAGAATGAGGGAGGGATATCTAGTGGATATACCAGTCACCAAACAAAATAACAGAAAAACAAGTCAGCACTTACAGATTCAAGATGATCATCATCATTGATATCTCCATTGGTATCAAATATGCATATCAATCCATCAGCAGAAGCAGAAGCTAGTTTGTTTTGATGGTCAGGGACGAAATGTACCTTTCAACAATAAGGAGAAACACCAATGGTGAGAATAAGCTACATGATTCAACTGATAAAATCCTAACCATTACTAGCCTATCGCAAAAGCACAAATTTGTTTAATCTACAATCTAAGTTTCTGTAAGCCAAGCATGGCCACAAAAATGGGGATGTAATTATGTAAATAAAATAAAAGAAACCCATAGACCTCAAAAAAGATAAAGATCGAACAGGGGCCAAAGACTAACCTGAGTAACATCATCCACATGAGATTCCTCCAAGCATGCAACTTGCTTCTTGTTCCTCCAATCCCAGAAAAGTATCTGTCTTGTTGATAAACAAGCAATAACAAACATTCATGAAAAACTATACCAAAACTAACAGATGCTTGATCTAAAGTGGGGCAAAAAACAATGACTTTAGAACATATAATGAGATGAAAGCCAGGATAGACATAGTAAACCTGGGATTGACATCCAGCAGCCAAAAGATTATCATCAGACCCTCCAAATGAGAAGCTAAAAACCTCTTGAGAAGAACCAGCAGTTACACACGATACCTAAATCAAAACCCATCAAACAAAATCCACAAAAAACAATAAAAAAAGAGGTTCAATTTCAAAATCATACGGGAAAAACACTGGTCTATGAATTAACCTGTTGAAAAGTTCTGGTATCCCACGCCCTGATAGTTCCATCAGAGGAACAAGCGTGCAAAACATGCTGATTGGAACCACCAGAGAAAGATATATGATTAATAGTTGAGGAATGTCCCTTGCACTCTCCAAAATATTGACCCGTCATTGGCGAGTAAAGTTTCACTGCATTAGTCGATAAAGATACCGCCATGGAAGTCCAATCATCCCTTTTTCAAAAACTCAATTACCATCAACATTAACACCACGGGAACTTAAAAAAAAAAAAACCAATTTTCAACGATTAGAATCGATTTCAAAGAAAGGAAACGTACCTGGGGACGATTTGGAATACATAATCGTCGCCGTAATTGGTTTGTATGTAATCTTTTAGACCAAATTTCTTGGTTGAACTGGGAATAGGTTGTTGTTCTTCTGCTTCCATCTCTGAAGCTTCTATTTCTACCTCCATGTCTGTGAATTTTTAAGATCTTTGTGGTTGCTTTGAGCTTTAGCTATTGAAAAAGAGGCAAAAGCAAGGCGGGGGCGCCTATAGGCATGAAGGATTTCAGGGTTTTAGAGACGGTCGATTATAAACGGTAAAAGACCTCTCCAGCTCCTCTCAATTTTGAAATTGGGCAAATTAGTCACTCTCAAAGAATTGCTCTAAAAAAATTAGAGCAATATCCATGTTAATTTCAAAAGTAAGCAAGGACAATTACTCACCATGCCTTCCATCAATTTTACACAATTTTGATTAGTATAATAACAAATGTAACCTTTAATGTTTATATATTTTGTCATTTTAGACTTGATTCTAAAAAAATTCAACAAACTCATCTACTAAATTTATATATTTACACAAATGTTGTGGGATAAATTTGTTAAATTAGGATTAAATTGACAGAATGTGTAAACTTTTAAAGCTAAATTTGTTATTATATCAATTAAAATTTTGTATAATTGATAGAAGACATTATCGTCATGATTAATTGTCCTTAGTCGCTCTTTTCAAAATTGATATATTTGAGAAAGATCAATTTGCTCGATTTCAAGATTGAGAAGGACTAGAGATATCGTTTTACCAATAAAAACCATTAGGTTAGCTCTACTTGTTTCTAGTGACCAATCAGTTTTTGCCACCTCATCTCTTTTTTCTAGCAACCATAAAAACATCTAATTTTGTTTTTCACCCCTTCACTTTACAGAAAACTAATTTGTTAGAATTTGGTAAAGTTAGTTCAATTTAGTTCCTTGTATATAAATTACTGAACTGGCAACTTTAAGTTTAATGGTTAAACAAAAGGTTTAACAATGTAACTCAATTAGATTAGCTTCTCAATTTTCGTAAAGTGTAATGATCAAATTCTAATAAATTAAATAGAAAAATTAAATTTTTAATATTTTGTAAAGTAGAGATGAAATTCACAATTACACCAAAATAAAAATTCAAATTCAACACACAAGAAAAAAATAAAAATAAAACATTCTTACCTAAGAGCCTTACTATAAAATCTAGCATATTTATTAAATTTTTTTATATTATGCGTATTCGTTTTATGATTTATGTTTAGGATTAGTGATTGTCACTCTCAATAATGTTGTCTCCAATGTTTGAACCTACATTCTCCCATTGGGGAATGCAATCTATCTTACCATTGCACCCAATGTAACATCCCTAACCCTTATCCGTCGCCGGAACAGGGTTACGGAGCATTACCAGACTCTTCAGATCAAATACGAACATTCATATCATTTACCATACATACCAGAAAATAATCATAAATCACTCATATTGTCCATTGTATGAGCCCTCAAGGCCCAAAAATTCACATTAGAAACAAATCGGAACTAAACCGGAAACTCAGAGAATTTTTTACAAAATTTTAAAATTTTTCCTATGTGCAGAGGACACACACCCGTGTGGCCAGGCTGTGTGGGTGTTTGAAGTGGGGCACACGGTCGTGTCCCAACCTGTGTCCAATTTAGGGTGCTTACTGACTTGGGTCACATGGCCAAGCCACACGCCCGTGTGCTAGGCCGTGTGAAAATACCTAAGCATTCTGTTTCTAAATTTTAAAGATACAGGGGACACACGGCCAAATCACACGCCCGTGTCTCTGCCCGTGTTGATGAAAATAGGCTATTTCAAGGCCACATTTCTCACCCATTTTGATATCAACCTAAACATAACATTTTAACACATCAATATACCCAACAAACAATCAAAACAAGTCAAAATCATGTTTTAAACATAACATCATTTATATATATATCCAAATACCTAAACTTACCTATTTAATCCATCTAACTAGTCTAAAGTTAACCACAAATTGAATACAATAAACCTATATCATTCACATCAATATCACTAATATGTCTCATTTTCAACCCAACATATATATATAAGCAAAATTATAATTATTGACATTTACAGAAGAAAAACTTTGATTAAATCCACACAAACCCTATACATGCCATATAAACCATATTGAACGTTTCAAAAACTATCGGAATAAGCTGGATAGTGTGACTTGATGTGCTGATCCAATCTTCCAACCTCTTAAAAATCTACAAAGACATTAAACAACTCGAGTAAGCTTAACGAAGCTTAGTAAGTTCGATGGGTTAAACATAAATCTTATAAACCTACAATAACATATCAATTAAATAAATTCATTCAATATAAACTCCCTGCCAATCACAACTTCAACAGATGAATACACTTATTTCAGATCAATACCAATAACAAACAATATGTTTTTCAATTTCAATTACATATTCACTTACCAAGTCTTCCCAAATCGGTGAACGGCTTATGGATAAGAGTACATCGTTTTCAGAAGCCTGAAGGCTGAACAGAAGCTCATGAGAGCTAAACAGAAACCCATAAGGGTTGAACGGAAGCTCGTAAGAGCTGAATAGAAACCCATAAGGGTTAAACAAAAGCTTAAAAGAGCTGAACGAAAACTCATATGAGTTAAACAGAAGCTTGTGAGAGCTAAACGGAAAGTAAACACGAAAGTTCGCAACTGATGCTGAACCTCGATTTACTTAGGTAATTTGCCACATTTTCCTCCAATGCCGTCAATTCACCGAGTGTCGAATGTATTCAAATCTCTCGTTCCAATTGTTTTGAACATTCAATTTAAATTCATAACTTTAACAAAATTTCACTTTCAACAATAGATATGAATAAATATACAATACCATTCATCAATTAATATATATTTTTATATATTAAAATTTAATCGTACGAACTTACCTGGATTGAATTGTAATATTTGCAGAAGTTCAATGACTATTCCACTAATGTTCCTTTTTCACGAGTATCTGTGGGTTCTTGATATGAAACGAATTATGAAACCAGCTCATTAAGCTCTCTCTTATGGCGTTTTTAGACTATGAAATGTCTAGAAATCTATTTGGCCATTTGTTTTATTTTTAATTTCAACTAAATTACCATTTTGCCCTTAATTCATTTTATTTTATTTTCTGCTTATGCCGCCTCATGCCTTGATTTTGGGCTTAATTGCTCCTTAAGTCTTCCCTTATTTATTTATCAAGCCATTTAATCACTTATTTCCTATAATTCATAAGTTTTGTACATTTTTCAATTTAGTCCTTTTTAATTAATTAACTACCGAAACGTTAAAATTTTCTAACGAAACTTTAATACTATTTTAATGACACTCCGTAAATATTTATAAAAATATTTATGGCTCAGTTTATAAAATCGAGGTCTCAATACCCCATTTTCTAAAACCACTTGACCTAATTATTTTTATTAAATACAAATCACTAATTCAAAATTCTTTCTATAACCATATTTAACTCGTAAATACCAAATAATAAAATTTATGAACTTACTCGTCGAATTTAGTGGTCTCGAACCACTGTTTTCGACACCACTAAAAATCGGGTTGTTACACCCAACCACTTATTGATAACATATTTATACTTTTAATATACATATCTATAATATCTATCATCTATGCATATTAATTATCACTTAACTAATATTAAAGTTGATTATGTTAATTAATTATTATTTTGAAGAATATTACTTTGTTGAATATGTTAAAAATATTGTAATTCGGATATAAAAATTTTCTATCATAATATTTGAAGTGATAAGTTAATACATTTTAATTATACTCGATAATTTTACATTAATTATTGCAAATAAAAACACAATATTTGTTTGATTATTTAAATATTAAATGTATAAAATCACATGTAACGCATGTGACATTAAAAGTTAGTATATGTCAAAATATGAGTTTGAAAAAAAAATAAAAACATAAGTGTACGGGCCCAAATTTGCCCGGGCCCGATTAACCAAACAAAAACCAAAATTAAAAAAATCAATTAATAAAAATCCAAAACAGTCCAGTCCATTAACAACCCAATAAAAATTGGCCCAAAAATTAAATACAAACCCAAAACCACTACCCAAACCCTAGCCCACAACAGAAAACAAACAAAAACCCTAGCTAGCCTTTGCGCCACATGCCTTTAACAGGTCCAGCCCCCACACGCGTGCCGCGCCTCCGTACACTCCATGTCACTCGTCCTCCGTACTCCACAGCTGGCCTCTGTACCTACGAATAAGATGAAAACACAGCACAACAAAACTGAAAAGAAAAAAAAAGGATTGTATTTGATTTTCTTTTACGATTTTCAGCTATAAAACCAAATAAAAAACCAATTGTAAGGGCTTCTTTTTGTTTTTACACAATATCAATACAAAACACAGACAAGAATCATTACAAATGGCAGCAAATGTTGTTTATACCTTCTCTTTTTTTCTTTTTTCTTTTAGTTTATTCGAAACTCTCTGTACACGGCGACACCGACGGCGCCGGAACCCCACCGGTATCTTGGCCGGAGGGGATGGGGTAGAGAGATTTTAGTGAAGAGCTTTGTTTTTTTCAAAAACAGAATGGAGAATGAGTTTTTTAAAAAAATTTCGGTCTTATATACAAATTGAAAACGACATTGTTTTAGGCCGTGCGTTTGGGCACAAAACGGCGTCGTTTAACCCCTATAACCCGCGTGTTGACCCGACCCAGGGGAGGATCCGCGTGTTTCGTGAGAATGGGTTATTTACCATTTTGGCCCTTCCGCATTTTTACTTGTTTTAATTTAGTTTTTTATTTTTTTTGAATTTGGCCCCATAATTTACCGCGACTTCAATTGGGCCCTTACTCGAACGACGCCGTTTTGGAGGGCAGGGATATTTTCCCTTTCGGTCCCTCCATGTCATTCGCGCACTCGATCCAGTCCTTCCCTCTTTATTTATTTTCAGATTTGCCCCAGACTTTGGTTTTAGGTTCAAATTCGTCCTTTTTTTTACTTCTTTTGTGATTTTGGATATTATTATTATTATTATTATTATTATTATTATTAATATTCTCATTATTATTATTATTATTATTTTATTACCATTACCATTTTTATTACTATTACTGTTACTATTTTAATTTTACTATTAATTATCATTATTATTATTATTATTATTATTACTATTATTTTTATTTTTATTTTTATTTTTATTTTTATTACTATTACCATTATTATTATATTATTAAATTGATATTTAATATTTAATATTTATTTTTGTTTATTTTTTTAATAAATTTTACTTATTCCTTTTTATTTTATTATTTTCACTTTCATTATCATATTTTATTCATTATTGATATTTTTATATGTTTTCAAATGTTAGGTCATTTATTTCATTATTTTGTTATTATTATTAACATATTTTCATTATTATTTTCATTATTTTTACCTAAATTCTATATTAGTTTTACTAATTAATTTATTTTCATTATTTTACTTATAAAATGCTTAAGTCTAATATCATTTATTTGTTTATTTATCCCATTAATGGTTTATTATTTTATTTATATATATACATTTTTTTATTTTTCTTCTTGAATTTCTAAATAGGCTCGTATTTTCGGTTCATTGTGTTTTCTATTATCATTAGTATTTGTTTCATTGTTAATACTATGATCATCACTAATTGTTATTATTATCACCACTAATATGATTTTTAGTAATGTTGTTATGTCATGTATATTTGTTTGTTATTATTATTATCATGATCTTTATGCTTTATTAGTTTATTAAATTTAGGTCGTATAATTGTTCTTTAAACATGAGATTTTCACGTTTAGCCATACCCGAATATGAGATTTTTGTTTTGAAATAAGCAAATACCCCGCGTTTTAATATTCGAAAGAAATCGTGCCTTAACTTACTGGGTTTCGATTTTTCTCATCGAGTCTGAAAAACCAATTATTTTTAAAAAAAATCAAAGCATATAAGTTAAATAAAAATTTATTCTCGGGAATTCAAAAGTGTTGTGTTCTAACTCACTGGATGTGACATTTTGTTATCTCGAGGTAAGGATTTCTAAAAATAAATGCAATATTCTGTATTCGGAATTTTGAGAAATTGTGTCTTAACTCACTGGGTTCCGATTTTTCATTTGACCCAAATAACCGAATATCCTTCTTAAACTTAAATGCATGAGTTTTAAAAGTCAAAAGACAAGCTTAATTTCGAGGATTCGAAATGTCGTATCCTAACTCACTGGGCATGACATTTTACCTCCTCAAAATAAGCGGGTCTCAGCATCCAATTTAATTTATTCAAGTTTTTTCTTTTAAATAAAGAGGATCATATTTTAAAATCTTTTCAAATTTTCGACATTAAGACGTTAATTAATCAATTCGGTACCAATTTTGGGCGTTATGAGGGTGCTAATCCTTCCTTGTGTGTAACCGACTCCCGAATCCGTTTTCTCGAATTTCGTAGATCAAAATCATTATAAACCAAAATGTTTTAATGATTAATCTTAAGGTGATCCGATCACACCTCGAAAAAAGATTGGTGGCGACTTCATTTTCATTTTTAAAGTCGACCCCGTTTTCAACAACAAAAAATGGCTTCAACAATAAGTTTGAAAAAAAAATTTGAACTAACGAGAATATATTTTATTGCTAATTATATTATTAAATAAATATAAAATAATTTCTTAGTATGTTATTAATTATTATATGATAAGTAAATTATAAAATAAATATCGATAAAAATTATTAATATAACATTTAAATTGCAAAATAAATAATAATTTGATAAAATAAAATAAATAAAATCCAAACTCGATTTTCCTATCTACATTCATGATCTAAATTTTAATTTCTACATGTTTATTAATTATTTTATTTTATTTTATTTGGGTAAACTATACAAATGGTCACCCAACTATGCCCACGTTTCTATTTTGGTCATCCAACTTTAAAGTTTTTCAATTTAGGCACTAATATTTGAATTCATTCCTATTTTGATCACTTGATGTTAAATTGATCACGAAAAGCCTTTTTCTAACCGGTATAATGACACATTTAGTCCTCAATACTTGCTTATTCTATCAATTTTATCCTAATTCTAAACAATTCAATAAATTTAACCTTCACATTTACAAATTCTATCAATTTGATCCTCAAACTTCCTGACCAAAACTTTCAGCTTTTAGAATAGAGGCATTCCACATCTATGAATTGTTTTATTTATGGTTGAAATTATTCAATTTAGCACATAACCCTTTTTGTTTATATTTTTAAGAAGTTAGTGTTAGAAATTAATAAACATTGTTGGGGATTGACCCATATAAACAATGAAATATAAAAGGTAGTGAAAAACAAACACAAATTTTATGTGGAAAACTCCTCCGAAGAGGATAAAACCACGAGCAAAGGAGGCATCGACTTAACACTAATGGAGTAAACAAAATAGGAGTACAATGAGAGTATAAAACCCAAGCCCCGAATACAAAGCTCACACCCAAAGCTCTTACAAAAAGGGTTTCACAAAATTCTCTCAAACTTTCACCAAAACTCTATATACGATTACATCTTGTTTCCCTCAAAGAAAAGCCCTTGTTGATTGGCTTGTCTAAATCAGGGTTACAAAGGCCCTTTAAACAGCCTCAATACTAAGGGCTAAAACAACTAAAATAACCCTAAAGTAACCAGAGTCCAACTGAGAGAAGTCTTGTTGAGCTATACAAAACGTGGTTGTATAACATTAGGAATCGTCATGACATGTCGGCTCTCCTCGTCACGACGTCGACGCCACATCCATTGCCAAAAAACTACCGTGTCATCTCGATGTTGGAGACCTCATCGTTCCAATCTCGTGTCTGTTTTAGCCCTTCTTCTATTGCTCGTCGATTCTTGTCTAAAGTGCCCGCAACGTGTCCGATAAATACGAGACACACTCCACAAATCTCTACCTTGACTCGTATTTATCACGCCTCTTTTTCCATGCCCGATAACGGGCCTAAATTAAATTTTGCAAAATGTTAACCAAATCTAAACCGTGCTCGAACTTGGAAACTGAAATACTCCTAGTCTTCAAATCAGAGTTGTATAATGCAATAAATGCCAGTAATACCCGAACAAGAGAGAAAACATCAACTTTCTCCTCCTGACTGTAACCCTCTATGACCAACATTGCTTCAAACACTCTGTGAACCATTCGAGTCTTAAAGACCAAAAGGGGATGAGATTATTCTCTAAATCAGGTACATGTATGACATGACTCCACCTTTAACTAGATTATATGTAGAGAATAATAAATCATCACCCTCGTTCTCAGCCACATCAGTTACCTCCGTAATTATCCGAAACTGCCAGAAACTGAAATTTATGATTCCGTCGAACTTCTCGATATCCAAATTTGTTATGTCATTGAATGAGTCAATATGTGGACGCTGAACTAGGCTCTGATATCAATTTGTTGGGGATCGACCTGTATAAAAAACAAAATAGAAAAGGTAGAGAAGAACGAACACAAATTTTACGTGGAAAACTCTTCCAAAAAGGATAAAAATCATAGGAAAATGAGGCATCACTTAACATTAATAGAGTAAACAAAATGAGAGAACAATGAGAATATAAAACCCAAACCCAAATACAAAGCTCACACCTAAAGCTCTTACAAAAGGGGTTTGTAAATTTGTGGGGTGTACCTTACATTTATCGAAAGATTTGTAGGCGCTTACCAAAGTCAGTCGACAACGTCACAGCAAGAAGCTTACCAAAATTACGACAACGGACAAAGTTGTGACAACGCAAATGAGGACATTGCGACATGTTTCCCATAAAAATCAGGTTTCTTCTCCCAATTTGAACTCTACTATCTTTTCTCGGTTAAACTCTGATTACTTTAGGGATATTTTAATATGATTAGACCTATAACCTTAGCCTATTTAATAGGGCCTTGTATCCCTATTTTGAGAGGCCAATTAATAGGTAATTAAAGATGTAGTACTACAAGACTTTTCTTTTAGGGCGACATGATGTAGTCGCAGATGAGTTTTTGTGAGAGTTTTTTTGGTAACTATGAAGAGAATGTTGTACCCATTTTGAGAGAATTCTATGAGAGTTAGGGTTTTGTTTTTGAGTTTTCTCTATAAGAGTTAAGGCTTTGTATTCAGGGTTTTGGGTTTGTACGTTTAGTACATTTAGGTTTTCTCCATATTGAACTCTAGTTTGTTTACTCATTTAGTGAAAAGTTGAAGCCTCTTTTGCTTGTGGTTTTTATCCTTTTCGGAGGAGTTTTCCATGTAAAATTTTTGTTCAATCTTCTTTACCTTTTTTATTTTGTTGTTTATGTGGGTTGATCCCCAACAAACTAGTATCAAAGCTTGGTTCGGATTCTGCAATTGACCCATTCAGAGGTAGTGACAATGAATTTCAATATCGAGAAGTCCGATGAAATCTCAAATTTCAAATTGTAGAAGTTTCGGATAAATCAGAGTGTTTAAAGCAAGGTTGGTCCCAAAGGGTGACAGTAAAAAAAGGAGTTAATTTCCTCCATGTTTTCTCTCATGTTATGAACCACACATCTGTTCGTGTATCAATGGCCCTAGTTGCATTATATAACCTTGATTTGAAGAATATGATTCTTTTTGTTTCCAAGTTTAATAATGGTTTAGGCTTGTTAACATTTTGTAAAAATTGAGTTTGGCCCATGATGGGGCTTGGAGAAGAATGTATGGTAAATACGAGTCAAGTTGGAGATTTGTGAACTATTCATCTTATTTTTGGTCGAACAAAAGGCGATGTCATGACGAGAACCTTCCCGACATTACGACATCGTGTTGACATGAATGGGGACGTGAAGATGTGTTCCCCACATAAATCGGGTTTCTTTTTCTAGTTAAACTCTACTATCTTTTCCTAGTTAAACTTTAATTACTCTAAAGATATTTTAGTATGATTAGACATCTAATTTTAGCCTATTTAAAGGGGCCTTGTATCCCTATTCTGATAGGCCAATTAAAAGGAAATTAAAGATGTAGTACTACAGGGTTTTTCTTTTGGGGGCGACAAGATGCAAATGAGTTTTTGGTAAGAATTTTTGTAGAACTATGGAGAGAATTTTTTACCCCTTTTAAGAGAACTCTATGAGAGTTAGGGTTTTGTTTTCTAGTTTGCTCTATAAGAGTTAAGGCTTTGTATTCGAGGTTTTGGGTTTGTACGTTTATTACATTTAGGTTTTCTCCACATTTAACTCTTGTTTGTTTACTCATTTAGTGAAAATTCAGAGCCTCTTTTGCCCGTGGTTTTTATCCTCTTCGGAGGAGTTTTCCACATAAATTTTGTGTTTAATATTCTCTACATGTTCTATTTTGTTGTTTATACGGGTCGATCCTCAACAAACTGGTATTAGAGCTTGGTTTAGATTTTGTTATCAACCCGTTCAGGGATAGCGACAACGAATTTTGATATCGAGAAGTCCAATGAAATTACAAATTTCAAATTGTAGAAGTTACGGATAAAGCTAAGTGTTTAAAACAAGCTTGGTCGCAAAAGGGTGACAGTCAAGTGGAGGGAGTTGATTCCCTCGATATTTTCTCTCTTATTATAAACCACACGTTCATTCGTGTATCATTGGCCCTGGTTGCATTATACAACCTTGATTTGAAGACTAGGTGTCTTTTAGTTTCCAAGTTCGAGAACGGTTTGGGCTTGGTTAACATTTTGCAAAGATTGGGTTCAACCCGTGATGAGGCCAGAAGAAGAATGTATTGGGAAATGTGTCCATATTGTAGTAAACATGTAACTGTTTTCTATTTATTTGAACGATGAATAAATAAATAAAGTTAATTTCACATTTTACTATTATGTCTTTTGTATTTTTGTCTTTTATATTTTACATACACAGCAAAATTGTGACAAGCAAATATAAGATCATTAATTATCTAAGTTCAAATTGAAGATAAGTGGCATTGTAAGAATGTTTACATTGTGAGAAAGACAACTTACTTCAATAGATAATCTAAATGAGTTCGTAATCCCGTAAAAGAATCAAAGTGAGCATTTGATTCAAATACTAGGAAGGATTATTATGTTGTCTACAATTCCAATTGGGGAGATGGCTAATCTTGGCTATCAGAGCAGTTGACTCCATGAGTAGAGACATAGATGTATTCATTGGTAGAATGATACATTGGACTAGACCCATAATGAATTAATTCTGAATTCGTTTTGTGAAATAATTCACTTGTGACTTTAATGGTGTGATTTACCTAAATCCTGAGTTAGTCACTGACCATGCGTATGCACCTCATGTGCTTTGATATAAGTGGAAGCTTATGCTCTAAAGATATCGAACCTATAGCCGATATATTGGATACATGACTTGTGTATGGCATGGCTTTATTAGCAACAGTGGAATTCATAGCTCAATTAAAGAGTTAATGATATCATCTCATTGGCATTGTGTGGATTGATAAATATGGAACGTGATCACGAGTTGCTTGTTCTCAAACGAGCAGTTTATCACAGTCATTTGTTGATAGTGATTATATTAATCATTAAGAAGACACAATGGTGACAATAAGATAAAATAAGATTGTATTGAGTGAACAGATTTAACTCAAAGAATCAATGATATCATATGAGGGTAACATATGCATGACGAGATCATTAGACAAAGCAGTTGGATGAATTACTTTCCTAAAGAGTATACAATAATGAGTTTTCAATCATGGTACTTATTGTGGATTGACTCCATGATTAAGTAACTGCGAATTATCGAAACGATGCTTCTAGACATAATTACAATTATTAAAGTCTAATTGTATATATCTGATTGGTCCCTCCGTTAGCTCAACAAGAGCTCGATCGAACTACATTTGAATCAGAAGAAAATGTTACGACTTTGGAAATAATTTAATTGAGTTGATTTATTCGACGTGGAATTAAATTAGGTGGTCGTGAGAATTGTTCAGCTAGAGAATTTGATTAAAGAAATTTCTTAAAAAATTAATTTTTAAAATCTTAGTGATTTTTGGAAAAATTAATTTTGATCAAGTAAAAATAAATTAATAAAAATAATTAAAATTAAGATGATATTTTTGAAAATTAATTTTCAAGTCAAACAATTGATCCAATGGGTAATTGAATGTGAAAATTGGACCTGAGATCGTAAATTGGGCTTAGGGGCCTAAAATCGAGACCAAGACCCAAAAACTGGTCGAACTAGACTCGGTATGTAAAATCGGGTCGACGGTCCAACTGGTGGCTAAACCAGATCGGTCGGGTTGTCACTGACCCGGACTGAACCGGTAGCAGCCGAATCGGTTCGGGGTGCCATAAGGGTGTCGCACCTGCATCACCGGACATGGAGGTTCCAATGGCTGTGACAGTTGCGTCTCGGTGGCCGACGACAGTTGGTCTTCGGTGGTTGAGTAGTGGAAGAGTTACACTCCTACTGGGACTCTACCATAGAATTTAATTTTAGATTAACTATTCCAAAAATAATATTATTTTAATAGTTTAATATTAAAGTGATTAGCTTAATATTAAATTTAATTTAATGTTTATTTACAAGATAAACATTCTATTATTTTAGTAAGATTTAATATTAAAGTGATTAAGTTTAATCATAGTTGAACTCTCTAAACTCTCCCTATGTCATAATTTTACATACACTTGAATTCAAGAGAAAGTTGTAGAGAGAAAATTCTCTAAAGAAATTATTTCAAAAAATTTCTAGAGATATTTTTTTTTACAACTTGACCTAAAATTTTAGAGAAATTACAAAATTACCCAACTGGTAATATTTTGTGAAAAATTTTCTGATTAGAAGCGACCCACACTCGGCAAACGTGAGATTGAGGATAGTGAAGAAGACTACTTAATCGAAGCGCTCATCCTAGACGAATCGAAAAGGTACAATTTTGATTAAGTGTTTATTACATTAGATATCATAACCAAGATCTTATTTTGGAAAAAAAATTAAAACTTTGTTTTCCCTAAATTTATTTTCCGCTGCATTTTCCAAACTCGTTTTTTCCAACAAAAAGTATGGTAAATACGATTCAAGGTGAAGATTTGTTAGCTATGGCTCATATTTTTGGCCAAACAGAGGGTGACATCATGACAAGAAGCTTCCTAACGTTGCGACGACGGACGACGTCGTGATAACGTGAATAGGGACATGGCGACGTGGCAACGTGTTCCCCACATAAATCGAGTTTCTTCTTCCAGTTAAACTCTTTTATCTTTTTCTTGTTAAATTTTGATTTCTCTAGATATATTTTAGTATGATTATACCTCTAATCTTAGCATATTTAAAAGGGCATTGTATCCCTGTTTTAAGAGGCCAATTACAAGACAATTAAAGATGTAGTACTACAGGGCTTTTCTTTTGGGGGGCAACAAGATGTAGTCACAGATGAGTTTTTGATGAGAGTTTTTGTGGTAACTATGGAGAGAATTTTGTACCCCTTTTGAGAGAACTTTATGAGAGTTAGGATTTTATTTTCGGGTTTGCTCTATGAGAGTTAGGGCTTTGTATTCGGGGTTTTGAGTTTGTACGTTTAGTACATTGATTTTTTCTCCATATTGAACTCTAGTTTGTTTACTCATTTAGTGAAAAGCTAAAGCCTCTTTTACCCTTGGTTTTTATCTTTCTGGAAGAGTTTTCCAAGTAAAATTTGTGTTTAATCTTTTCTACCTTTTTTATTTTGTTGTTTATACGGGTTGATCCTCAACAAACTGGTATCAAATCTTGGTTCAGATTTTGGAATCGACCTGTTAAGGGACTGCGACAACAAATTTTGATATCGAGAAGTCTAGTGGAATCATAGATTTCAAATTTTAGCAGTTTCGAATAAAGTAGAGTGTTTAAAGTAAGGTTGGTCACAAATGGTGACAATTAAGTGAGGGAGTTGATTTTCTTGATGTTTTCTCTCCTGTTATGAACCACGCGTTCGTTCATGTATCATTGGGCTTGGTTACATTATACAACCTAGATTTGAAGACTAGGAGTCTTTTAGTTTCTAAGTTTGAGAATAGTTTGGGCTTTGTTAACATTTTGCAAAGATCGAGTTCAGCCTGTTACGAGGCCTGAAGAATAAGGTATGATAAATACGAGTCAAGGTAGAGATTTGTGAGTTATGCATCTTATTTTTGGTTGAACAGAAGGTGACGTCATGACGAGAAGCTTTCCGACGTTGTGACATCGTGACGACGCGAATGGAGACGTGGCGACATGTTCCCCACATAAATCAAGTTTCTTCTTCCAATTAAACTCTGCTATCTTTTCCTTATTAAATTTTGATTACTTTAGAGATATTTTAGTATGGTTAGACATCTAATCTTAGACTATTTAAAGGGGCCTTGTATCTTTGTTTTGAGAGCGCAATTAAAAGTTAACTGAAGATGTAGTACTACAGGGCTTTTCTTTTGGGGGTGACAAGATGTAGTCGCAGATGAGTTTTTGAGGAGAGTTTTTGTGGTAACTATTGAGAGAATTTTGTACCCCTTTTGAGAGAACTCTATGAGAGTTAGGGTTTTGTTTTTGGGTTTACTCCGTAAGAGTTAGGGCTTTGTATTCGAGGTTTTGGGTTTGTACGTCTTGTACATTTAGGTTTTCTCCATATAAAACTCTAGTTTGTTTATTCATTTAGTTAAAAGTCGAAGTCTCTTTTGCTTATGGTTTTTATCTCTTCGGAAGAGTTTTTCACGTAAAATTTATGTTCAATCTTCTCTACCTTTTTTTTATTTCGTTGTTTATACGGGTCGATCCTCAACAAACTAGTATCAGAGCTTGGTTTAGATTCTGCAATCGACCCGTTCATGGATGGCAACAACGAATTTCGATATCGAAAAGTCCAATGGAATCATAGATTTCATGTTGTAGCATTTTCAAATAAAGCAGAATGTTTAAAGTAAGGTTGATCGCATAGGGTGACAGTCAAGTGGTGAAAGTTGATTTTCTCGATGTTTTCTTTACTGTTGTAAAGCACATGTCCGTTCATGTATCATTAGCCCTTGTTGCATTATACAATCGTAGGTTTGAAAACTAGGAGTTTTTTAGTTTCCAAGTTCAAGAACGATTTAGGCTTTGTTGACATTCTTTAAAGATCGAGTTTGGCCCGTGATGGGGCCTGGAGAAGAAGGTATGGTAAATACGAGTCAAGGTGGAGATTTGTGGGGCGTTCCTTGCATTTATCGGACAGTTTGCAAGCACTCACCAAAGTCAGTTGGCGACGTCACGACGAGAAGCTTCCTAACATTGTGACGACGAACGACGCCATAAAGATGTGAATGAGGACATTGCAACATGACGACGTGTTTCCCACAAGAATCGAGTTCCTTCTTCTAGTTAAACTCTGCTATCTTTTCCCAATAAAACTCTGGTTACTCCAATAATATTTTAGTATGATTAGATCTCTAATCTGAGCCTATTTAAATGGCCATTGTATCCCTATTTTGAAAGGCCAATTAAAAGACAATTAAAGATGTAGTACTATAAGGCTTTTCTTTTGGGGTTGACAAGATGTAGTCGCAGATGAGTTTTTGGTTAAAGTTTTTGTGATAACTATGGAGAGAATTCTATACCCTTTTTGAGAGAACTCTATAAGAGTTAGGGTTTTATCTTCGGGTTTTCTCTATGAGAGTTAGGGCTTTGTATTCGAGGTTTTGGGTTTGTACGTTTAGTACATTTAGGCTTCTCTATTTTGTAATCTCGTTTGTTTGCTTATTTAGTGAAAAGCCAAAGCCTCTTTTGCCCGTGATTTTTATCCATTTTGTACTCTCGTTTGTTTACTCATTTGATCTTCTCTACCTTTTCTATTTCGTTGTTTATACGGGTCGATCGCCAACAAACACCATTAAAAGTAATAAAAATTTAAATATAATATATAATAAAGTTATATAAATAATATTTTCGAAGGAACATAAATAACTTAGTGTTTGTAAATAAAATAAAATTTTCACTTTGACTAGCATAATTTTAGTTTTTAATTAATTTAGTAAATGATTTGACACTAAATCAGATTATTAGTGATATGTATTGCTTATTGTGGATTTAAAAATTAAAAATAAATAGAACACATAACAGTTTATAAAAATTTTAAAAAAATTATTATCAATGTAACAAAATAAAATTCAATTAATTCTTTCACATTTTTTTCTTATGAAAAAATTAAATGTTCATAGTTTTTTCTTATATAATTACTGATTGAAGAATTGGATTTTTCAAAGCCATATTTTTTTAACTTTAGATTTAATTTCTAATTTCGAGGACCAACTTTGAGGACTATTTCTATATACCTTGAAGGAAATATAATACAGTTAACAAGAAGAGTAAATCTAAAGGGTTTTTTTAAAAAGGTTTTTCCATTTTCTTTAGCAAAAAAATTATAGTCAAAAGGTTATAAAAAATTATATCTAGAAGAAAATAATGAAAAAAGAAAAGAAAAGGAAATAAAGTTTCAAGATAAACTCATTGGTATTAGGAATTGGCTTGGAGAACGACTCGTTAATTGAAAGAAGTTTTTTTTTTCTTTTTGGATTTTACAAATTTATTGATGTGGACAGCCTCTCTTTTAAAAGCTAAAAGCATTAATTAAGAAGTTTGAGGGTCAAATTGATAAAAATTTTAAATAAGAAGGGTTAAATTTATAGAATTATTTAGTATTAGAGTCAAATTGATAGAATATGTACATATTGAGGACTAAATGTGTTATTATACTAGTTAGAAAAAGGTTTTCCGTTATTAATTTAACAATTGGTGACCAAAACAGGAACAAATTCAAAAGTTAGTGCCTAAATTGAAAATTTTTTAAGTTGGGTGACCAAAACAGAAACTCGGGCATAGTTGGGTAACCATTTGTATAGTTTACCCTTTATCTTTTTATCTAAATTGTTTTATTAGTGATTTATTTTTAAAAATTCAAGTATATTACTTTTTTTTGTTCAATAGTTCAAGTATATTAATATTATTCAGTTAGATATATTAAAATAAATTCTCTTTGGATCAATAGAAGGATCTCTAATCAAATTTATACCATCCAATTAAATACTGTTAGACGGTCAGGAAAAGCAGGCACTTGGAAACGTCATGGAGGACTCTCTCTTGGCTCCAACGTCGACAGAAGATGTCCCACGTACTTTGAGGAAATTCAAGCGAACTCGTATGGTTTCTTATGGTCAGGAGGATTGGGTTGATGCTTGTGAAGAAGGGATGGTTGACGGTGGGAGTAGTCCCCAATCTCAAAATGCATCGTATAGGGATCGTTTGGTTGGGTTAATCCATCCCAACAACAGACTTGGCAGGATTGGGATGTTGAAGATGTTGATGGTGATGTTTGTTTTGATGATGTTGTTTCGGACTCGGAGGAAATAGTTATTTCTGGTGCTCGTGAGATCTTTTCGGTAGAGGAAAAACGGGAGATGCGCAAGCCTTGGCGCACTGCGTTGATTGTAAAACTCTTGGGGAAAATCCTGGGAATCAAAGCTCTCTCTTCCAAAGTGCAGCAACTCTGGCGTTTGGAGGGGAATTACAAGATCATGGATTTGGATAATGACTATTTCTTATTCAAGTTTCAACAGAAATCATATTATATTCATGTCTTGCATTGAGGTCATTGGATCATTAGTGGACACTAACTTATTGTTCGTCAGTGGTTTCTGAATTTTCAGCCAAGTTATGATAAGATTGAGTTTCTTGTTGCTTGGGTTCGTTTTCCAAAATTACCTCTGGAATATTACACAGTTATGGCAATTTGGAGGATTGTTTTTTTGTGTGGGGAGGGTAATTCGCATTGATTGGAATACGGAAGATGTTCAAAGAGGAGGATTTGCAAGGGTTTGTATTGATTTGGATTTAACCAAACCATCGTGTTCCTCTGTTCGTCTCGGCAAGGTTTGTCAACGTGTTGAATATGATGGGCTACAATTGATTTGTTTTCAGTGTGGTAAGTTTGGTCATAGGAAAGACTCATGTCCTATGTCCACTACTGCTACTTCTGGCACTGATAAGGTTCTTTCTTCTCCGACTCATGTTGCATTGGACATGCCTTTGGAAATGCCATTACAGCTGACGGAATCTTTTGGACCTTGGATGCTAGTGCAACGTAAAACCCGCAAACCAGTGAGAGACCCAGTTTCAAATGGCAAGTCTTCAATTGGGAGTGATTTTCGGCATGACATGGGGAGATTCTTTGCCTTGAATGTTGATGATTCTGGTAATAATGATAATACTAAATTTGAGGCTACGTTGAATGATTTTGTTAAGCATAATAAAAGTGGTTTTAAGGCTGGGATGAAAAAAGACTAGAAACTTTCACCAAAAAAAAAAAGACTAGAAACCGAGGAAAGACGGGGGGATTAAAATTCACCCTAGAAAATAGGAGGATCATCTGAAGAAACAAGGTGAGAAGTTGATTGATAAGTCTAAGAATGTTGTGCTTGATTCAACTCCTTTGACAGGCCCTTATCCGGGCGGGCTCTTCCAAATAGCTTGTTTTAGACCCATCACGTTTGGGCTCTTTAACTGGGCCACCTTTTGGTGTTAATATCACTGATAAGGCTCCTTCAAATCCTATAGTCAATTCAAATCATGTTCCTTCTCCTTTGAACAATGTTGGTAAACTGGCCTCGTTTGTTGTATTGAAGGATATGGCTACATCTTCTACGGGGTTGGTTTGTAATGAGTCTTCTTTAGTATCGTCTAGTGCGAACAATGCAACTTTTGGTAGTGAGGCAGCAGCCTTGGTGTCATTTATGCAAGAATGATTTTGCAAGCTTTGGCTTCTTGCTTGAGTTGTTATTTTTCATGATTTTGTTTTGGAATTGTCGATGTGCTGCTAGTTTAGAAGCTAGGCGCAACATAAAGGAGCTAGTTCAGTTACATAGAGTTCAAATTTTGATTATTGCAGAACCACGTATTAGTAGAGGGAATGCTGATAAAGTTATTTGAAATTTACGGTTTGATAATCACATGAAGGTGGATGCGTTGGGGTTTTCAAGGGTATATGGGTTCTATGGAAGTCATCTGTTGGTAGTGTGGAAGTTGTTTGCCGAAGTAGACAATTTATTTCCCTTATTATTGATGATGGAAAGAAGTTGTGGTGGGCTCTTACAGCGGTTTATTTAAGTCCAACACCTTCGATTCAGGGTTTTTTTTTTTTTTTGGAATTATCTGCAGGATTTTTCAGATTTTGACTCTCTGCCTTGGCTCCTTATCGGTGATTTTAATCAGATTTTGTCTTTAGCTGAGAAACAAGGTGGAGCACCTGAGTCTTTTAGGAGAATGGATCAATTTCGGGATGTAATGGCTACCAAGCAACTTATACAACTTGATGCTAGTGGATGCATATTCACATGGAGTAATGGTCAGTATGTTCATGGTCTGATTCGTAAGAAACTAGATAGGGCTCTTTGCAATGTGGCGTGGCTGCAAACTTTTAAGGATGTCGTTGTTAGAAATTTCCCTCGTTCGCATAGTGATCACTGCCCTGTTGTTGTCTCTCTTTGTGGTTCTAATGTTATTAATAGAGAAGCATGTACGTTTCGTTTTGTTATGGCCTGGCAGACTCATGTGGATTTCTCTGCTATGCTTCAAGCTTCTTAGTGGGATAATGTTGAATTACCTGATTCATTACTTTCTCTTCAGATTTCTCTAGGTGAATGGAACAAATCTATTTTTGGTAATATTTTCAAAAGAAAAAGACATCTACTTGCTCGTTTAGATGGTGTTCAAAAGGCTTTGGAAATTCGGCCTAACCCGTTTCTTTTTAGACTTGAAAAAGATCTTATGACTGAATACAACATTATTTTGGTTCAGGAGGAATCTCTTTGGTACTAGAAATCAAGATCTCAAGTGGGTGCAATTTGGTGATAGGAATACAAAATTTTTTCACACTACTGCATTGATTAGGAGGAATAGAAATAAAATTCTTGCTTTAAAATCAGATGATAGAGAGTGGATTTCAGACCCACAAGTGTTACAACAGATGCTCATCTCCCATTTTCAATCTGTCTATCAGGAGGAACCTATTGATTTAAACTTGTCTTAGTTTTGCTCGAGGACAACTGTTCCTTTAGGTGATCGACAACTTGCTCAGCTTTTGCATATTCCTCACGATCATGAAATCCATGCAACTCTTAAGTCTATGGCTCCTTGGAAATCCCCTAGTCCTGATGGGTTTCAAGTGGGATTTTACCAGCTATTTGGGGTGTGCTACGACTTTCTTTATGTACTTTTGTTAGGAATGCTTTCATGATAGGTTCCTTTGATGAATCTTTGAGTAGAGGTTTGGTGGTGTTGGTGCCTAAGGTTGAGAATCCGGAGAAAGTTTCTCAATTTCGTCATATTTCACTGTGCAATGTAACTGTCAAGCTGCTTTCAAAGATTTTGGTGAATAGAATTCGTCCTATGTTGAAGGATCTAATTTCTCCTACCCAAAGTAGTTTTATTCAGGGTAGAGGGACCATTGATAACATTATTGTGGTCTAAGAGATTGTCTACTCCAATGAAAAAGAAAGGCTAAAGGGGAGGTATGATTTTGAAGATTGATTTGGAAAAGGCTTATAACAGGATCAAATGGGACTTTCTGCGCTGGGTTCTAATGGATTTGGGGTTACCTTCTTCTTTAATCTCGTTGATTATGTTTTATGTCACTTCAACGGAGATGAATGTTATATGGAATGGGGAAAAGACGAAGTATTTTAAACCTTCTCAGGGTTTAAGACAAGGTGATCCATTGTCTCCATATTTTTTTGTTCTTTGTTTGCAAAAAATGTCTGAAATTATTGATCAAGTAGTTGATAATGGGGGTTGGACACAACTTTCTCTATGTAGGGGGACCCTCTGTCTCACATATTTTCTTAGTAGATGATTTGATCTTAATGGGTGAAGCTTCAGCCGAACAGTGCAATTTTATGATGGAATGTCTTAATCGGTTTTGTTCTTTTTCAGGACAAAAGGTTAATTATTCTAAATCTTTCTTTTTTACCTCTCCTAATGTTCCTGTTGAGGTGGTTAAGGGCATTGCTAGCTGCTCTCAGATATTTCATTGCACTGATCTTGGGTGTTATCTTGGTGTCCCGTTGCACTCCGGTCATGTCACCAAGCATACCTATGCTTATCTTTTGGATAAGGTGAAGAAACCCTTGGCATCTTGGAAGGCTAATCAACTTTCTTTGGTAGGGAGGGCAGTTTTAGTGCAGTCAGCTACTAGCTCTATAGCTCTCTATACTATGCAGACTTCACAATTACCTGTTTCAGTGACCAAATAATTGGATTGTCTAAGTCATAATTTCCTTTGGGGTTCTTCTCCGGAGAAGAAAAAAGTGCCTTTGGTTAAGTGGGAGACTGTGTGTCAAGAGAAAAGCAAAGGTGGTCTGAGTATCCGTCGTTCAGCTTCCATGAACATAGCTGTTCTTGCTAAATTGGGATGGAAATTGGAGAATGGGGACTCGGCTCTTTGGGCTCAAGTGTTGTGATCCAAATACTTGAAAGGTGATAATTTCCTTAATTTTAAACCTAAATCAAATTCATCCCATACTTGAAGGAGTATTCAGTCTTCGAAAACTCTTGTTCGTAAGGATTGCGCACGTTTGATAGGTGATGGTGTTGCTACTTCCTTTTGGTATGATAAATGGTTGGGCAATGGTTCTATTATGGAGAATTTTGCGATTGATGTCTCCCCTGAATTCCATCACTTAAATGTTAAGGACGTGGTCGTGGACCCTAGTTCTTATAAAGTGCTGGTAGATGCCTTGCCAGTTGAAGTCCGGGAGTAATTATCAATGGTGCATGTAGCAGGCCCAATCTGCCCGGGCCCACACCAATACCAAACCAAATAAACCAAAATTAAATAAAACCAAACAAAAATCCAATAACAGTCCTTTTATTACAAAATATACAGGCCCAATTACTTAACAGGCCCAAACAGGTAGCCCAAATTTGACCCAAATTGAAAAGGGCCCGATACCTAAATTTTTCAGAAACCCTAAGGGTTTCTGAAGTTTGCTTCGCGCCGCAACAGCCCCAACAGCAAGCCACCCCGCGCCACGTCGCCACCGTACGGCCTCCGTACGCCACCCTCGTGCCTCCACGTCGTCTCGTACCTACGCAAGAGAACAAAACAACAGCAAAGCAAAGAAAAAATGGGGTATTTTTATTTTTTTTCTTTTATTTTTCTTTTCGGTTATAAAAACCGAAGCAAAAAATTTGTAATCTCTTCTTCACGTTTTTGAATACAAAGAAATACTGAATACAAAGTTGAGGAATACAGTAATCAGAATCAAAAGGTGTTCTTTTTCGATTTCAATTTTTTTTTCTCTTTCTTCTTTTTTTCGATTCGACTGGCATTCGATTTGCTTTTTCCTTTGCATGCGAATAAACTAAAGAAAGGAAGGAGTACTTACCTTTTTAGTGCCGTCGCCGGATCCCTTTTCACTTCGTCGAAATCGAAGTTAGAAGGGGGGTTTGGGTAAGAGGATGATAGCGCTTTCGTGTATAGGCGCAGAGGGGCTATATTCGGCTTCTATCGAACACCGTTGCTGGTCAACTGAGAGGGTGGAGATGGAGAGTTCGAAATTTTGGGGAAAAAGGGTTTTGAAACCTGTTTTGAAAAGGGGTGTTTCGGTGATCTGAAAACATATGGCCACTTAGGTTTTTTTTAGTTTTAATAATAAAAGAAACGGCGCCGTTTGAAGGAGGTGACCCGCTCGTCAACCCGACCCGTGCACTGGGTCCGCGCACTTTTGCTCTAATGGGAAATTTCCGCGCCTGGTCCTCCCCTTTTATGCTGACGTTCGTTTGAGCCCCTATTTTGCTTTATAATTTTGACCGCCTGACTTAATTTTAGTCTCAATTTGGTCCCCTTTTAAATGCAGCGTTTCGCGACTGGGAATATTTCTATTTTAACCCCTGATTATTTGAGCGCATTTTAATTTAGTCCTTAACTCTGTATAAATTTTTATAAAATAGCCTGTTAGTTTTATTCTTATCTCAATTAAGTATTTTTTCAGTTTATAAAATTTATTCATTTTTTATTTTTTAGAAACTGTTCTAATGAATTATTTTGCACTATTTTATCGATTTTACCATGTTTTAATTGGTTTTATCTTCCATTTGTATATGTTTTAATTTATTATATAAATATTAAATTTAAAAATGTTCTTTTATATGATTCTTGTTCTAAAAGATTTATATATTATTTAATTTAAGTACTTTTAATGATAAAATGTAAGTACTTTTATCTATCATTAACTTATACATGTATTTATATAATTAGTATTTTCTTTATATTGTTGATTTCGTAGTATTTTTATATATGTATTTTCTTTTTAATCTATCTATGTATATATTTGATTTTAATATATGTAAGTATACGAATGTTCTTTTAAAAGATCTTATTTTAAACTATACTCTATCTATTCAAACATTTTATATTATTTTATATATATATATATATTTTATATCAAGTTTTTTATTACATGTGTACTATTTAAATTGATACATATTATTTTATATATATCATTGGCTTATTTACTTCGAAATTTGTTATATGTTATTTGTGTTAATTTGCTTATCATTGTATGTACCTAAATACGTTCCTTCAAATTTCATATTATGATTATTCATTAGTATAAAATTTTATCCATGTACATTATTCAATGTTTGTAATTTTGTTTTTTACATTATCGCATTGAGATTCAAACTTTAAAGTTTTAATTGACATTAGTCATTTCATTGTTATTTCAAATAAGCTATCAAATGCATTTTGAGTCCATTTTATAATTGCTTAGTAAAAATTTTTAAAATAAGACAATATTTTGTGTTTGGAAATTCGAGAAATCGTGCCCTATTGTGCTGGGTTTCGATTTTCCATTTGACCAAATAACCAAATATCCTTTTAAAATTTTAATAGCATATTTTAAAATAAGGCAATATTTGTGCGTTTGGAAATTTGAGGAATCGTGCCCTATTGTGCTGGGTTTCGATTTTCCGTTTGACCAAATAACCAAATATTCTATTAAAATTTTAATAGCATATTTTAAAATAAGGCAATATTTGTGCGTTTAGAAATTCGATGAATCGTGCCCTATCGTGCTGGGTTTCGATTTTTTTTCGTTTGACCAAATAACCTTCTAAAACTTTGTCCATGTTTTCAGAAAATGAGGCAATATTCGTGTTTGGAAATTCAAGAAATTGTGCCCTATCGTGCTGGGTTTCGGTTTTTCGTTTGTCCAAATAATTGAATATCCTTCTAAAAATCTCAACGCATGAACTTTGGAAATCATGAGAGGATCTTAATATCGAGGGTTTGAAATGTCCTATCCTATCGTGCTGGATGTGACGCTTTATTTCTTCGAAGCAAGAGAATCTTAGATTCCAATTCGAGTTATCCATACCTTAAAAGGAATTACATTTCTAAAACTTTTCAAAATTCTCGACGATAGGACATTAACTAATCAATTTGGTACCAATTTTGGGCGCTGCGAGGGTGCTAATCCTTCCTCGCACGTAATCGACTCCCGAACCTGTTTTCTTAGATTTCGTAGACCAAAATTATTGTTTTAATAAATCTAAAATATTTCGTTAAAATAATCCATCTCAAGGTGACCCTATCACAGCTTGAATAAAGAATCGGTGACGACTCCATGCATATTTTTAAAGTCGATCCCCGTTTTTCAAACACAAAAAAAATGGTTTCGACAGTGCATGTTTTGGACGGTAAGAGCGGTCGCAACTTTTGGAATGCCTCTTCCGATGGTAATTTTTCTGTCTCCTTTGCCTATAAATTGTTGATGTCTAATGCCTCTATCAATGGTTTTTGGATGAAAATTTGGAAGTTGGATGTTCCTCCTCATATTCGTTTCTTCTTGTGGCTGGTCACCCATGATCGTCTGCTAACTAAGGCAGCGTGTGTTCGTCGGCATATTACCAGTGATGCAACTTGTCCTAGATGTGGGGTGTCATGAGGAAACTATGTTGCATGTGCTTCAAGCATTATGGTCATATCATCTTCGTGGTGGAAGATTAGTGCGTTTCAACTCATGCAATTTGAATGAATGGCTGCGTGTGAATTGTTCTAACAATCCTTCCTAGTGGAACATTCTGTTGTTTGGTCTCAATACTTTGCATTTACTTGTTGGCTGATATGGTGGTGGAGAAACAAGATAATGTTTGTTGAAGATTTTCAATGGCCAGGTAATGCTTCCCACCTAATAACTACTAGTATTTGTCATTTTAATAGCCATAAGGTCAATCTGCAACTGCTTAATCACCGAGTTAATTGTCTTATTGCTTGGTCTCGGCCACCTCCTGGCTCTGTCAAAATGAATGTGGATGCTGCGGCTACTTCGGTTCCTGGAGATCTAGCCATGGGTGGTTTATGTCAAGTTAATGATGGTTCTTGACTATTTGGCTTTACTGGGAAATTAGGATGTCGGCAGATCACTAAAGCTGAGCTTTATGATATTTATAATGGTCTTCGTCTGACTTGGGAACATGGCATAAGGAATCTTGTTATCGTGTCAGACTCGCTTGTGCTGTTCATAAAATTTTAAGCCCCTTGCAACAACATGATCCTCTCTCCTTAGTGATCTGGAATTGTAAAGCACTGCTTCGCCGCAATTGGAATTATAGTCTTGCACATATTTATCGTGAAGCTAATATGTGTATTGATTTTTTGACAAGTTGGGCTTTTCAAAGGCCTTTTGACGTCACTAAGTTAGTTCACCCTCCAAGAATCTTATTAAGAATTATTAAAGAGGACATGATTGGTGTAGCTAAGCCTGGGGCTATTATTAATTAAAGTGGTCTTGACCACTCCTATGTACCAATACATATTATTTAATGAATTAAAAATAATGAACACAATAAACCACATGTTACATATAGAAATTAGTAAGGCTCCGTTTGTTTGCCAGTAAAATATTTTCTAGAAAATAATTTCTGAAAAATGATTTACTTTTCTGGTGTTTGGATGAATCCGTGTAAAATATTTTTTTGTTATTTGACAGATTTCCTAAAAATATTTCATAAAAGTTGTTTAAAATTAAACAAATATATATTTAAGAATGTATTATCTTTCCATTGTTTAATTGAGTTTATTATATATATATTTATATTAATAAATTTATATTTTAAATTATTTTTACATATATTGCAATGATTTATTTATTTATAAATAAATCAAATTAAATAAATAATAATACTCAAATATTAAGCTAAATTATTAACTTTCATAAATTGAAAACAACCAAAGCAATAAAATCTAGCTAATATGTCAATTATACAATAGTAATGATCAGTAGTATGGGTTAATTCATATATTTCCACATCGAGCTAATAAGTCAATTATACAAGTACAATGATCAGCAGTATGGATTAATCCTTATATGTCCTTTATTGAGTGGAAATATTGTAGGCCTTTATCAACCCATCCAGCATTTACACAAGCAAAAAGAACCCAACAATAACAAAGTGCCCATAGCAATATCAACCAATACCAAAATATTGCCTTTACCAAAAACAAAACAGTGGCTATACCAGCACAAACTCTGTACTAATATCCAATATCAAACTAACAAAATACCAAAGCTCTTCGCTTGCTTCTAATTTGCAACTGATTCTTGTGTGCTTATAGGATCTCCACCAGTTTGGCGTCTCCTATTTGGTGATTTCAACTTCACTGAAGAGCTTGTAGTTGATGTCCGACCTGACTGTGTTGTATTTGATCTCAATCCAGACTAAAAATTGTAAAATTATAGCGAGGTAAGTAGTTATAAATTAGCAGAAATTGAAATATTGCTAAACTAAAACTTACATAGAATGTCTGCTCTCCAGTTTTTTTGTGTAGAGGCCTAACCCAGTTACAGACCCCTTCGAGTTTTCATACTTGTGGAATGCTTAGTTGTGGAAGCTGACCTAACTTTTTTTGGTTGATTCTTCCTCTCCAATAAGCTAATATTACATTGAATAAAGGTAGACAGAAATTAAAATCAAAGCATGAAATAGAAGATTAATAAAATTGGAAGTGGAATGATTTAGAAAATTGAAGGCCTTTCTTATTCAGATCAAGACAGTAATATGACATCTAAGTTAAACAAAAGGCTAAAAACTGGTTTTCTAGAAACAAGAAACTGCCTCATATTTGATGTTCTATACCACAACTATTACAAGCTGTGAATGTCTCTTGGGATTACTGGCATGCTAGAAAATCTGATACAAAATCACTAGACACTAAGCTTGGAGGATAATAGATTGTATACACCAACGCATCTTTAGAACCCAAATTAATGATTGGAATTAAAAGAAGGTGAACTAGGTAGGAGCCATAAATGACTCATGTCTATAATCAAATCACATGGAAGCCATCATACAATCACATAATAATGCTATTTCAGGGCCTCCAATGTACATCTTAAAAGACCCCAGTTCAACAATAATAAATTTGGCAAAGAGAATGTTAAAGTGAAACTCTTTAACTTGTAAGTTGTTCTTCTGTTGGCTAAGAGAATGACACCAATAAATAAATCAAAGATAAGAGGGAGATGGAGAATCAAATAGAAAATGGGGATAGATAAGAATGAGAGCTAATAAAAATTATCATAGTTCAACCCAAATTACAACCTTCAAGCATTAAGCATATCCAGATATATTGAAATCACAAGCTAAAAATATGGGAAAGATCATTCTCACAATGGAACTTCCCAACCCAAATCCTTTTCTAGACAGAGCATTTTGGTACTAAGATAATCTAGAAATAATTAAAAGTAAACATGGAAAATGCTTAATGGGGGAAAGACTATATAAGAACACACTGTATCAAATAATTTATAAGCAACTTGATTAAAGCAATCAAAAACTACTTACTTCTAGTGGTGCTGCACAAAGCATGTAGAAACAGTGATAATTTCTCTCACGATCAGACACTTGACAAACACATGATCTTTCTAATAAGTAAGTCCTGATGGCAGCTCCTGAAATCCTTCCCCTCTGGCCACATTGAATCTCCACAAACTTACCAAAACGACTACATCATTCAAAACATGCATGTAAAACAGTCTTAGCATTACCAAATGCTTCTAAAACAGGGTTGGACTGCAGATTAGCAGAAAACAAAAATAAATGTTGTTATATGTGGTGCAAATTGGGCGTTGTTAAATCAACCTATGGTGAGAAATTTATGCTCTAAGGATCATTTTTAAGCATATCCCTTTCCACTTCCAAATAATGCATCATTTTGAAATGATATGCCTCTTCATGTATCTAACTTTACCCTCATCTTGAGTTAAAAATAATTATCATTTTCATCATTTGGATTATCATTTTCATATTTTAATCCCAAACCCAGAAAAAAAATTAAAAATAAAGAAACAAAGAAAGGCATAAAACCCAAACCTGCTTCATTTTCAGATAAAACCCACCACTAATTCAGCACAAAAAACAAATGGGTATTCAACAGTATAAAAATATAGAACCAAAATGATGGCATACCTTAAGCAGTTTTTCAAGAACAAGAAGAAACGAAAATGATAAAGAAGATAAAAAAGATGCCATACCTTAAGCCAAGACCCTGCGAAGAGGAAGATTTGAGCGAAACGAAACAGCAGCGTGTAATTTGCCTGAGAAGAGAAGATATGCTGACAGACACAGCTAAGAAAAAACGGAAGAGATTATAAAAGATGAAGAAAGGAAGAAGTAGAAGGAGGAAAGTTACCTGCACGAAGAAGGAGAAGGGATGAAGAACGGAAGGAAGAATGAGAAAGTAACAATTGTGGGAGTTGGAAAATGTCTTACAGAAATCAAATCGGTAAGACATTTTCTGTAAACTCATACTCATATTTTTAGTCTTTCAAACAAACTAAGAAAACATTTTTAGTAAAACATTTTCCCGAAAACCTGGCAAACAAAGGGACAATAAACCTAAGAATTAAAGATTAAAAAAAAAAAAAGAAATGCTTAAGGATTGAGAAGAAAAGTTAGGCATTGTACAAAAGGGGGTAAAAATTAAAATTTTATTATTTATTAACAATAAATAAAAAACATATAAAATCAATTTTGTATTAATTAGATTAAGTGTTTTACTTTATTTTAGTAAAAAATAAATCTAAATACAACTCACACACGGTTTAAATTAGAATAAATCTACATATAGTTTACATATGATTTATACAAAGTGAAGCTTGAACCTAAATCATAAGATGAGCAAAACTCAATTTGAAAAAATCGAAAAAGAATTCAAATTTCAAATTAATGAATCATGTAATTCGAACCAACTTGAATAAGTTCGAGTTGAATTTTACAATTCCAATAACACGAATAATACGAATAATAGAGTGATGTAAATACTCCTTTGGTCCTTACCAATTTTGAAAATAAGCAAATTAATCTCTTTCAACAAAAATTACAAAATAATCAAAATAATTTTTAAAAATTCAAAATGTGTATAAAAATTACAAAATTTATATTTTCTAAAAAATTATGAAAATTTTAAATTTTTCTATAATAATAAATTTGAGAACTAAATAAGTTAATTAATAATTTAAGTTTATAATAATAAAATATCAATAACAGGATTTTAATTTAATGTGTTTAATTTATAACTTAACTCAAACAAATTCACTCTATTCGATTCGAAATTTTTTTAAATCAAATTAAAATAATAAAATAAAACTCCTCAACTCAGTTAATTTAATTTTTTTTCACTTTATTCAATCCATCGCTCTCACTCACCCCTAATAAATCATCAAACATACCCCATTAGCATCGGCTACAAGGAGTGGAGTTAAAACTCTAAGAGAAGACCCCATTAGCATCGGCTACAAGGAGTGGAGTTAAAACTCTAAGAGAAGAGCTGCAAATACTTGCATAA
The DNA here is from genome assembly GCA_005393395.2 of Gossypium australe. Taxonomy (NCBI): domain Eukaryota; kingdom Viridiplantae; phylum Streptophyta; class Magnoliopsida; order Malvales; family Malvaceae; genus Gossypium; species Gossypium australe. The sequence goes on along the minus strand of CM016625.1, from coordinate 108,553,887 downwards.
AGTAGCATTGAATAGAAAAACAGTCGGCCTTGCATTTACTTCGGCACTGCCGTCTCTAAAAGTCACAAAGGCAGATAAAAAGGTTGCATTAACTTCAATTTCAGGTCTTCTTAAACAACCCATAACTCAAGCTCTTAGAACATGACCATTTTGACCCTTTTATCTACTAGCCCTCAAGCTCTGCCCAAATTTCCCCTTAAACAATCTACTCTGCGATGTTCATCGTGTTTGATAAAAAAACACTGCCTATAATTGTTTAATATTTTTAAAAAATCCAATTTGATTTTTAATAGCTGATTAGAAAACAAGGATGAAATCCCCGATTATCTCATTTCTAAATGATCACCATCAAACAAATTTAAAGGTACAGGTACATCCATCCTAATTCATGTCAAAGAGCTAACATTGTTTCTCCACCTGACACAACAACACATATCTTTCCGCAAATTTTTTAATCTCACGCAGTTAAAAACACATCAGGCTTTGATCCCCCCTCCCCCATCCATGACAGGGAAAGAGCAAAATATCACCCGTAACTATAGTTAACAGCATTTCGTGTTTCAGCTAAAATGATTTCATGTGCTTGGTTCAGCCTCCTTTTTCTTTGAAGATCCGATGCCATGCTCCTCAGGCTTTGCATCTCCTTTGGCCTTGTCATCCGGCTTTGTCACTTCTTGCCCTACATTTGGACATGTTGCCATGAACCAGCATAAGGAGAACAGATAATCACATGCAAAGTATCACCATTAAAGCATTGCAGCATTCTTACCTTCATCATCACTGTCCTCAAACTCATCCATGCCGCCCATGCCGCCCATCATGTCACCCATGCCGCCCATGCCGCCCATCATGTCGCCCATGCCGCCCATTCCCCCGAAGTTCTGGACAACACCATAATTACATGTAAGGAAGGAAGTCTTGATAAACTAATGCTAAAATTAGAGATTGTACATAAAATATTATATATTGATCCCATACCGAGAAGTCCATTCCTCCTAAGTCAAGATCACCAAGACCTACTCAAAATGTAGAAGCAAAGAAATAGATTGTCAGTTTGGAATGCATCAGCTTTCGCATTAATTCAATCTGAATATAGAAACATACCCTTGTCTTCATCTTCATCCACCCATTTGTCCCAGTCCACTTTGACGTAATGGGGGGCTTTGCCATCCCCACGCAATAATTTTTTCCACCACACTTTTTCAGCCTTCTCCAAGATGCAGAATATGCTCCTAACCCCGACATTAATTTTGCTTTCCTTTTTTCAAAACAAAAATAACACAATGCCAAAACATTAAGTGATTTGAAGAATATTCATCCTAAAGACATGAACACATCAAGGGCATATGAATATGCAACACTAACAACGAGCTCCAACAAGAATTTAGACTTAGCACTGTAAAGCTGATTGAGAAAACAAAAGATGAAACACAATTTAGTTTTTGTAGAAAAGCTTAAAGGATGTTTCATTCATTGATTGTCAAATATGAATAGTAAAATAACTATATGTTCCCTCTCATGTTTCCCTTGCTAAACACACCAAAAATTCATTTTCTTCCACTTTTCCACCCTTCTCAATTCATCCATCTGCTTTATTGTTCTAGCAAGCACATCCGTACAGTAAAGATGATGCAAGTGCATGAATATGTGTCAAAGATGTTAAAAGATAGTTAAAACATATAGCATGATCTAACAGAAATTATGCTAATGCAATCAAAATGAAGTGAGCCGTATACACTAAGGAGCTAAAGGCTAGCCATCAAATATGTTGAATTTACTTTAAAAAGCAGCAATACCATCATAAACTGACCAACATCATCAACAGATTAAACAGATGGAACACTAGACCAGAATCTTACCTCCACGTTGACCTTATCAAAAAGATCCAACTTCAACTCATATGTGTTATTGTCAGTTCCAGCAGTCGCAGAGAAATTAAACACTCCTTCCGGCTCAAGGTTAACTTTTGCATTCTTTGAATCAGGTAATAGCACCGTAATGAAAACCTTATCGGTTCTTTGTGCCCATTTCACCTCAGGATGACGACTACCAAGAAAGAATCATAGTTAAAGAAAGCACAAATTCAAACTAAAATATACCAAAAGAAAACAACCTAATCAAAACCCGCTACAACATTTCTCCCCAATAATCAATAAAATAACCTAATTAATAACTTTTTTAAAAAATCCTATACAAAGAAAGTTCCATGCTGATAGAAAACATCCATTAGGGCACAACGCAAAAATACCCAAAGAATATATATTAAAAAAGGAACACAAACGGTAACAGCTTGATACCAATCAAATCAGTTTAGGGCAAAGATTCGAAACATGAAATGAGTTAAAGAGAACAAGAAAGATTGTTAAGCTTACCTCATGGTTTATACTGGGTAGTAGAGAGTTTCTTGAGAAGGAAAGATAGTAAAGAAATGTAAAACCCTAATGAAAGCAGAAAAGAATAGGCGACGCTGATTTTAATGAGGAGTTCACTTAACAACGAAGTGGACAAAAATTGCCCTTTGGGGGTTCATAATATGGTGGGTTAAATCATGGCTGTTCTGGTACTTTCAAGTCTAGATATTTTTAATGGTATTGTGTGGAAAGTTCTATTACTATCCTTTATTGCATCAGTGTCGTTTGATTTGATTTTGATGGATCGGACGCTTCACATTCAAATCAGCACAATAAAAATGGGCTCCTTAGTCCACTGGTTTAATTAAGCTCGCCCCACCTCGTTTTGGACCTTTTGGATTTGGGTTCAAGATTTCAGTGAGAAAATTTATCATTGAAGTAGGGTTTTTTTTATATATTAAAAATTATGACCACCGTTGATTAAGCTCCCGATGTAATCATCCAAGACTAATTTAGTTGTTACCAAATAAAAAATAAAAAACTAATTTCAGATCCCCTATCCTCGTTTGAACCCTCATCATTGTCGTCACTACTACTATCACTGCTACTACTACTGTCCTTAACAGTGTCAATTTTTCTTGTCAAAAGAGCATGTTGGTGTAGCTGTTCAGCCATAGCCGCTCGAGTACCTTCATCCTGGGCATTCAAACCTCGTTCCAAAATACGCCTTGCCCACTTTGACTTATTTTTGTGCTTCAAAGTCATTCGCTCCTGCATCATCAAGAAATAGAGAGAAAAATCAAGATTCAACATCTGTTATTTATTATTTTTGGTAAACCACAGATGAAAGAATACTGTTTGAGAATAGAATTTATGATAATCAAGGAAAATGATTGATCACCTCAGCCCGTTTGAACTCTTGCTTCCTAGCCTGCTCTTTGGCTGCCTCTGGATCCATCAGCATTTCTGCAGATTCCACTTTCAGTTTATCCTTATTCTTTAAATGATGATAAGTTTTGGACTTGATCTTTTTTATGCGCTTCTGCTTCATTACATGGCGGAAAAGAAGGCTGCGCATTTGAGTAACATGATCCCGTTGCTTCATATAACATTATGGTCTTAGTTGATTTCAACAATCTAGTCTGCACTTGTCAGAACCAAATAACTTGGAAAGACCTTTAAACTCTCCATTAGAAAAAAAAAAACATGACATCAGCCCAAAATCCACACAGAAAACATACTATCTGCATTCAGACATTAAACACCAATGTACGCTATGTTTATCTTCTCCAATTTCTGTCTATCTACCTTCGGCAATGGAGCTTGAACAGATGTAGACTTTCTGTCGATCTGTTGCACTCTTTTTCTAAGTCTGCTATACCCCAGTTTTCCTTGAATAGGATCCAAAAGATCTTCAAGTGTAATGTGGCTGTCACCCTCTGTTAGTACAAAAATTTTGGTGAGAAAAATCTCGAACACACGAACGAAATACGAGTAACAACTCGAACAGAAAACGAGAAAATAGGAGAATGCTTCAAGGCGTATATCAATGTCACTTTCTTTAAGATTCTATTCGCCCCCACTTATATTATGGTGTACAAAAGAGTTACTGTATATAAAAGATAATGGGAGGTCAAAAAGAAACTTTTTTTTTTATGTTTTTGAGTTGTCATGTAAATGAAACTTCATTCCTATTTATAAGAGGCCTTATGCCTCTTCATAGGGATATAACTGCCCAAATGGATAGTCATATATTTAGGAAGAAACATAATTATTCAATAAATATCTACTTGAATAATTATAACTATTTGTTAATAATCAAGTGACATAACTTTTGGTAACTTATAACTTTTAATTTGTAACTATTGGAACACTATATATATTTTAAAAATGTTCCAATAATCTCATTCTATTTTCAAAATATTCTAAACTTTGGTAATCTTGAAAATTAATTGCATAAATAATGGTTTCTTACGATTGAACCTTCATTTAGTGAAAACATGTTAAAGTTAATCGAAATTGCATGGAAGACTATGCTTTGAACTAGCTATTCCATTTGATTAATCGAACACATCTCACACAATGATTTCAACACCAGTCAATACACAACATCCAGGGACACTATTATAGCCATGTGTTTGTAACCTCTTTTCATGAGTGCTATAGAGCAAAGCCCTTGAGCTACTAGAAGTGATCATAGTTCCACTCACATAAGTAGATCCCATCAAGAGTGTTCCCGTAATTATAACACTCTTAACATATTTATGTTATGTATCTATGAATAGTAGAATATTCATCGTTCCCCTTATCATGACGGGTACCTAAGACTTTTTACCTAGGGATGATAAATTATTTTATAATGTTAACGGTCACATGTTGATGATATACTTTGTCTCATTGAACTCAAAACTTGATGTTATACCAAGCGTTGAGTTGAGTTTCCATCATGGGTGACTCAAATATTATAGGTCCCTCAATTTCTAAAATTTCAACATAGCTATGTTAATTATCCATACTACATGGTGAAACTTTATATTTATTTGTACCTTGAAAATTCGCAATATCAACATCCCCACCATGTTCAATTACTCATTCTTTCGCAAAAGAATGCTATCAAGGATATTCTTTCTATTATGGTCAAATTACATTGATCACTTTATCTTTTCTTATCATGACGATTTCATTTTTGGCTACTTTATTTATTTCTTAATATCCAATAAATTAATTTCACAATCACCAAATATATGAAACCATATATCATGTCTTTTTCACCAGATAATGTGTTGTAAAGAGGCCTTGAATCCCTTGGTGAACTAGACAACATATTTGCTATTTGTCATAACTTCTTTTCAAAGTTAGTACATGACTTTAAAACATTTTTTTTTTTCATTCATAGCCAGATAATAATGTTTTTTTTCTTAACACACCATATATATATATATACAAGCGTGTAACATATATAGTCACATTAAAGGACTATTAATTGTCCAATCAAGTGACTATAAAATCATACATTTATTTACCCTTCACCATGTACATTATCAATTATTTTCTGACTATGATCAAAACTTTCATTTTTAACAATAAAAATAATGTCTCATCAATATCATCCAAATGCTAGTTAATAATATCATGATTTGAATAAAAAAATAATTTCATATATCAAGTTACATATATATCATGAAGAAGAAAGAATAAGAGTTTCACTCCCAAATTAGATGGAACCAGTTATATTTCAATTCTACTAACTTATTTTTTATTTATAAAACATTGATAGGTGCTTAGGTGATTCCTTAAAAATATATCACTTTTTAAGTTGCACTTTTGGTTTCAAGAAACCATTCATCCAACCTTTTAAAAGTATTCTTGGACCTAGTGGCGCAACTTTTCGATTTGGGAAGGCTCACCCGAATGGTCATAATACTTTTATTGAATAGAAGCATGTTCAACTAAATTTTGAACAATGTCATCACCATTCAAAATGAAAGTAACTTTTCGATCCATTAATAGACCCTTTCTCAAACGTGCATTTTCATTCCATCTTCTTTCTTCTTCTTTTTTTCTTGCAAGATATATAATATATAATTTTATACCAATCAGAATCACACATCTTAAAAAGTCATGCATACAATGAACTAGTATTTGATTTTTTTTGTCAAGTAATTGAAGCATGAGACACCCACATATTTTGCACAATGTAATTCAATAAACACATAACAATTGAAATCTAATGTAACATGCCAAACCCAACATTATATCAAGATTAGAGAATGGTGTACCACTACTTATAAACAAACTGACTTAAAATACATTTCAGCGGAAGCTTTGAATAATTCTTACAATTTATAGATGTAAAACATATTTTTACTACTATTTTTCTAAGGTGAAAGAATGGTAACTTTATCAACAGATTGTATTGGCTTAAATCCAAATTCTAGTACTTCATAAAGTTCTCGTTTAGTAGAGTCTTAATAAACAAAATTTCTTTATATACATCATTTTCAAAATACACTTAAGCGCCAACCCCCATTAGACACGCATAATACAGACACAAAGCAGTTAGCTCACAATCTTAACAGTTCTTTGGTGTAGTCCTGAACAAAATCTTTCTTTTATAAGCAAATCCTGAAAAAGAAAAAGGAATAACAGAGTAAGTTCATTTGAATTTAGTGAGTTCCAAAGAGAAATCATACTATACATTACTTAGAACATTAATTGAACCTTTCTGAAGATCACACACGTATTACACAGTGTAACACCCCCTAACCCTTATCCGTCACCGGAACAGGGTTACGAAGCATTACCAGTCAATACAGTTTAATTAAAAATAATACAGAAATAATTAACATTCAATTCAGAATTTAATCATGTTGTCCCTTTTATAGGCCTTCGAGGCCCAAAATGTATGTTAGAAACAATTCGGGACTTAATCGGAAACTCTGATGATTTTACGTGAAATTACAAATAATACATAAATAATTAACATTCAACTCTTTCAATTCTGAAACATTTGGAACACAGATTCGATTATGAAATCTCAGACAATCATGTTCATCGATCTGAATTTCTCTGTTATGCCATTCTGAACCATTTCTTTCTTCTTCATTAATTTATCATCTTCTGACTGAGCTGACTTGATTCGTTCAAACATCACTGGTTTGATTCTTAATTCGGCCAATAAACCTCCATCATCACTAATACTGAGCTGTGCAAACATTGCTAGCAATTCAATTGCTGCTTTTCTGCTTAATGCATCAGCTACCACGTTAGCCTTGCCCGGATGATAGTCAATGACACAATCATAATCTTTCAAAAGTTCTATTCATCGACGTTGTCTCAAATTTAATTCCTTTTGTGACAGAAGATACTTGAGACTTTTATGATCTGTATAGATATAACATTTTTCACCATACAAATAATGTCTCCATATTTTCAAAGTAAAAATTATAGCAGCAAGCTCCAGATCATGTGCCGAATAATTATGTTCATGCGGTTTCAATTGCTGAGATGCATAAGCTATTACCTTTCCATCTTGCATCAAAACACACCCAAGACCACTCAAGGAAGCATCACTATAAATAACAAAGTCTTTTCCTGACTCTGGCAAAGTTAAAACAGGTGCCTCAGTCAACATTTGCTTTAACTTTTCAAAACTTTCCTAGCATTCATCATCCCAGACAAACGGAACATTCTTTTGCAACAACTTTGTCATCGGCAAAGCTATCTTTGAAAATCCATTTACAAATCTTCGGTAGTAACCAACCAATCCAAGGAAACTACGTACCTCAGACACATTTCTCGGTGGTTTCCACTATACAATTGCTTCAATCTTCTTTGGATCAACTCTAATCCCATCAGCTGAAACAACATGTCCCAAAAACACCTCATCTGACAAGCAAAATTCACACTTGCTAAGCTTCCCGTACAACTGTTTCTCCCTTAATATCTGTAAAACAATTCCGAGATGCTGTTCATGTTCCGATTCTAACTTTGAATAAACCAATATATCATCAATGAAGACCACCACAAACTGATCTAAATACGATTGAAAAATACGGTTCCTAAGATCCATTAAAGCGACTCGAGCATTAGTTAATCTGAAAGGCATTACTAAAAATTCATAGTGGCCATACCGTGTTCGAAATGCTGTCTTCAGTATATCACTTTCTTTCACCTTTAACTGATAGTAACCTGATCTGAAATCAATCTTCGAAAACACAGAAGCTCATTTCAACTGATCAAATAAATCATCAATGCGAGATAATGGATATTTATTATTAATCGTCACCTTATTTAACTGCCGGTAATCAATGCACAACCACATCGAACCGTATTTCTTTTTAACAAACAATGCTGGAGCTCCCCAAGGTGAAATACTCGGACGTATAAATCCACGATCCAGTAAATCTTGCAACTGCACTTTCAATTCTTTTAATTCTGTAGGAGACATACGAAATGGGGGTATTGATGTCGGAGTTATACCTGGATAAACTTCAATCGCAAACTCAACCTCCCGATCTGGTGGTAATCCCGGTAATTTTTCGGGAAAAACATCAGGAAATTCACAGACTATCCGAATTTTACTGCACTGAATTTCAACAGAGTCTGAATTAATAACATATGCCAGAAAAGTTGTACAACCCTGATGAAAAATTTTCTCTGCCTAAATTGCTGAAATAATACGAGCCGACCCGCTGATTCGAATACCATTAACTTCAATCTTATCTTCATTTTCACTCTGAACAGTAAACTTCTTTTTACAATAGTCCAAAATCACCCCATACTTAGATAGCCAGTCCATTCCCAGAAATATATCAAAATGGCCAAATGGCATTATCAACAAAACAACAGGAAAGATTATATTTTGAATCATTAAAGGACCTGATCGACTAGCACAGTTTGTCCCAATGGACTAGACACTGCTATTGATACTTTAGACAACTCAGATTTTAAATTTTCCGACTCAACCAGTTTTGTATTAACATAGGAATGTGAAGATCCCGGATCAATTAAAACATAAATATGTTCTGAATGTAATAAAAATATACATGTCACCACATCATGAGCATCACCCTCTTTACGAGTCCGCACAATATATGATCGGGCTGATGCTCTTACTTCTGATTGCTGAGTGGCAATATCACTTCCTCTTCTAGCTCATCCTTTGATAACCGAACCACCTCGGCCTGATCAACGACCTCTGGAAGCAGATTCAGATCTTTGTGATGTAACTGGTGCAGCACTTTTATTCTTCGGACAATCTTTAACAAAGTGATCAGTGGATCCACAACGGAAACAACCTCCTGTCAGTTTCCAACACTCACCCCGATGCCTATTTCTATAATTTTCGCATTCTGAAGTTTTAGTATTCCGAGATGGACCTCTAATGCTACCGGTAGAAACTGTCGTCTGCCTACCACGGTTTCTGTCACCTCTATCTGATCTAGAATCAAATCTTCAACTGCCCCGAGATTCTTTTGATCTTTTGGGTTGCGAATTTGAGCTAGCGGCTCCAGGGCATTTCCCAGATAGACGAGTAATTTTAGGCTTTTTATCTAAACCCAATATCTGTTCAACCATTTTTACTCTTTCAACCAAATCTGCAAATTCAGTGGTTTTGAGATATACCAGTTGTACTTTTAGCTCATCTCATAAACCTCGTAAAAAATGTTTGCAACTATTGGCTTCGGTGGGTACATATTCAACTGCATATCGACTAAGTCGTGAAAATTCTCTTTCATAATCAACTACAGACATATCACCTTGCTTTAACATTAAAAATTCTTTCTTTCTATCTTCAATGTACATTTCACCCATATAATTCTTCTGAAATTCCCTCTGAAAGAAACCCCAATTGACCTGTTCTTCGGGTACATGTCGAGATACTTATTCCGACCATACATATGCTTGTCCTTATAACAAAGAAATAGCACACAATAAACTTTCTCGAGGAGTGCATTCAAGTTGTTTCAAAATCCTTTTTATACACTCCATCCAATTTTCAGCAGTAGATGGATCAACTCCCTTTAAACCCAAAAATTCAGTAGCACCATACTTACGCAATTCTTTTATTGGGGCTCGGCAGGGAGTAGGATCAGAGGTAGTTGCAGTTGTAGTTGCTGCTACTCGTTGAAGAGCATCAGCTATAACTCTAAGTTTTTCAGAATTATCAGTTTCTCTAGTATTACCTCTTTCGACATAAGGGGGTTGATGTCTTACTGGATTTACACTCGGTGGTACCGACTCAGTTTCATCTCTTTCATAAGATTCCTCATCTCTGGTATACATTTTTTGATCAATATCATCTATGTATTCATTTGACATCTTTTAACTATAAAACAAAAACAAACAGATATATCAGCATCCAATCCCGACTCAAATCGACTCAATTATAACATATACCTCTAGCCTCAATTTCGAGCTTGATTTAGTCCGAGAATCTGCTAAACCTGAATAGCTCTGATACCACTAAATGTAATACCCCTAATCCTTATCCGTCACCGAAACAGGGTTACGAAGCATTACCAGTCAATACAGTTTAATTACAAATAATATAGAAATAATTAACATTCAATTCAGAATTTAATCATGTTGTCCCTTTTATGGGCCTTCGAGGCCCAAAATGTACGTTAGAAACAATTCGAGACTTAATCGAAAACTTTGATAATTTTACATGAAATTTCAAAATTTTTCCTATGTACAGGGCTCACACGCCCGTATGGTGTAGGGACACGCCCATGTGACCCTAAAACATGCCCGTGTTTCAGACAGTATCCTAAATTGTGTGATCTCTGGCTTACCTCACACGGCCAAGCCACACGCTCGTGTGCTAGGCCATGTGGTCAATTTATTTATTTTTTTAAATTTTAGGTGCAGTTTTCACACGGCCAAAGCACATACCCGTGTACCAAGCTGTGTTCTTCACACGGCTGAGACACACACCCATGTCTCTGCCCATGTGGCAAAACCTGAGCATTCTGTTTTGGGAAATTAAAACTGTAGGGGACGCACAGGCTAACCACACGCCCAAGTATAAGCCGTGTGTCTCACACGGTCTGGTCACACGCCCATGTGCCAAGCTGTGTGGACTGAAAATGAGCCTTTTACAACAAGTTTACCAACCCTGCAACCTTAAACAGCAAGCAACAGAAAATCCAATCTTTCATCCAATTCAAACTAAACCATATAAATGACCATATTATAAGACATATATTTATATATATTTAGATCAATCTATCATCATATACACCATTAATATTCTCATTACAAAATGAAATCAAAAGACAACATAGGTACATGCCATTTCAAAAGAGAAAATACTTCACCACGTATTTGAATTCGGGATCGGCTATGGATGCTGATTCAACAGTTTGACTTTGACCTAACCTGCGCACGGAAACAAACCATACACTGAGTATATAACTCAGTGGTATTTTTATAATCCTAATACTTATTAAATAAAAATTTATAAAGTTCAAATACAGATTTACACATAACAAATCCATTCAACAATCAATCAATTTCACAATACACATCATTCATAACACTTTCAATTATCACACCTTCTATTTCAATTTCATAGATTCTATTTAATAACATTTCACATAATGTATTCAATTCAATTTCAATATCATTCAATATCAATCAATTTAACCAATTCATTTACTTATCCCTATTAACATGACTCGGACTTCGACGGATTCACGGATCCAACCAACACACCAGTACGACACTCTGTGCCTCATCGGCCAAGCCGAAGTAAAACAGTAACAGTACGGTACTCAGTACCTCATCAGATTTGTCCGAAGTAATAACAGTAAAACGACACTTATAGTGCCTCATCGACTCAAAGTCGAAGTATCCCTGAACACTTCCAATCCTATGGCATGCCAACTATATCCGACTTAGTCTGACATTGTTAATAGGGTATTTCAATTCATAATTCAGTTTTCAATCAATATACAATTTCAATCAATTCTAATTCAATACACTTTTCAATCATAAACATATGTTCACAAAACAATTCAATTCAATATCAATATATCAAACTCACCTTAATTTCACTTACCATACATAATAATAATAAATATAACAATAATTTTAGTTTTCGGATTATAAAAATACAAACCGTATTTTCCGAGCTAATCCTCGTTTACTTTCCCTTTTCCTTTCCTAGTCGAGGCTTCCGACTCAACGTTAGCTACGGAATTTAAACAATTAAAAATTATCAATACAATACAATTTCATATTAATTAATTCAATTTATACGTTGCCTAAATTCCAATTTAGTCCTTAAATCAATACTAGCTTTATTCTTTCCAAAACTATTTCATATTTTCATTCAATTCCCACTTAAAACTAACTTCAATAATCAATTTCATCATAAATCCCTAATTTTGAAATTCTTTCAATTTAGTCCCTACTACATAAAAACATATGATTTAACTTACAATTCAATCCTTTTCCCAATTCTAACTTAAAATTCTATCAATTCTAACACAAATTCTTCAATTAATTCAACATAAAACATATCTAAAAATCAACTACCTTTCAAAATTTCAACATATATCAAGTAGCATTTTGTTCTAGGATTTCAAAAACATCAAAATTACAAGAAAATGGACTAAATTGACTTACCACTTGAGCTTCGAACCCTAAAATCCCTAATTTTCCTTTTTCTTTTCTTTCTCCCCTGTTTCGTTTGTTTCTCTGTTTCTTTTTCTATTTCATTTTCTTTATTTCTTTTATTTCCTTTATTTTATGTTATGTTTTATTAAATTATTATATTATATTTCAGTAGTAATTATTATTAACTTAAATAATAAGTAAATACATGTATTTATTACAAATGTATGTTTATTATTTAATACACATGTATTTTATTTTTACCACACACTTGTCTCAATTTGGTTTATTTACTAATTTAGTCCCTTGACTTTTCTCTATTTTATGATTCAACTTTCACACATTATTTAATTTAGTCCTTATACCTAATTAATCTTAATTCTAGCTAATTTAGCTAAACAAAACTTAATTAATCACACAACTAACTTCGTAAATCGAATCTATTTTATGGAAACAGTGACCCAAAAATGTACTTTTTTGATACCCATAAATTTTGGATCGTTACACACTGGGTACGCCTACTGGCGTATACAGAACAGAGGCAGACTCAGTACGCCAACTCATCTTACTTTGGCGTATATTGTGCCCAACTTAACATAACTCATACAAATCCAGCTTCATGCCAGCCATGTACCTAGAATACAAAATCAGAAGCATATCTTTCAGACTTGTTCACATTCATTCTTCCATTAACTCCTCATATCAGTTTCATTTAGAACAATATGTTTTATCGTGATCTGCCAATCCGGTTTGCAATATACCTGTCCTACTGAAGGCTACACAAACATATCTCCACTTCTCCTTCATCACATATTATATCGTATCATTTCATACATATCAAAAGCATATGGTAGTTGCTTAAGCATGAATAATGGTGCTTACTTCATATCTCAATCAGGCTACACTCACACTGAAAAATTTAGACAATCATTACTCATACAAATATTGTCACATCCCAAAAATCGGGTTAGTAGAAATTGGGTTAATGAACCGAGAGTGGTCACGCCCAAATTTTTTTAGATGATATTTTACTCATTTGATAATAAAAAAGTATCAAGTATAGTGATTGAGTAGTGGTGGAGCTGTCCTTAATGATTTGTGTTCGAATCCCTTCCCTTACATTATTTTTTATATGGTGCAATTTTGCTTCAAACCTTAACAAAGGTCACACCATGTTTTTCAAATAAATGTTGTAGTTTGTGAATAAAGAAGTAAGTTGGCTTAGTGGTTAGGAGCTTAAATAATTTCTCAGAGGTCTTAGGTTCAAGTCCCCACACTCTTTATATTTTTTTTTTGCAACTTTTGCATGGAAAAAAGCTTCCATAACCGTCCACTCCTAATTACCATGTAAAGGAAGATTCTTTCCTCTTTTAACTAGTCAACTTTCCCTCTTAAACCCCCATTTTCACTCCCACGATGCCTTTTTTTGCTCCTTTGTCCCCTCAACATGCCTATTTTCTTCAACCTTACCTTGTGTGACATACATTAAACCTGGATAAGGTGAATTACACCTCTTGATGTTCATTTTTTTCTTTCCTCTCCATTTTTGCCACCCCTTCTTTTGCTCCTCCTTTCTCATTTTTTTCCTCTTCATTTTTCTTTCATTTCACCTCATCAACAAACCCTTTTTTCCTTAATTCTTCCACATCTCTTCCATTCCTAGCCAATCGCACCACCACCTCACCACCACATCTCCATCGCCGGACCTTCACTGCCGCTATCATCGCCACACCGCCGCAGTGCCACCGCCATCGACCACCACCGTTTTTCACCGTTTTCTTCTTTTCTCCTCCTTTCTTTCGTAATTAACCTTTTTGTTATTCAACTTCTTATCTCGATTTTATTGAAAGGTTTTATTGTTAATCTTTTCTAATCTATCGTTTTTATCATTTTATTTTATTTGTTAGTTAAGAATCATCCTCTTTAATCGAATCACCACAAGGATTGTTGAGTCTCCTTACCCTCGAGATTACATAAGTATTGGTAAATCCTCCGATTAGATTATTTCTTTATTTATTCTCGTTTGTGAAAGATTCTAACAAGGGTATTTCTTGTTCGTGCATGAAGCATTTATTTGAAACCCCGGATCCATACTCCATCCTATATAGGTGTTTGTCATTGGGACCATTGATTAAGTAAGTGATTCAACTTAATCATTTATTCGAAAATATTATTAAAAATGTCAATATATTAACATGGTATTAACGTTTAACTAAGGATTCAAGGATGATCTCCTCTCTTAAAGTTGGGAAACGAAATCGTTATTATCGAGTCATACAAATTCAGGTGTAGGTCTAAACTGATACAAGTTACGTATATATAATGTTAATAATGCCTAAACAAGATATTATTATTTGATTTGTGATTTATGTGAATACTTTAAGTATTCTAAAACTAGAGACTAAATCTGCCTAAACAAAATATTATTATTTGATTTGTGATTTATGTGAATACTTTAAGTATTTTAAAATGAGAGACTAAATCCGTCGAAACTGATTATACAAGTAAGTGAGTTCGAACCAACTAATTTTGTGAAAAGTATGTTGTGTGGTTATGATTTTCACTGTTTGAAAAATATGGTAGTCTCATTCTCATGTTATGTGATATTTATGACATAATTGATTTTGCATGACAAATAAATGGTGATATTTCGAATTCTTGAAATAATACATGAAACACATGTTAAAACATACCTTGCATGATATTATATGCTTCGATTTGCATGTTTCAACATACCCAATGTGATAAATGATATTTTGAAATGAAAAATATATATATGTTCATTGTGGTCATATCATATGCATGGGGTGGGATATTGTAAGAAGGAAGAATTAGTGGCTTCATCCATAACCTACATGGCAGTTTGTTTGCAAATATTGGTGGCTTCGTCCACAACCTACATGGTGATTTATCCACAACCTATATGGCAGCTTGTTTGGAAATATTAGTGGCTTCGTCCACAAATTGGAGTGTTTGGATGGACTAGTTCTGGGGAACTCTTTTTGGAGTGTAGCGATGATTGGTAGGATGTTTTATAAAAATTTGCATAATTGTTTTCCTAAAATTGCACTACCATGATCATATGCATAATATTGATTATGTTGTACGATATGTATGTGCTCATTGTTATTTAACTTGTTATAAGACTCACACTGAGCTTTATAGCTCACTGACCTTTAGTTTTTTTTATTTTATAGATAACCTCGAGGCTAAGATGTGGAGAAGTTTCTCGGAATTATTTTTAAATTAAAGTAATTAAATTTTATTTTGATATTTTGTTATTTTGGGTTTGTAATAAGTTTGATTATGGACTGTAGCATGAGAATTTACTTTGGGGATTTTTCATTTTGATTTATATGAATTACTTGCATGACACTAAGTTTTAAAAACTGCATAAATAAGTTTTGATTAATTTTTTGAATGAAACTTGGTTTTTATTAAAACTTGACAAAATCACTCTTTTTCACTACGACAATGAAAACGTGTTTTAGACAAATATATGACTTAGTTTTTTTTTTTTGAGATTTTAAATTGACTATTGATGTTTTATCGAATCTACATGAAATATTGATTTTTAGCAAAATATGGTTTTAGCAAAATGGTTCGTTGCGATTTTCATAAAAATGTATTAATATTACATTTTTACGCTACAAATTTGAGAAATAAGTTCTTAATAATAAAATTAGACTTAATTTCAAAATTTATAGTGTCGAAACCATTTTTTTGTTTGGAAAACGGGCCGGCTTTAAAAAGGAAAATGGAGTCGCCACCAATCTTTTTTTTAAAGTGTGATTGGGTCACTTTATAAAATATTTGGTCTACGAATTTTAAGAAAACGGGCCGGGAGTCGGTTAAGCACGAGGAAGGACTAGCACCCTCGCGACGCCCAAAATTGGTACCTTATTGATTGATTGATGTCCTAATATCGAAAATAGAAAGAGATTTTAAAATATGAATCCTTTAGAAAATGTTTGGATAATTCGAATTGGATATCGAAATTCTCTTGTTCCGAAAGAATGAAATATCACATTTAGCACGTTAGGATACGACATTTCAAACCCTTGACACCAAGATCATTTCATGATTTCCAAAATTCATGCATTGCAATTTTAAAAAGGGTATTCCGTTATTTGGCCAAACGAAAAAACCGAAACCCAGCATGTTATGGCACGATTCCTCGAATTTCCAAACATGAAATATTGCCTTATTTTTGAAGCTGAGAAAACACGGTCAAAATTTTAAAAGGATATTTAGTCCTTTGGATGAGCGAAAAATCGAAACACAGCATGTTAGGGCACAATTTCTCGAAAATTCCAAGCACAAAATATTGCCTTGTTTTTAATTTAAGAAAACACGGACACAATCTTAAAAGATATTTAATGATTTGGTCAAACGGAAAACCGAAACCCAGCACGTTAGGGCACGATTCCTTGAATTTCCAAACACAAAATATTGCCTTTATTTGAAAAGAATTATGTATCGAGTAAAATTAATTTAACACGAATTTGTGAAAATAAATCGCAACATTGATATGCGTAATGGAAATAAAATGGACGAAAACATAAATAATAATACTAAGAGCAAAATAATCAAAGATGAATAAATAAAAGAAAGTTATAAAACAATAAGTAAACAAATGAGAATTAACATAAAAAATAAGAAGAAAAGTTGAAAACAAAGGAAATGAAAAATATTTAATAAAATAGAAGAAATAAAAATATAAGAAAGGATAATAATAAAATTGATAATAATAAAAACTAGTAGTAAAGATAAAAGTAATATTAATAATAACAAATAATAGGAATGATAACAAAATAGTCATAATATAGGCAGTAAAAATAATAATAATACTAATAATAGTAATAAAAAATATAAAATAATAATAATGAGAATGGCAATAACAACGTTGATAATAAAAATAAAAATAAAAAATAATATAATTATAAGAATAATAATAATATGTATAAAAAAATAATAGTGTTAATAATAAATAATAGTGGTAAAAATTAAAATAAAAAAATAATATTAATAGTAGACGAAAACAATAATAAAAGTAATAGTAAAATATATTAGTAATAAAAGTATAATAATAAATATAAGAAATAAGAAATAATAATGGTAGGTAATAATAATATATACAGTAATAAAAATAATGATAGGAGTGACAATAAAAATAAAATAAAATAGTATTAATATAATAATAGTAAAAAATATGGTGACAAAGAATATAAATTTAATAGTAATAAAATAATAGCAGTAATGAACGTGAAAGTAAATAGTAAATTAATAATAATAAAAATTATAATAGTATTAATAATAAGAAGAATTAAAAATCAAATTAATAATGAAAAATAATAAACAAAAGAAATAAAAAAAGGACGAAATTAAACTAAAAATAAAAGTTTGGGGAGAATTTTAAAGAAAATAAAAGAGAAAGGGACCTATTCGAATGCGCGAATAACATGGAGGGACTAAAGGGAGAAATTTCCCTCCCTCCAAAATGCGCAGTAGCAAAGGGGACCCAATTGCAAACTGAAATGAATTATCGGGCTAAATTGTAAATAATAAAAACTTGATTATAAATCAATAAAAAAGCGGAAGGGCTAAAAGCGCAATTAGCCCTTCCGTAGAAAACACGCGGATCCTGAGGCGGGTCGGGTCGGATCGGGTCGGTTAAGCGCAAAACGACGTCGTTTTGAATGGCTATATAAGCCAAAAAAAAATTTAAAATTTTCATTTTTTTTCTCTTCTTCCTTCAAAAAAAACCATCAAAACACTCTCAACTCTCTTTCTCTCCCCTCTCCAGCCGATTGGACGCCGACCAACGTCTGGTCGCCGGAACACCGTGACGCCGCCGCCGCCGCCGGCCACCACATACGGTGGCTGAAATTCCAGAAAAGGTGAATTTTTTTTTTAAATATATGTGTATATAGTTTAAAATAATGTAAAAAAATAGAAACGAAAAATACTATAGGGAAACAGATTCGAAAATGCAAAAAAAAAAAAGAAAAAAAAAACTTTCTACCTTTTTTTGATTCTCTGTCTTTGTATATTCTGTGAAAAAAATATATTCTGTATTGCTCTCTTTTTTTTTTTGTAAAAATCCCCCTTTTACATCATTTTTCTTTCAGCTTTATAGCCCATTTTTACAACTGTTTATGCTTGTTTGCAGGTGCGTGATCGAGCACGTCTCTGACGTGGCGTGGTGGAGTGGTGCACGTCGCGGGGTAGTGGCGTCTGGCGCACGATGCGGAAGGAGGGCCTTGCTGGCGGCGGCACAAAACAAGTGGCTGCTAGGGTTTCACTTCTGTTGTGATTTTAGGTAGTGGGCTAAGGTTAGTTTTAATTTTTGGGCCTGGGCTATTTGGGCTTGTTCATTTGGTCTGGTAGGTTTAAATTGGGTTGTCAGGCAGTCTTTTGGTTTGGGTCTTATGGGCCCGGGCGAAATTTAGGCCCAACAGTGTTTACAAATGAGATTTCTAAAGACATTTGATTTTATGAATTTAACATGTTTTTTTTAAATAGTGACAAATAGTCAAGTTCTTTAGTTTTGAATAAATAATTTTGAAATATGATTGAAATTATGAAAGTTTTGAACAAAGATCAAACTTTTACAAGTAAAATATTGAAGTCATCGATTTCTAAAATTTCTCAATTTCACTAGTTTGAAATTATTTCCACAAATGGTTTAAAAAAGTACGTTTGAAAACAACGAAAGATTTTCTGGGCCATTTCGGCGGCCAATATAGCTTTCCGAATTCGGCCATAGCGTCTAGGTTGGGTTTGGGGTGTTACAAATATTTTTCATCCATTACTCACTTACACATTCATCCTTTACAAAGGAAGAATTCTTATCTTACACGAAATATAAAATAAAGAAACTACAATAACCGTCAAATACTTGTTTTTTCCCCGTTCTAATTCCGACCTCATTTTTCTTAATCTATAATATCACATTTAACTTATTTAATTGTTATACTATTCAAATCAGCCCAAAATTACATTATGGAAAAAATTACATTTTTACCCCTAAAGTTTGACATTTTTATATTTTAGTCCCTAGGCTCGTAAAATGAAATGTATTCAATTTCTACAATACGCATGCCTAGCCGAACCTTATACATGCTTATAGCATCCCACATTTTTCTTTTATTCACATCTTAACACCTATTTTTACAACTTTTACAAATATGTCCTTTTTAGGCATTTTCATTGAAAACCACTTAGCAAAAGTTGTTTATCTAACAACTATCATGCATTTTCTACCATTAAACATCAAAATACATACATGTTCAACATGGTTCAAACCCTATACCTTCAACCATTTCTCAAATTAGTACTAGAAATAGGTAGATCATGTTACAAGGATTTCAAAAACATAAAAATCATTAAAAACAGGGCTAGAACGGACTTACAATCGAGCTTGGAAGCTTGGCCAAAACCCTAGTATAGCTTCTTCGTATATTCGGCCATGGGAGGAAGAAGATGGACAAATTTTGGCTTTATTTTGGCTTTTTAATTCATTTAATTACCAAATTACTAAAATGCCATTAATGAAAAACTTTAAAAACATACTTAACCATGTCCATTTTTGTCCACCAACTTAACCAATGGTCTAATTACCATTTAAAGACCTCCAATTTAAAGTTTCATAACAATTAGACACCTTTAACCTATAGAACTCACATTTTGCACTTATTACAATTTAGTCCTTTTGACTAAATTGAGTGCTCAAACGTCAAAATTTTTGAACGAAATTTTCACGAAATCATTCCATAAAATAGTAGACCATAAAAATATATAAAAATAAATTTTTCTTCGTCAGATTTGTGGTCCCGAAACCACTATTCCGTCTAGACCCAAAATCAGACTGTTACAATTAAACATATCAAATCATCAATCTATTAAATCTAATCATGCATGCAAAAATCACAACGCTTATACTAGAATTAGGAAGTTTCCTTCCTCACACACCATTCTAACATTTATGCATGCAAAACGAAGAACACGTAAATGACATAAAGAATAACCTAAGGATCATCAGTGATTACCAATAAGTCGGTACTAACGTATAAGTTAGTTGAATGCTGCGAACTGTACTTCAAAGAGATTTTCTGAACTTAAGTTTTCAAAGAGTTGCATAGAAAAATCGAGAAAGAAGAAGAAAACGTAAAGGTGTTCAGTGAAACCATCGCTAACCTTTTATACTTAAGCTCGGAGACAATGATTAATGGAGAAATTAGATAATCCACTAATTCTCTTGATTCACCTGATTAAGTGCTCTTAATTTAATTTAGGTCTTATCATTTACAGTAGTTCAGTTCCATTCTAACTAAATCTCAATTGAACCATCTAAATTATCATACTTAAATAATAAACAAATCTAAACAGTTGTGGACTTATTGAGTTCACCAAAAACATCTGAGTTGGGCAAATACTAAACAAAAGAGTTTGCCAAACTACAGAACACGCCAGAACAAAGAGTTCACCAAACAACTTAGTCAAAACATGTTACTTACTTACGTCTATCCTTATTTTACCAAAAACATATCAAATAGTAACCAGATACAGAGATTTCGCTGGGCAGGCTGTTACATCTAATTATATAATAAGAGTAAAATAATAAATTTGACATACCTTTTCTTGCGAGAAATATTTTTTCTAAATCAAAATTTGACAAGATCATTGACCTTCATGCAACCACCTTTGTTGATATTCATCCTCATAGTACCATGCTTGTAATGGCATGTGAATGTGTGGTGAATAGACAAGCCTTCTATAATTTCTCATAACTGCAAAAATAGAACCTTAAAATTGTTAGTGCAAAAATTTCGGTGAGGAAAATCTCAAACACACGAACAAAATACAAACAACAACTTGAATAGAAACAAGGAAACATGACAAGACTTCAAGGCGTGTATCAATGTCACTTTCTTTAAGGTTTAGTTGCCCCCACTTGTATTATGGTGTGCAAAAGAGTTACTGTCAAATGAGCTTCGATGATACAATGAAGCCCAATGACTGCCTATGTTTTGCACTAATGGAAACAGTTCACTGAGCACTAAGCGGAGCATAGCAAGAATATCAATTTCTATAATTAATTTCTGCAGTAATTCTTTATAGAATAATCTAAGAATATAAAAGATAGTGGGAGATAAAAAAGAAACTTTTTTCTATGTTTATGGGTTGTCATGTAAATGAAACTTCACTTCTATTTATAGGAGGTCATATGTCTCTTCATAGGGATATAACTACCCAAATAGATAGCCATATCTTTAGCAATAAGCATAATTATTTAATAGATACCTACTTGAATAATTATGCATATTTGTTATTAATTAAGTAATACAACTTTTGATAACTTATAACTTTCAATTTGTAACTATTAAAACACTATACATATTTTGAAAATGTTCCAACACTCTTAAGAACATCACGAGCAGAGTTGTACTCCGACTCAGGATGTGCCTTGGATATAACCACGCTATTCCTCTTCTTCTGCCTAAAACAAAACAAATTTGAGATCAAACATATCAACTGAATACTAAATAGCATAAAGGTAACTACCCAATGCCTGCATGAATAGTACCCAAAACTTTTTCTTTCGGACTAAGTCACTCACTTTTTCAATCAAGTGCAATTCAATCAAAATACCTTGTTTCAATACAATACCAAAATAAAATTCAAATTGGTAAAACGCCTACTGTTTTTTTCGGTTTCGTGGTAACTTCATGGCTAATGTACTTGTAGTTGAGATCCAGAACTGATTGATGCCTGGTGAATCATCACTCTTCCAACAGCATAACCGACCATCCTCGCCACCGGTCCATCCGAAAAGGCCTTGACTTTGAGCGGTTCCACTTTGCATGCTAGGCATAGGCAATATGCTCCAAACTACAATTTAATCCTCAAGTGATTAACTCGGCTGATAAGGTTTCAAATAGATATATTTTTCATATATTTTACAAATTAAATTAATTTAAGTGATTACATAAACTCTATTTCATCAACTAATTCTCATAAGACATTTTTTATACATTAGTCACGAACTTTAATCCCGTCACACAAAAAATATAATAAACAAATAAATACTGATAATTTATCTCACTTTTAATTCAAATAAAATCATATTCAAATAGTAAAATAAATAAATAGAAATGTCACGGTCATAAAAAGTGATTAAATAAAAAAGTCAAAGTCAAACACTATCTATGCAAGAAAACTAGAAAACCGTGGTTAATAAAAAAAGGGTGTTGATTGGATCAATAAATAATAATAAAAATCAACAACCAAATCAAAATTAAATAAAGTTGAAATATCTTTGATGGAATAATAAAAAATTAAAAACTACCAGATTCTGTTTAACTAATGCCACTACTCATTATTTGATGTCGTATTGATCATAATAATATCTTCTCAGTTAATGTTTTGCATCATCAAATATTTTTTCTGGAATTTATTAATTATTTGGATATCATTTAATATTTATTTTTAAGTTAAATATAGGAAATTTAGTTTTTATATCTAAAAACTTCACTTAAGTTTTTTTTTTAAATTTGTTAATTTTATCACTAATATTATTAATAATTTCCGTCAAAATTTACTAATTTAACATTTTGATTAGAATGCACTCATGTGATGTTGTATATAATTGGCAAATAATAATAATGATTGGATTAAAAATTTTAAATTGAAAAAAATAAAAATATTCAATCTTTAACTTTTAAAATATAAGGACTAAAATTCAAATTCTAGATAATATAATAACTAATATCACATTTTAACTTCCATTTTATGACAAATTTTGTAAAAGATGCGGAAAGATAGACCTCTAGGGAATTGGTGGGAGTTTCTTTGGCTTTTTTTTATTAAAATAACTTTAAAAAATTAATTAATTACTTAAATTACCTATTTTTTAATAAAATACGAAAATAACTCAAAATCTACAATAAAAGTTGGTGGAGTCAAAGTGTTTGGCGCTACCAACATGCCACATCGATAATCTATATTAAAAAAATTAATTTTTTGGTGTGAGTCATGTAAAATGGCACCACTTGTATAAATACTAAGGAAATACTATGATTTTTGAAAATATAAGGGGGACTTTAGCAAATTAACCTTTTTCTGGTGGAGCTGAATAAATTGGCATCATCAGATTTCAAGAAATTAACTCCTAACACCCTATTACCCTATTAAAACAGTTTAAGGCCAATTTTTTTTTTCCTTTCACATCAGTTTCTTTGAATTGTCCTTTTACTTTTTTCTTTCTTTTTAAGTTTTTATTTATTTTTTTAAGTTTTTTTATTTGTCCTTATATATTTGTTTATTATTGATTTAAAAAAAATTTGAAATGTATATTTCAAATGTTTTATAATATTTTTTAAAATTTTTAAATATATTTTTAAACTTATTTTTTAAAATTTTAAATATTATTTTTTAAAATTTTAAATATATTTTTAATAATATAAAATATTTAAATATTTTAAAGATACGGCCTTTCAAATTTATTATTAGTTTTATAATATTTTAAATGTATATTTTTAATTTTAAATATTTTAAATATTTTTTTAATTTTTAATTTTTTAAAATATATTATTTGTAAATATGACCTTTCAATTTATTATTTGTTTTATATATTTTAAATGTATATTTTAAATATTTTTAAATTTTAAATATACTTTTTATAAATTATTACTTTTTAATTAATTTTAAAGATATTCAAATATTTTTTAAATTAAATTTAAATTTTAAAAAATTAATATTTTATTTGGTGGAGCCATTTAGAATGGCTCCATCACTTTATAGTGTATTTTTTATATTTTTTTAATATAAAATTTTAATATTTAATATTTTATTTAATGGCTCCACCTCTTAGTTCTCTAGCATATATAGAATGGTGAAATTGTTGTGTTCAGTAGGAGAGTTCAAAAAATCTATTGAAGACAAATAATGAGGTGTTTTTGGTGTATGTTCTTTTTTATGGTGAAATTGTAGAAGGTGATGTTGGTTGTGTATTTCAAGGTCGGCAAAGAGTAGCTTTGTGATTCAAAAAAAATGTGAAGCTAGCAGAAATAAAAAGGAAGATCAATGCGAAAATAGCTATTCGTTGTGGAAGGGCGATGTCCAAATTATTTTACAAGTTTCCAATCTCTACAAATTCGTTCAAATTTTGTGAGATGCAGCTGTTAGATAATGATGACTTGTGCACTATGATTGAAATATGGTGGTTGACTGGTAGTAAGAACCCCCAACCAGTTGAGTTATTTGTTAAGTTAGCAGAGCTAAAGCCTATTGAGAATGTTAGTCCAATAAGTCAACATCGTAAATTTGACTTTGATCTTAATGTCAGATGGACAGACCAATTAGAATGCGAAGGGACATCGCAGATACCTAAAAATCCTAATTATGGTGGGAGTTCGTATAACAACCCTACCCCCGGTCCCCGTCTACAAATACATTCGGAGGTGATAATAAGCACAAAGACAAATGTCAGAGAAATGACCAATAATGGTGAAGATTTTGATCAAAACATTGAAGATTTTAGTGACCCCGATGTTGATGAAGTTCCGGACGATATCAATGATGAAGGCCCGGAGGAGGTTGAAGATGTTCACGGCCCTTCATTCAGTAACTCGAGTCGTGGCATTATTTTACGAAATGAACCTGGGGGCAACATGTTGAACGTAGATCCAGATGCAGCGCATGCATCCGAGTTCCCTGAGTACGCCAATATAGTACCTGCTCATAGATTGGCGTCAAATTTGCAGTTTGAGGAGTTGCTTGATGGGCAACAGTTCGAGAACAAGGCGGACTGTGTGTTTACCATCAAATAATACAGCATGAAGTTGTCGATTGATTACAATGTTGCCAAATCTACACCGGCATTATATGTTGGGGAATGTTGGAGAGCCGGTGATGGGTGTGGTTGGCGAGTTCGAGCTGCATTTATACAAAGGACTCAACAGTGGCAAATACGAAAATTAGAAGGGCGTCATACATGTATTGTCGCACGTATGTCTCAAGACCACCGAAAATTGGATGCCAAAAGTATTTGCAACTGCATCATGCCACTAGTGAAAGATAGCCCAATCATTCCTGTGTCGACATTGATTGCAGACATGCAAGCTCGATTTCAGTACAGAGTGTCGTACAGGAAAGCGTGGTGGGTGAAACAAATGGCCATGCAACAATTGTACGACGACTGGGATGAGCCATACAATGAACTTCAGGGTTGGATTTCAGCAATGGTGGAGTACATCCCAGGAATTGTCGTGGACTTGCAAACGTTGCCTTATAAAGGCCCTAATGGATAATTAGAACTGGGGAGAAGAGTTTTCCGTCGACTGTTTTGGACTTTTGATCCATGTGTTAGGGCCTTCTCCCACTGCAAACCACTAGTGCAAGTTGATGGAACATGGCTTTATGGAAAATACTTTTGGCATCCATTTAAAATTTAAAAATATTATAAAACAAATTAAAAATATTTAAAATTTAAAATATACATTTAAAATATTATAAAACTAATAATAAATTTGAAAGGTCACATCTTTAAAATATTTAAATGTTTATATTGTTAAAAAATATATTTAAAATTTAAAAAATAATATTTAAAATTTTAAAAAATAATTTTAAATATATATATTTAAAATTTAAAATATTTCAAATATACATTTCAAGTTTTTTTAAAATTAATAATAAATAAATAAATAAGGACAAATTAAAATACTTAAAAAAAGTAAATAAATAAAAATTTAAAAAGAAAGAAAAAAGTAAAAGGACAATTCAAAGAAACTAACGTGAAGAGAAAAAAAAAATGGCCTTAAACTATTTTAATAGGGTAATAGGGTGTAGAGCTAATTTCTTGAAATCTGGCTCCACCAGAAAAAGATAAAATTGCTAAAGTCCCCCTTATACTTTAAAAAATTACAGTATTTTTTAATATTTATACAAGTGGCGCCATTTTACATGGTTCTAAAAAAAATTAATTTTTTTAATGTAGATTATTGATGTGGTATGTTGGTGGCGCCAAACACTTTGACTCCACCAATTTTTACTGTAGATTTTAGATTATTTTCGTTTTTTATCAAAAAATAAGTTATTTAAATAATTAATCAAATTTTTAAAGTTATTTTTATAAAAAAGCTAGTTTCTTTTGTAATATAAATGAAATTTTAAAATTAGGTAAAGTGTCAAATCAAAATGTTGATAGACATTGATAGTGTTTTTGGGTAAAATTATCATAAAAGCTTTTGTATTATTAGAAAATATTTTATTTATTTGTACTATTTAATTTTTGTGTGGCTGAGGTAATAACTACATAATAATATGTGGCGTGCCACGTATACCTTATGCTAACGTAAATGTATTGTTTTTAATAGTAAAAATAGATGGAATTATTAACGAAATAGTCAATTTGTTATTTAATCTAATATGTAAGAACTAATTTGTTCATTTTTTTAAATAAAGAGGACAAAATGAAATTCAACTATTAGTACATAAACCTTCGTAATACTTTTACCGTGAGTTTGGTTTTTAAAAAGCCCCTATCTTTTATCAATCAATCAATAAACTTCACCACATGTAATTTAATTATATTTAGATAAACTTTACCTAATAATTAGATTTTAGTGTAATTACACAATGATAGCATGTTTGAGTAACCATTGTAATTGATGGGTCTCATTGAATTAGGTGTAATTAGGAGAACCCAATTATTCTTTTCAATTTTTAAGGGAAGTGTGAGAATTTGGGTAATTACGAATGTAATTACACCTAAAACTATTTTTTTTAAAATTGTTTTCTATACAAGTTATGAAAATTATATCATAAACATGAACACATATGAGTATTTGGGATAGTTATGGCAAAAATTTTCTTATATTATAAATCCTAAAAAAATTACATTATAATATTTTAATTTTATAAAATTATAACAAAAAGTTATATTATTTAAATCCTAAAAATTTCTAAATTTATGGACAAAAGATTTATTATAAAAATTAATTTATATTTTATTAAATGGTATAATATCTTTATTTCTAAAAAATTATGGCGAAAAAGTATGGACATAAATTATTTATAAAATGATAAAGAAATATATTATTTATAAGAAGTGTTACAAAAGTTATTGGAAAATTTATAAAACCTTATTTATAAATGTTATTGACTAACCCGAGGCTATGAATCAATAGTATTATACTGCAACAAAAACAAAAAGAAAGAAGAGAAGAGAAGAAAAAAAATGAAAACCTAAACTAAGAAATATGAAAAGTAAATAACAAAATGTTCAGCCAAAAATATATGTCTTCAAAAGCTTATACAGTAGTATTTATAGTCTACTAACATTTAATCTAATATTGACCTTTATACCCTTAAATGAAAAAAAGACTTAAGCTTGTTTGGACACAAAATTGCCCATGCGGTTTTTCACCCGTCAGGCAGCGGTGTTACGACACCCAGGCTCTGGTGTCGCAACACCCAAAACAGTGGCGAACTTATGTATCTTGGGGGTCTCGGTGTCGCGACATCATTGGATTTGACCTCAATTTCTTCACTTCAACACCTTCAGGGGTATCACGACTTTGGAGGCTCGGTGTCGCAACATCTATCCCTCAATATCGCGACTCCCATGACAATAAGCTTCCATGTTGTTTTTTCGTTGAATTTTTGTATCATCAAGGTGAAAATTCTGGGTGTTGCGACTTCCCTAGCATCAGTGTCGCGACACCCACTCTGAATGATGTTTTCCTCGAGGTTGGGCCATTATCGTCTCCCTACACAAACTCAATCACATTGTTAAGTTCCCCATGGCACCGTTTGGCCAATTTGGGTCTTAAAAGGGACAAAACTAAGCAAAAACATTTATTAAGGTTTGAAACTAAAAATTGGTAAAAACATATAAAAAGACAATTAAATTGCTAGAGAATAAGCTCTTCAAGTGTAATGGAAAGTCTAATTTGATGTGTCAAATTACGACAGATCAGTTATATATTAAAAATTTTATATTATTTTGTACTTAATTTACGTATTATAAAAAAAGATATAACTTAGAATAATTTTTTCTCCAAATTAAGTTTATATAAGTTTTTATAATTAAAGTTAGAGACTATTTGGGCTATGAACCCAAATATTATAAGGTCAATGCTAATTATGCAAATATAAAAGGTTTTTTTACACTATATCATGGGGTATGATATTATTTAATAGAATAGTGCCAAACACAAGCATCATAGGAGCCTGCGAACTCTCTAATTTGAGACATTCAAGACTTCAATGTAACAACTCGGTTTCCAGTTGTACCGAAAATTTCAATTTTGAGACCCCATTTTCGTAAACCTAGTCTGTAAATATTAAAAAAATAATATTTACAAATTTATTATATAAGTGAATTAAATTTTGGATGGTCAATTTGACTAATATTGTGGTTAATCAGGGCCTAGAGACTAAACTGTAAAGTTTAATCACTATAGATTTTTATTTAGGAAATGTCTTAAGGACTTAAATTGTAATTAACCAAAGGTCCAAAACAAAAATTAGACCATGCCCAAGTAAGTGTTAGTGGACAATATTATCATATGGTTATTAACTTAATTAATTAAGTATTATTTAACTAAATTAAGGTTAATTAACTAAACAAACAAACTAATTTCACCATATAAGTGAAATTTTTGTGAGGGAGAGAGAGAAAACTCATTTTTCCCAACCGAATTAAAAGAAAAGAAGAAGCATTGACGTGATTGTTAAGTGTTGGAAGCTTTTAGCTTCAATTACAAGTCCCTAGCCATTTTTCTTTGATTTGTATAGATTTTTTTTCATCTGGAAGCTTGATTAAGATATCCTAAGGATCAATTTGATCAATTAGTGAAGTTTTGATGAGATGCCATTGTTGAGAATTGAAAGTTTCAGGTGTTAAATTGATAGAAATTAAGAGTTTAAGAAAATGACTAAATTATAATGCTTAATTTATAGTTTTGTACATTAGGGAATAAGTTGAAAAAATGTAAATTTGACATGAAATTTCAGTAGGAATAAGAAATAGGAGGTCCTTATTAAGTAATTATGAAATTGGATTTCATCCCGAAGCTTTGGATTAAAAGTTTTGTTTGTCTCTGGTTTAGGGATTAAATTTTAAAATATGCTTGATTTTGTGATTGGTTCTAATTTGAATGTAATTTGATAATGCTATATGTTTTATGATTTTATTTAGCTAACGCTGATACGAAATCGTTGAGAGGAAAAGAAAAATCGAAAGTCGATGACGAATAGCTCAGAATTTCGGTTTGTATTTCTATGACTCAGGACCCATTTAATCACTGCATATTTATGTTATTTTACATCATATATTATCGAGATGAGTCATTATTGGATTATTGAATCAAATTGCTACGGTTTAGATTGAATATCGAGACAATGATTAAACTGAATAGAATAGAAAGTTGTATGAATTGATTGATATGTGATAATTGGTTTGAAATTGAGTTAATATATATTGTATACACGATGAATTTGTGAATTGATGGATTATTTGAAAGATGTTTTTATGAATCGAAAATTTGGTTACCCTATTAGCTATTCGGACCGTGTCGAATATAGTTGGCATGCCATAGGGTCAGATTATTTATTGAAAACATTGTTGTTAGGAAACCCGATATGGTAGATTGTACACAGTGATTCATCATTTTTAGGTAACCTAAGGTGACAGTATAATCAAATTGAGAAAGTCATCGTTGTTGGGCAATCCAATGTGGTATTATGCACATATATAGTGTCATTATTGTCAGCAACCCGTGGTGACAGATCCACGCATTCGTTCTGAGTCTATGTCTGGTTAATAGAGTTATAAAGACAAGACTAGATAAACGATATGAAAATTATATTGAATATGTGACAATATACAAAATGAACTAAAATGAGCCATAAGGGTCGATCTTGTAACAACGAGCCAAAAGGCTTCGAAATGACTCAGATGTGGTATTAATTGTGACATATTGTATACATGATAAGAGTGATAAAATAAATAAGTATGAATTGAACTAGAGATGGCAAGTGGAAAGGAACTAAATGGTATACAAGAATTGGAACTAGAGATAGCAAACTTATGTATATATGCTTAAATGAATTGGTTATAAGTTTGGTTATATATATTTATGGTTATTTGGAAATGAAAGTTTTATGACATGAGATTTGATTTTGGGTTGAATTTGATATGAATGTATGCGTATGTTTAATTTATTTATATTGTCTTGAATCATGGAAATACCATTGAGTGTATTTACTCAGCATACGGTTTGTTTTCTTCGTGTGAAGGTATAGCAAATTCCCAACAGTTCAAACGGTTGATTCAGCATCCAACAATGGATCCCTGACTCAACAAAGTTTGTACAATTTCTAATTTTTTCTAAGTTTGGTCAAATTTGGTACCTAACTATGTATATATGCATTTTAGTTTAAAAGGGTTAATGTAGGATCTTGGTTAATTGAATATGAATTGTAAATGGATTTAAATTTGGCTTGAAATGGTGTGATTTGCTATAATGTTGATGACCTTGATTGAAATTGGTATGAATGTTCATGATTTGAATGAATTGCAATAAGTAGTTAGCTTATAGATAATGTCACACCCGAAAATATTAAAAGCTGTGTGGGGTCACTTCTGAAAAGAAGTTGCGAGTTAAATAAATAAATTCCAGAATCTAATACAATGAAAATCCTGGGTGTCTAATTAGAAAACTTTTAGCTTAGTCGGGCTCTAGTTTGAGTATATAGGTTTTGTGGACTGATTTGGGAGATAGTTGAATTTCAATTTTAGTTTTGTTGCATTAGAATTAAACATTACTGAGTGGGAAACATTATGATTATAAAAATTAAATGTTATGCTAACTGAATTGTCTTTAGTAATTATAAATGGGAGAGTTATTTAAAGGAGAACTGACATTCTCTTTGGGGATCCTTTCATCCTGACATTCATTTCTCTTCTTCTATTTTCTTCTTTAATTCTTGCTTTCATTTTTCTTCTTCCATCTTCTTCTTTGAATCGTTATGTGAGTGAGAAAACAATGGGAGAAAAGAGAGTAAAGAGCGATTTGCATGTGGAGAGGAATTAATGTATTAGTTTAAGTAGTTGAGAATTTAGTAACCTGGTAATCTTTTGAACTATTCTACACATTTTAATTCAAGAAGAAGGAAGGAAAAACTTGTGGATTTTGGTATAATTCATTAATTTTGGCCAATGATGATTTAAGTCACAATTAACCTTTAAAACTTCTCTGCATGTTAATGACTTGTGGTTGTCTTACATTTAAATATCTTTGTTTTGATTTTTAATTGGTTGCTATGTTTAGCTAACCAAGAAGGAGAAGGCCCATGCGATAAAGGGAAAGCTAAGCAGGTGTGAATAATATCAACTTCCAAGTATTTTGTCGGTGAGTTCCTACACTCATACTCATAGATGTCATTCATTATGTTACCTTGTTGTGCGGGTTGCTGTGGAATTTAATTGTGTTAGGATAATTTGCAGGTGAGTACCGTGGTGAGAATATTTAGCTAGTAAATTGTATGGTTGTAAACATGCACGTATGTGATGAATGTCATCATGTTCAATGTGTCCTAGCAAGTAGAATAAATGGGTCGGATTGTTGACGTTAATGTGATATATGTGAAGTAAGGAGGTATCTAGTGTAGA
This sequence comes from Gossypium australe, assembly GCA_005393395.2. NCBI lineage: Eukaryota > Viridiplantae > Streptophyta > Magnoliopsida > Malvales > Malvaceae > Gossypium > Gossypium australe. The sequence goes on along the minus strand of CM016625.1, from coordinate 108,521,730 downwards.
GAATGAAAGTTGAAGTGATGCATGCTATTTGGCTTTGCGGGGGTTCGGATTGTAACAGTCCGGTTTATACCCTAGTCAGAACAGGGGTTTCGGAACCACAAATCCAAGTCCGCATAATATTTTAAAATTATATTATGTGCCTATGATATGTGAATAAGCATGTGTGAAAGTCTCGTATGAAAAGTTGTCTGTTCGTGTGCTTAATTTGACAAAATGACTAAGGGTCTGTTTGTTTGGCAGTAAAATGTTTTCCGGAAAATGATTTCTGGAAAATGATTTACTTTTCTGGAAAATGATTTACCAGAAAATATTTTCTGGTGTTTGGATGAATCTGTGTAAAATATTTTCTGTTGTTTGGCAGATTTACTGAAAATGTTTTCTGGAAAAGTTGATTTTACATATATATTAATAAATTTATTTACATATTAATAATTTTTTATATTTTAAATTGTTTTTACATATATTGCAATGATTTATTATCACATTGAAAACAACCAAAGTCAAATAAATTATTTGTAATTGTGTTACAAAAATAAAAAAAAAAGGATTGAATAATTATAAATTAGTTTCCAAATCACAATTAATACTAGAAATATTATCCAAATGCATAATTAGTAGTACACCACATAATAACAATATTGTCACATTGTCCAAGTGCATAACTATATATTACACTACATAAAAGTATCAACATCTTCAACCTTCAGCAAATTTTTGAAGCCAAATTTTTTTATGCTTCTTACTTTTAACTAGAAAAGCTTTGGCTTCGGATTCATGACTCACTAAATAATCAAACACAGAACACAGGAAGTCATCATCAAATCCTTCGTCCTCCATCGACATCACCTGTTCGTAAAGCTGTGGTGTCTTATCCGCAGTAAATTGCTCCAAAGCATTAGCAATTTTGCCAAGTTGTTCACCCACAAATTTAATTTTTTCATCGACGACACTTTCTTGAACATTTTTTCTTTTACGTTTGGATGTGCCAGATGAAGATACATTTGTTCTTACCTCTTCAGCCTCTTCATTGTCGTAGTCTACAGGCACTGAATCTTGATTACCATCATCCAAATCTATGTCAGCAAATGTTCTGGCAAAACTCCCTGTTGCCATATCTTTGCCAACAACCAAAGCCATTTCATCATAATGATCAATGCTTTTATTCAAAAATGGTTCATACTTCTTGTGTGCCTGTTGGATATTATACACAATTAGAATAACAAGTAAAAAACATTTGAAATAAACTTAACATATATATACATATATTACCATCACTGCTGCATCATATGTTGCTCTATCACATGTGATCATTTTCATGTTATCATCCCATCCGAAACCACTTTCACCTCGAATTTTGCATATAATCTGCCACTGATTTTTTACAGTCCTCAAATGATTTTCCACATGTTTCGCATCGCATTGGACTTGAAATCTTTCAGAAATAGCTTCGACAACTCGATTAATAGAAACTGCTTTGAAAGCATTAGAAGGCTTATTTCCTTTCTGGGCCTCCTCTGCTAGAATTTCAAGAAAAACATGTTCCATCGGTTTTGTCCACCTGAATTGCTTCGAGGTCCCTTCTTTGTTGCCCTTGCCCATTCTACATTAATAATTGTCATTGTCAATCATTTCAATATCCAACAACCTCAAAACATAATAAATTCAATATCTAACAAGCTTAAAACATAATAAATCCAATATCTAATAAGCTTAAAACATAATCAATATCTAACAAATTCAAGACATAATAATTTCAAAATCCAACAAACTAAAATTTCAATATCATTATCCAACCAACATTAACAAAAAAAAAACAATTTACTAAAACATACATAACATAGAAACAATAACCTTAAGCCCTAAACCTACCTAATATTTCTAGCCATATAATCAGTCCACATAGTTTGTGCAATTTCGTCTCTCTTAGCAAACCATTCTCTTGCTTCTTCTCTTTCTTCTCGCTCCGTAAGAGTTGGTATTATCAAATCAGACTCAGACTCCTCGTATGATCCTTGATTAAGTAAATCACTAGGATCAACTCCCATTATATGATTATGAATGATACAACAAGCCAAAACTATATCTACTTGAGTTTGAAAATTCCAAAATGGCTCAGCATCTAATACACGAAATCGTTTCTTTAAAATCCCAAAAACACGTTCAACAGTGATTCGTAATGATGAGTGACGAAGATTAAAAAGTTCCTTTGCATTTTCAGGCCCTTGAGCACTAAACTCTTTTAAATGATATCGGACACCACGATATGGAGTAATATATCCATTTCGAATGCCATATCCAGCATCAGCAATATAATATTTACCTACAATTTTACAAAACACAATTAATACTAATATATTATGAGCTTACTAGAACTATTTGGTATTTAATGATAATTATTACCTTCCGGAATTCTTAATCCTCTTGGGCGTGAAAGTGCATCACTTAAAACACGAGAATCATGTGCACTACCTTCCCAACCAGCTAGAACATAGGAAAATTTCAAATCAAATGTAATGGCAGCCAATACATTTTGTGTCGTCCCCCCTTTACGGCTACGAAATCTTCCTTGAATGCTAAGTGGAACGGATGCACGAATATGAGTTCCATCTAATGCTCCAATACAATCTTTAAAATACGGATAAAACCTTGGATTGTTTCTGATTTCACTAGGAGTTGACTCATCAGGTGATCTAATAACTAGTTTATACAATTTCAAAATAGCTCCCAAGACAACCCTAAAGTAACGGTGAACTGTCTCAGTTGATCTATAATATCTAGATCCAATCACTCGAAACCTTACATTATGACCAATTATATGTAAAAATATAACTACTTGCTCCCTAATATTCACAGATTTACTTGATTGTAACAAATTATTCCTACTAAGAATATCACATAAACTAAAAAAGGCAATCGGTCTCATCCTTATCAGATTAATACAATGTTGGTCACCACTATATAAAATACTATTAATATAATTTTCTCTTTCATAATCTCGATTCAGACAAGGGTGAGAAGCAATTTCCTTCCTAGTTTTTAATTTTTTAATCCAAAGAGCCCCAAAAGCTAACACTGAAGCCACGACTCCGACAATTGCATTATGATCTTGACTACGATCCATCTACACAAAACAATGTCACACAAATATTTTATCACTACAAAAAAGATGCAAACTTTTCATAAGATCGAAATACAAATAAATACAAATGGGGAAAATTATTTTAGAAAATATATCAATATAGCAATATTCAAATTTAAAATTTCCATATAATCTATATCTATAATATAAATAAAAGCCCGACTTTGGAAAAAAAATTATGAACTAACAAAAATACCCTTTATTATTTATTTATATTACTATCTTGACATTAGAATATTAAGTTTTCAAGATTAGAAAAATATTCCATTAAAGCTAAAATTAAGCTCTGTATCCATGTTAAAATTAAGCTCTGTTTCCATCACAACACTCAACATGCCTGTACAAATCTAATTTTGTTTTTCTCGTACTTATATCTATTTTAAATTTTAAATCAGTGATATATTTTCTTCTTAAATATATTTAAAATATTTAAAAAAAATTTAAAAATTATCAAATACATGTAAATTGTGAGTTGTGTTGTAATGTTTAAAATTGTAATATTTTAACTAATATTTTTATTAAAAATAAAAATTTCACTTTTTATAAAATTAAACGAAATTTAACTAATCTCAGAAACCCTTTACCAAGGCCCATAATGACTCAGTAACCAACCTTAACAAAAGCCCACCGAACATATTAGCAAAAAGAAATATATCTCAACTAAAAACAGAGAGGAAAAGTATTCTGCTAAGCAGAAATTACAAAAATATTAGGTAGATATTTTCTTGAGTCTTGGAGCAATGGAACTAGTGTCATGTTATTTAGAAAAGGAATTATAATGAAAAAAATATAAAGGCAGGTGAATGGGAGCACAACTTGAGAAAAAAAATTGTCCTCCAAATGAGCACCTATGTAGTAGCATAATTCAGAAACTCTACTTACAGTGAATTACGGATTAGACTACGAAGATATACATATGAAAATGGAACAACTGCTGTGAATTCGATTCTCATGATGACCATTCTTGCAACCCAAAAAAAAACAATATATCCTGACTGTCCAAAGAGAAAAAGCAACATACCAAATCTAGAAGGCCATGGAAACCTCCACACGTTCATTATGGTTTCAAGAGAGAAATCGAATTTCCTTACTATTTCCAGAGGTTAATTATGGTTTCAAGGTTTTTATTGTTGTAATTTTTTAATATTAAAATAGTTAATATATTTTAATTTATATTAAATTTTTTGAATAATATTACTTTATATTAATCACATTAAATACAAATACATTAATTAATGAATTAAGAAAATAAACACATAACCGAATGTGATATTAGGAACTAGTAATCATAAAAGACCAAATTCAGCTAGGTATGTTCCTCTTTTGGGCACGCTAACATCTAGCAAAACTTCTCTTTAACTCTTATTTGAATTATAGGCCAAATTCTTTCGAAGCAGAGGCTAAATCCATCAGACAGTGCAAAAATCTACTTATTGTCATTTTTCAAATGCAAAAACATGACCAAATTACCTTCAATGTATTTTCCTGCCAACACAAACATATAACTACACATGCACTCCCTAGTATTATCTACATATTATATTTGATGCTTTTCAAGCACTGCGATGCTTTTCAAGTGATTCGAGTGTAGTTGTAATGCAATGAGCAAGCAAAAAATTGGAGTGAAAAGGAAAAACATATATTAACCAACTCAAATTGCAACTTCATTCGAAACTGGTGACCAAGGAAAAATATATATTAACCACTTACAGTTTGCTGCCCAGATATGAGTCTAGATACGTGATTTAGTTTAAGATGTTTCTCCTCTTTCCCTGATAACCATATTAAAACAGACTCATCCTGAAAAATTAACAATCAACAATTTAGGCATTTATAAGGAAAAGATAACTCATATTTAGCAGCACAATGACAAGTACATGATCAACGATGCATATATACAGGCAAGTGACGGCATCCCTAGCTTCACTTTTTATCTTACACAACTCTAATACATAACAAGTCAATAAGAAGTGAAAATGAGTTGTGATGGCAAGTGGACTGTGCTCTCACCATTTGAGCGAGAGTGAGGAAGGCCAGGAACGATAGAACAAAGTTATAGGAAAGTATAATGTGTTATCATGCAGAATAGTTTGAAGTTCATTCGAGTATAATTAGTTTGTGTTTCCTAAGTTGGCAATAAGAAATACAAATAGCCTTCTTATCGGCAGTTTTGAACCTGATTTCTCTCTATCTAATACAAATATCTCAGTCAGTTTCAACAACAAAGGAATAGCACCTAAGTTGGCAAAAGAGTTCTATTTTTGTGACCGTAGCGGCTTCTGTTTATTCTCTTGTCTTATGCGTGTATTTTTCAACTGATTGGGTTCTACCAACTTGGAAAATCTCATTGTTTCAACTTGTAGCAAATTGGAAGAAATAATAGCAGAACCCCAAAAAGAAGGAACAGGTGCCTTCAAAATTTCTCTTCCCAAACAGCCAGATTAACTGCCGATTATGGTATAGAACATGGAGAAGATGGAGGAAGAAGATAACAGATCGGTTTTATAAGAAACAGAGAGCGTTTTCACTGGTTTCAAAGAAGGGGCGAGTTTGACTGTCGTTGATAGCCATAGGTCTAACGAAGAAGATTAGGACGAAGGAGAGGAATAGAAAGCCCAGAGAGTGGTGGAAAAAATAATTTTGTGAAGAACTAACTAGAAGAAGAAGACAAAGAAGAAAAGGGGTCTTAGTTCCAGTACAAATTAAGAGAATAAACAGGGAAATATGCCATACCTGGAGGGGATCAGAGATGAAATTTTCCAAGAGAGATTCCAAGATCCAAATCTGAGAAAGAGAGAAAGAGATTGGCTGAGAAAGAAAGAAAGAATGAGAAGGAATGAAGAAGGGAAGGAGAAGGAATGAAGAAGGGAAGGAGAACGTACCTGGATGGATAATGAAGGGGAAAGCTTTGGAAAATGTCTTACCGAAAAAAACTTGGTAAGACATTTTACAAGAATTAGGAAGACATTTTACCCGTGTTTGTAAAATGTTTTCCTTGGGGAAAACATTTTCCTTCAACCAAACACCGGAAAATCCTGAAAATATTTTTCGGAAAACAATTTCACCCAAACAAACACAGCCTAAATCGCATAAAGTTTAAAAGTGGCCTTCTAATTATTTAGTGCCTAATTGACGTGGCTTTTGAATGTGAGGGATTTATGTAGCAATTTAGCCACTATTTTAGATAGTGGACGGTATTGGGTGATGAAATGTATACTTATATGTTTTTATATATTAAAAACATAAGTTAAAATTCATATTTTATTACTAAAGGTTATAATAAGTAAAAGAAACATTGGTTTTATCATTTTTGAACTCATTCACCACCAAAAATCAAACAAGAGAGAAAGGAATAAGAAGCTAGGGCATTCGACATCCTTTTAGTTAGATTAAGGTGAGTTTTGACTTCAGTTTTTGATAATTTCTACGTTTTTGTAATCGTTGCTTAGTATACTCTAAAGCCCATGTTGTAATTTGAAGAATTGATGATGATTGTGAAATGTGCCATTGATGAAATGGTGAGTTTTGTGATAAGTTTATGTGTTAAATGAAAGATATGTGTTAAATGAACATGTTTTGTTCTTGAATTTTTGATGAATTTAAGCTAATTAGGGCTAAATCATGAAAATGATAATTTGAGGGACTAAATTGCAAATTTGATGGAAAATAGGGGCTTGTATGATATACATAAGCATTCGGCTAAGCATGGTTAAATGATGATTTTGTGAATTTGATGTTTTGAGAAAAATGGATTAAATTGATAAAATGTGGAAATATGAGGGCTAATTTGCAAATTGCCCTAAATGTGTATTATGGATTGAATTGAATGAATTATTGAATAAAAGAGTTAAATTTGAATATGTATAGATCAAGAGCCGAAGAAATCAGACTTAGATCGCGGGAAAGCGAAAGTAACCGAGTAGTCGTTTCCGTTCAGTTAAATCGAATCCGAGGTAAGTCATTATGCAAATAAACATATTTGTATTGAATTGTGTAGGTCCTTATAACTATGGAATACGATGAGTGACTATGAAATGATGTGTACATGATTTCCGAGATAAGAACGACATAGTAGCAATGCCTAATAAGTCCCGTACGAACCTAGGAATAGATAGGATTAGCTATGTCATGACATAGGTATCTGTTCTGTTTTATCATGTAAGACCACGTCTGGGACGTTGGCATCGATATGATCTTTACGTGTAAAACCATGTCTGGGACATCGGCATCGTATTAGTTCGTGTAAGACCCTATCGAGGACAGTGGCATCGACATCTGATTACATGTAAGACCACGTCTGGGACATTGGCATTGTACGACTATTCTGAGTATTATGTATATCCTATTAGATTCCGAACGGTTCAATGGGCAAATCTGAGCTATGAACAATTACGTGAATGTATATTCGTTCCAGGTACGTTTGGTATGTACACTAAGTGTGTATAAAAGGTAAGTACCTATATGAATTTGCTTTAAAGAAATGTAAAATTGAACATGAGAATATGAATGAGATACAAGAATGGATATGAATAAGCTAAGTATTTATGTGATATGTGAAATGAAATATGTGGCAAGCTTTGAGTGAGTAAATGTGCCAAAGTCTATGAAATGAAATGGCTATGAGATTTATAAGTACCAATGATTCAATTTGGTTATATGCATTGTGTATTAAGTTTATTTGTCTATGGCTTACTAAGCTTTTTGAAAGCTTACTCTGTGTGTGTGTTTGTTTTGTTTTATAGACCGTCAAAGCTACTGAGGGCTCGGGGATCATCGAGGATCATCACCACACTACTCAGCTTGTTTTGGTACATTTTGGAAATGTGTATAACTAAGTATGGCATGCATAGACTAGTTATTTGTATGGGAATGAGTTTTGAATTTTAGCCATGTGATTTGGCTAGTTATGTGTTGGCTATATGCTTTAATGAATATGATATGTGATGTATGTTTTAGTATAGTTTGATAGTGTATGAAGTGGTTAAGTTTAAGGTAAGTATTTGGATGAATTATGCTTGTGTTTGCATGAGTTTAGTCTTGTAAATTTGGTATGATTGGAATTGGATTGGAATGTAGAGATTGGATGATTATTTTGATATGTTCTTGATTGTCAAATGTGCATAAGATGTATTGGTTATTTGTATTTAGGTATGACCCTAATGTGGGAGGCATATTGGCCTTGCAAATGGCCTATTTTGCCACACGGTTGTGGTACACGGGCGTGCTTAGTGACCGTGGGACTAAGTCAGTAGCTAGTTAAGAGTACATGGCCTTGGCACACGGACGTGCCTGGTAGCCGTGTGGTGTAGTCAAAATCAACCACGGCCAAAGTGCAAGGGCGTGCTTGGTGGCCGTGGAGCCAAGTCAGAATTGACCACGACCATAATGCACAGGCGTGCTTGGTGGCCGTGGAGTTAAGTTAGATTCGACCACGGGGGAGACACATGGGCGTATCTAGTAGCCGTGGGAGGCACACGGCCTGCCCACACGGGCGTGTAACCCCTGAAACTTAGAAAGTTTAAAGATTTTCTGAGAATTTCTGTATGTGTTCCGGTTTAGTCCGACTCTGTCTAAAGCACGGCTAAGGTCTCGTTGACCTATTTAAGGGACATTATGATTGCGATTGATGAATGATTGTTTGTAATGTCAGTTAAAGTTTCCGATCTGTCCGGTAATACCTTTAACCCTAGTCCGGCGACGGACACGGGTTAGGGGTGTTACACGGATTAATTGTACAAAGATTTATGTGCACAAGTATATGATAACAAGTATACGATAACCCTACGAGGGTCCTTCTCAAGTTTAAAACTTTGTAGAGTCTAAGGCTTTAAGTCTCATGTATGTATACAAGTCCCATGGCCATGGGCTTATATACAAGTTAGGATAGTCCGCTGGACTTCTCTTCAAGTTTTCATATTAAAACTTTATGTGGGACTCTGCCATATGAAAGTCTGCGGGGTAACTCATGTCTATGAATCCATATCTATAAATCTACGTGAATGAATTAATGTCTATGAATCTACATCTATACTAAGATAGAGTCTTCAAGCCTAGTGTGATCCTAGCACCTTTTGTTGTAACATGTATAGATATCAGAGCGCCTATTGGATTTAAAACCTCATATTGCACTTTGAGAGGAACTTTTATAATATTAGTTAAATTGTTATTTTGAATGTATGAGGTTAAATCACCTAGATATATGTAAAGTCTTTGGTTTACTAAAAGGTTGTTGTGTAAGTTCATTCGATGTTTTTTTTTTTTGGAATTTTGGATTTAAAAATTTTGCATGTACCTGATCTATTAATTGTGTAAATCCCTATAGCTTGGGTCTAACAATTGGACCGAGTGATAGGTGTTACAAATAAGATGGCATTGGCACACCATTGTTCAATGTGTTTTGATTATGTTTAAGGTACAAAAATTGTATGTTTTAGATGGAATATTGCATATATTAGCTAGTCTTTAGGTGTGAGTATGTATTGTGTATGCTTGGAAAATCTATAGGTAATGTTTAAAAGAAATTGTAGATTCAGTATATGACGTCGCGACTTCAAACGAGTCTCGTCGCGACGAGATCATGACTCTAAGCCATGATGCGACATCGTGCTTGGGTCGTTGAGACGAAATCAAATAGTATGTTGCGTCGCAACGTCAATGAGGAACCCCTTGACGTCGCGACGTCAACTTGAAGTTTTGCCAACATTACAATTTAGTCTTCATTCGATCTCAAGTTAACTTTAGAGCTTTCGTAAGTTCATATAAAGACCCCAGAATGATTATATGTCGTTTTATATACTTATATTGCTTGTATTTTTATGTTAATTAGCATTAATTGAATATAATTCGATCGTGGTTGCTTTGGCAACAAATGTGGCACCTTATAGCTCAGACTCGGCGATCGGGTTGAATATGGGGTGTTACATTCAAAATGTGGTTGAGAACACATTTGTTGTTCTAAATTTTTTCTCCATATTAACATCACCTTAGTATATCATAAAAAAAGATTGGATCGTACTAATATATTACAGCAAAAGCACCGGTGAACTTTAAAAAAAAAAAGTCTAACAGGGAAAAAAAGCTAAAAAAGTGAAAAAAAAATATTTGGAGCCGCTTGACACATTAGTGGTACCGGTGAATTTAAAAAAAAAGTCTTGATAGGAAAAAGAAAGGCTGAAAAAGTGTAAAAAATAAAATAAAAAAGTTTTTGTGGTTTCAACACCATACAAATAGCCTTTTCCATACATTTAATCCCAAAAACCAACTTTTTTATTTAATAAAGAGGGTGTCGCCTGAGATATTGGCGACACTAATTAAAAAAATATTTTTTCAATGTTTTTTCCTACTAGATTTTTTTAACAGTTCAGCAGTGCCGCCAATGTGTCAGGCGACACCTAATGTTACTGTAACAAACACCCAATTTTTGTAATTAATTTGTTCCCAACCCCATTTTTGTAATTAATTGATTTTTTAATATTATTTTTATAAAAATAAAAAATAAAAAAGCCACCACCCTAGCTTCCACTCTAACCCCCACCTCCTCTTCCACCATTCCCACCACTTCATACAAAATTCTTGAGAAATTCACCACCAAAACATGGCCAATTACATTTCTTTTTGGAAGTAATATCTCCCCTGGCTAATCATAATGTTAGGCCTTCTGGGTTTTTTCCCCTAATTTCCAACAACAATTTTCGATTGAAGACCAATTAAGGTATATTAAATTTCCAGCTTTTATTCAAGCAGTGTGTTAATCAAAACCTAGAAGGCCTAATATTATGATCAGCTAGGGGAGATACTACTACAAATGAGTTCCACAAAGAAATGTAATTGGTAATGTTTTGGTGGAGAATTTCTCAAGAATTTTGTATGAAGTGGTGAGAATGATCACATCATCAATGACACGAAAAGAAACGGATACATAGTGCATTCTCATTGCTTGGATGTGCCAATTTTTTACATCATTAAATTTTTTTTGTCAAGAACTATTGTGGAGTAACATTCAAGCACCAAAAAAAATAGATATAGTTAAAGGGTCAATTCATAATATTAGCCAAGGAAAAATTATCAATAAACTCCGTCGTTAGTTACTCTAAATATGGGTTGTTCTTATTTTGATCACAAGTTTATTATTGTTAATTTGGTCATCCAAAATAAAAATTGATCAAATTGGTTACTCCATCATCGTCAGTCACCCTAAAATTAAGGTAAATTACCCACCAATCACTCTAAATAGAGATCGTTTCTATTTTGATCATTCAAATTTTTTTCATACAAATGCAACGTTAATCTTTTATTACCATTTAATTGTGGAATGATGAATTTAATTTTTAAAATAATCAAATTAATAAAAAAAATTAGGATGATGAAAATAAAAACGATGTCGTAACTATGGATATAGTTTACTCAAAAAATATTTTATACGGAGGCTGAACTGTTTTTGGTGCATGGATTTCTGAATCAAATGGAAATTTCCCTTAAGATGACATTGACAGCCCAATGATCCAACGTAAGATGTCACCTTTTAAAATCACTTATGGAAGGTTATAGTTTTGATTGTCTTTTTTATGGAATGAAAATTGATTTTCAACGGTTAATGTGGGGGCGAATTCAAATTTCTTATTTAGCCAACATGTGAATGACCACAAAATGCGAGGTAAAATGTATTAATTTCACTACTTTATATACTCAAACTTTGAATTAATGCAATTTATTACCTATTTTGTACAAAAATACAAATCAATTTTTTTTTACTTATTACTCAATTTAATGCAATTTATTGTAAATTTATTAATTTAATATAAAATATAAAAATATTAGAATTAAAATTTTTAAAAGAAAAATCAAATTATCAAATTTTCTAGAGTTACTCAAATATCACTTATAAACTTTCAGCTTTAATAATTCGTACAAAGCATCAATATTACCAAATATCACTGTAATTAATTGCTAATATGACAATATATGTGTATGTCACGTTTCTATCTATTTTGAGGAAGATTTGACAAACAAAATAAATTTAAGGGTTAAAAGATGCAAAATTTTAAATAAATGGTTAAAATGATTTTTTTTATTTTTGTATTATGCCTATTATATTAGTATAATGAAAAACTCACATTTATGCTCCTAAAAATTTATTTTTATTTCTAGCCCAAAAATCCCGAGCGAATGTATTTGAGAGGTCATTCTATTATAGGAATTGGGTCTCTCTTTACTATTAAACAAGGCTAAATTAGAATAGAGTTAATATTTATTGTTTAAAAAATATCATAATATCTAATAGAGTTAATATTTTTAAAATTTTTATAATTCTGTAAATGAAATCTTTTGTCAAATCACACCAAAATAAATGGAAAAGTTAATAATAGTTAACTTTGTTGACAAATATTTTAAAAAATTAAAAATTATTAAATTATAAAAAAGTATAAAAATATAAAATTTTAAATTTTTAAATTTTTTTAAATTTTTTAAATAATAATTAACTGTTAATGTGGTATCCACCTGTATGTTATATTAGCAATGTTAACAAAACTTAATTTTTTCACCCAATTTTTTTTTAGGGTGATTTGACAAACAATGTAAGTATAAAGGCTAAAAGAGGTAAAAAAATTAAATAGAAGGCTAAAATAACTTTGGTAAAGTCGGAGTGCTAAATAAGTCATCATGCATTAATGAAATTGTGAACTTTCCACCAATGTTGTTTGAACCGGACCGTCTGATTAGACCGACGGGATCGGGAATCTACTAGGGTATTGATCCGGAAAGTGATTTTGATCTGATTAGATCGGAAACCGATACGAATTAATTGAACCGATTGAACTAGATTTTTTAAAATTTTTTAAAAAATTTATTACTTTTTTTAATTGGTAGGAATGGTTTTGGTTTTTGTCTTCGGTACTAAACAAATTACATGACGTCTCTTGATCTCTCAGTACTGTTAAACTTTGGCCTTTTCTTCTTTCTTAAACCTCAATTACATTCCTGGTTCATTTCCACCATTGTTTTGCATGGTTCGTCTTTAGTGCATATATATATATTTTGCGTGATTTTGGTTGCTTTATTCCTTTTTTTTCATGAAAGTTACATTTTCTCCATTTCCAGTGGGGTTTACTAACTATTTTTATTTTATATTAATTAATTTCTTTGGTTTTTTTCCCTAGCTTCTTATTTGACAAATATATATATATTGTTTTCCAACACGATTCTTTCTTTTACCAAGTTGGAAAAGCACCATTTTGAACTCATCAGTCTATTTTTTCGTATTTAATGCTGTCATCAATGGTGGGGCGTATTCACATTCATCATCATGTTTGTGGAAGATCCGGTGACACTTCCAGTCATTTTACACTAACTTCATGAGAGCCATCACATTGAAGACGATGATAGTTTGAAGCTTGCGCTTTATGAGGTACTTGACAATCTTCATAAAACCTCAAAAAATCCTAGTTGACTTTGATGTTTTATATTTATAGATTCTATAGATTCCGCCATTAACATAGTGATATGTTGGTTTTCTGTTTGTTTTTATTACAGGGCATGTATTGATTGGAACCAGCATCTGAAAAGGGTGATTTTTTGTGTTGTTTAACGCTTTTTTTGAGTGAATATGTCTTCAGCTACTTGGATTACTTCCCTTTCATGTTCAAGCTCTGTGATTTTATCTTACAAGGAGACGTCGATTCCTGTCATGATCCAATGGTTGAGATTCATTTTCCTATCTCCATGTCCTCAGAGAGCTTTGTTTTTAGCCGTTGATCTACTGTTCTTGTTGACCCTCTTATGCTTTGCGTTTCATAAGCTCTATTCTAGATTATCAGGCAACATCCATGGCAGCCCAGACATCAACAAGCCACTCATAAGATGCAATAGAACCCTTACCAGGACCACTTTATGGTTCAAATTATCCTTGATTGTAACGTTTGTACTGGCATTTTCTTACACTATTATATGCATTATGGCATTTCGTAGTAACAACCAGGATCCAAGGAAACTGTTTGATGGGATGTTTTGGTTAGTTCAAGCTGGAACTCATGTGGTGATTGCTATATTAATCATCCATGAAAAGAGATTTGAGGCTACTAATCACCCTTTTTCGCTCCGAGCTTATTGGATTGCGAATTTTATCATCATTTCCTTGTTTACAGCTTCTGGGATCATTCGAATCGAAACAAATCAGGGTCAGTATTTGAGGTTGGATGATATAGTTTCCCTTGGTTCTTTTCCTTTATCAGTTCTTCTTCTTGTTGTTGCTATTAGAGGCTCAACAGGAATAGCAGTGAGCGGCGAACTCGGACCGGCAATGGAAGAAGAAGAAACCAAGTTGTATGAACCTCTTTTGAGCAAATCCAACATTACTGGCTTTGCTTCAGCTTCTATAGTATCAAAGGCATTTTGGCTTTGGTTGAATCCTCTGTTGAAAAAAGGCTATGAGTCCCCTCTCAAAATGGATGATGTTCCAACTCTTTCACCCGAACATAGGGCTGAGAAGATGTCGAAGCTTTTCGAAGTAAATTGGCCTAAACCGGAGGAAAAATCAAAGCACCCTGTTCGAACTACGTTGCTACGGTGCTTTTGGAAGGAACTTGCTTTCACTGCATTCCTTGCAATCGTGCGGCTTTGCGTGACGTACGTCGGTCCACTTCTGATCCAAAGTTTTGTTGATTACACTGCGGGGAAAAGAAGCTCTCCTTATGAAGGATATTACCTTATATTGATTCTCCTTGCTGCTAAGTTTGTTGAAGTGTTGAGCAGTCACCAATTTAATTTCAACTCTCAGAAACTCGGGATGCTCATTCGCTGCACTCTTATCACTTCGTTATACAAGAAAGGTTTACGGTTAACCTGCTCTGCTCGTCAAGCTCATGGTGTCGGACAGATTGTGAATTACATGGCTGTTGATGCTCAGCAGCTATCAGATATGATGTTACAGCTTCATTCTATTTGGTTGACTCCTTTGCAGGTTTGTGTTGCCTTGGTGCTCTTGTACATGTACCTCGGTGCCGCTGTGGTGACATCCTTGCTTGGACTTCTTGGTGCTTTTATATTTGCGATAATGGAAAGTCGGAGGAACAATCGTTTTCAATTCAATGTGATGAACAATCGTGACTTGCGAATGAAGGCAACTAACCAGATGCTTAATTACATGCGGGTTATCAAGTTCCAATCATGGGAAGAACACTTCAATAAAAGAATCCAATCTTTCCGTGAAACCGAGTTTGGATGGTTAAGCAATTTCCTGTATTCTATCGCTGGCCATGTGATAGTAATGTGGTCAACGCCGTTACTGGTATCGACCCTAACATTCGGGACTGCAATTTTATTGGGAGTAAGACTTGATGCAGGGCTAGTGTTCACAGCAACAACTATCTTTAAGATCTTGCAAGATCCCATCAGGTCATTCCCGCAGTCCATGATCTCACTTTCACAAGCTGTGATATCATTAGAGAGGTTAGATAGTTTCATGACGAGCAAGGAATTGGGTGATTCATCGGTGGAGAGACAGGAGGGTTGCGATGATAGAGTTGCAGTGGAAATAAAAAACGGGGCGTTTAGCTGGGATGATGAAAAGGGAGAACAGGTTTTGAAAAATATAAATTTAGAGATCAAGAAAGGGGAACTTGCCGCCATTGTTGGGACTGTTGGATCCGGGAAGTCTTCTCTCCTGGCTTCGGTTCTTGGTGAGATGCACAAAATATCAGGAAAGGTAACACATTATTGGTTAAAATGCTTGCATTCCATGCTAGTTGGTTGTTCGGCATAATGATGCAATAATGGATTGAATGACAGGTTAAGCTTTGTGGGACGACCGCATACGTAGCTCAGTCATCTTGGATTCAGAGTGGGACGATTGAAGACAATATCCTATTCGGTTTGCCGATGAACCGGGAGAAATATAGGGAAGTTATAAGGGCTTGTTGTTTAGAGAAAGACTTGGAAATGATGGAGTTTGGTGATCAGACAGAAATCGGAGAACGCGGAATTAACCTCAGCGGTGGCCAGAAGCAACGGGTACAACTAGCCAGAGCTGTTTACCAAGATTGTGACATATACCTTCTCGATGACGTCTTTAGTGCTGTTGATGCTCATACAGGGTCAGACATATTTAAGGTGACATTGATGTCTGCTTATTGCAAGTTCTGTTATTGTTTGAAAAGGAATGATCCATCCTTTTGGTCTTAAAAGGAGCGAAAACGATAGGTCAACATGCTGAATCTCAAGTTTATTGCTTCTGTTCTATATGCAGGAATGTGTGGGAGGAGTTCTCAAAGAGAAGACTATTTTGCTTGTAACTCATCAAGTGGACTTCTTGCATAATGTTGATCATATCTTGGTAAGTAGGCTTGTATGATCCGTTTCGTGGAATAGACATGAGCACGTATGTGCATGAAATTCATGTTTCTAAAAGAATTCATTGTGTAAATTGCAGGTGATGCGAGACGGGATGATAGTACAATCAGGGAAGTATAATGATTTACTAGACTCGCACATGGATTTTGGAGCTCTTGTAGCTGCACATGAATCGTCCATGGAACTTGTAGAAGAAGCAGGCAACACCATGCCTGGTGAGAATGCCCCCAGAACATCAAAATCAGCTCAGGATGCTTCTAACATCAGGGAAGTAAATGGTGAACGTAAGTCCCAAGACGCCCTGAAATCTGATAAGGGAGATTCTAGGCTAATCAAAGACGAGGAAAGGGAAACCGGTAAAGTCAGCTTGCATGTGTATAAAATGTACTGCACTGAAGCTTTCGGTTGGTGGGGTGTAGCAGCTGCGTTATTATTATCTCTGTTATGGCAAGCTTCTCTTATGGCCAGTGATTATTGGCTGTCATATGAAACTTCAGCTGAACGTGCTCTTCCGTTCGACCCTTTGCTATTCATTTCTGTTTATGCTATCATAGCAGCCGTATCGGTGGTGTTGGTAACGTTTAGAGCCTATTTCGTTACGCTTATGGGGCTCAAAACAGCCCAAATATTTTTCAGGCAAATTCTTCAAAGCATCTTGCACGCCCCTATGTCCTTTTTCGATACCACACCTTCGGGAAGAATTTTAAGTCGGGTAATGAACTATGCTACTTTCTCATTACAGCTAATTCTTGCCCAAAAATGGGAGTCTTGTTTTCCAAGAAACAAATTATCAAAGTGGCTTGGTGTCTTAGGACTGACAGATTCCTTCTACTTTTTATCCACAGGCGTCGACTGATCAGACCAACGTCGATATCTTCATTCCATTCATTATGGGGGTTACAATTGCTATGTACATTACACTGCTAAGTATCTTCATAATCACATGTCAATATGCTTGGCCAACAGTATTCTTGATAATTCCACTTGGTTGGCTGAATTTCTGGTATCGGGTACGGTTCTCATTTCAATTCACTTTTGGCATTCGCTATTCGTTTCCGTGTACGATATAGATCAAGCAGGAAGTCCATTTGATTTGAATTGCAGGGATACTACCTGGCATCATCACGCGAATTAACCCGCCTCGACTCAATCACTAAAGCTCCTGTCATCCATCACTTCTCGGAAAGCATCTCCGGGGTTATGACAATTCGCGCATTCGGAAAGGAAGACAGGTTTTGTCAGGAAAACGCTAACCGAGTTAATTCCAGTTTATGCATGGATTTCCACAACAACGGATCCAACGAGTGGTTGGGATTCCGTTTGGAATTTATTGGTAGTGTAGTTCTTTGCTTATCTACCATGTTTATGATCCTTTTACCTAGCAGCATTGTCAGGCCAGGTAAACTGTATGCTGCAATCTCAGTTCCACAAACCATTCTTTATGATTTTCATGTATAAACACAAATGGTGGTACTGGTATCAGATAAACAATACTTATTTTGCCTACTGCAGAAAATGTGGGGTTATCTCTCTCATATGGATTGTCCCTCAATGGTGTGTTGTTCATGTCCATATATTTCAGTTGTTACGTGGAAAATAGGATGGTTTCAGTTGAAAGAATAAAGCAATTTTCGAGTATTCAACCTGAAGCAGCATGGCATAACAAAAACCATCTTCCACCTCCAAATTGGCCTGCCCATGGCAATGTTGAGATCAAAGACCTTCAGGTTCGATACCGTCCAAGCACGCCTCTTGTACTTAAAGGCATTACTCTGAGCATCAACGGTGGTGAAAAGATCGGTGTTGTTGGTCGGACCGGGAGTGGGAAGTCGACTTTAATCCAAGTTTTCTTCAGACTGGTTGAGCCAACTGCTGGGAAAATAATCATTGATGATATAGATATCTGCATGCTAGGACTACATGATCTCCGATCACGGTTTGGGATCATCCCTCAGGAACCTGTCCTTTTCGAAGGATCTGTGAGAAGCAACATTGATCCTGCAGGACAGTTTTCAGATGAAGAGATATGGAAGGTAACCATGTTATTATCCCATAATGAGAACTTGTTCTCATTGTTTTCACTCGCTATAAATTTCTGATATTTTTGCAGAGTCTTGAGCGCTGCCAACTTAAAGATGTGGTGGCTTCAAAACCCGATAAACTTGATTCTTTAGGTAAGTGACTTTAACATGTTCCGGTATCTGAAATGGTGGCTGAGCATTACCTATAAATCCTTCAAAATTTTCAGTGGTTGATAATGGCGACAATTGGAGCATGGGGCAGAGACAACTTCTGTGTTTGGGGAGAGTTATGCTTAAACGAAGCAGGCTTTTGTTCATGGACGAAGCAACAGCATCCGTCGATTCACAAACAGATTCCATAATCCAAAAGATCATCAGAGAAGACTTTGCAGCCTGCACTATTATCAGCATTGCTCACAGAATACCCACAGTCATGGACTGTGATCGAGTTTTAGTCGTCGATGCAGGTGCATGCTTCTTTCTTACGTTACTCAAACTCGGCATATCATATACGGATAGATGACCTACATGATTTTTCATATATTTAAAGAAACATACTCTCATTGATGACAGGAAAGGCAAAAGAATTTGACAAACCATCACGGTTGCTCGAGACACCAACACTCTTTGCAGCATTGGTTCAAGAATATGCCAACCGCTCTTCCAGACTATGAAACCGTATCTTCTTTCGGGTGGATTTCCATCCACTATCAAGATTGCAAAAAAGTTCAAAAAGAAATGAATGTGCTAAATTTAACAGGATTTGAATCCATCTGAAAATAATACTGAATTCTTGAACTTAGAATTGTTCAGAAGGGTTATGCTTTCGGTTTTTCCCGGTTGTATTCAGAAATGAACATTGTAGTAAGATTCATTTACAAATGAACTGTAATAAAAAAGGGTTTAATCTAGATTTACAGAACTTGGTATAATCAGACCCCGACAAACGCACGACACTGGGATTCCCAGTGTTCCTTTGCCTGTCGAACTCTCTCGGCTCTTTCCATTTGAAGTCGCTGCTCCCAGTATTCACTACAACTGTTCCAAAAACAAATGTATGATTCCGGTAAGAACATATCAGTATACATTCATTCATTCAAATGAAAAGAGGAAAACCTATTAGGATCATACCTTCTCCTTAATAATATACTAAGCTCATCCAAATGTACAAAACCTTCATAAACTCCTGCCTGTAATTCCGAAAATACCAACAAAAAACAAAGAATATTATGCTTACAAAACCTTCATAAACTACTGCCTGTAATTCCGAAAATACCAACACAAAACAAAGAATATTATGCTTACTTTCATAAGAGTAGAAGTTATTATCCGACCGAGACACTCACCTCTCGACATAAGGGACACTTTTCTTTTGGCTCAGCTGCTTTCAGTCCATTAACAATGCTAACCGATGCAGCCGAGCAAGCACACATGTAGCAGAATATATGCCCACAAGTGAGGGATACTGGATCAAATACTGTGTCCTGTTGCATTAGAAAATACGAAGCCTATATCAGTCAAGAACCCTTAATAGCAGCTGAACTAATGGATAGCACTATCAGACCTGAAAAACTTGCAACTTACCAAGCATATAGAACAAGTCAAGTCAATATCAAGCTTGACAGAATCAAAGAGTTCACAAGAAATGAATGGTTTCCCATCATTAAATGTGAGGTAACATCCTTCAAACGATGCAGGGGTCATCCCTGATTTCACCTTGGTTTCCCTCAAATTAATATGGAAAGCCATAAGCTCACATAGCCACGGCGATTGAAGGATTTCGATGTGCATACTTTGTGCTTGTGACTTGAAAGCTTGCCCTTGTTTGGAGAAATGAACCTTATCGTATTTTTTCAGTATTTTACGAATCGCCACAGCATTAATCAATGCATAGCTAACCAGGTCCTTCCCTTCTTGAATCAAAGCAACATGGCTGCCTTGTAGCTTACCTTTGAACCAAATGAAGTATTTTCTAAAACCAGAAGCCAAATGTAGTTCAAGCAATTTCTGTGCACGCTCATTGAAGCAGCCTACTATATCAGACATTTCCTTTAAAAGGGAAGGGAAGAAGGTCCCATCGCAAACTGGACATTAATTTCCATCAAAAGTATAAGCAAATCATAATTTTATACACATTAAAACAAAGGTCTAAGATAAACCCAAAGTCAGATTATAAATACATCAGATAAACCAAGAACTTATAGCTTTTCTTCAGGCCTAAAAACCCTTTCTTTTTCTCAAGAAACCCAATTCATATAATCAATTTATATACATATATATATAAGTATGTACCTGGACAATGCTGAGGACAAGTTTGGTTATGAAAAACACCATGGACGTCATTCTTGGACTGAAATTCTCTTCTACAGTTCTTCAAAATCTTCTTAAGCTTCTTGAAACCAACACCAGGTAGTTTCTTCTCTTGTCCCTGCATGTATTCTTGATATTTCTTGCAGAACTTCATCTCTTCTTAACAATAAATTATGATTATTAAAAAAATCCAAAACACACACGATATCAATACTTTGTTCCCGTTGGGTTGTTTCAATCAACTTACACAAACACACAATCGAAGAACAAAGGAAGAAACAGAGCAAGAGCAATTCAAGAAGACATGGAAACTGACGACGGTGGTGGTGGTGGTGGTGGTGGTGTGTGGTTTTAGATTTGGTGTGATGACAGCGCGGATTGACGATGGAGTGTTGATGGTGAATGAGGAAGATTGCGAGGGGAAAATGGCCAATTTTTCGGATTATCTTCACTATCTGCCGATTGCTTCAAACTCACTCTTTTTTTTTCTGTGTTACCGCTAATGGAAATTATATCTACACCTGGCCAAGACATATATTATTTGGTTTCCATAAAGGAATATTAAGATAAAAAGGTCAAACTACCTTTTTAGTCCCTGTATTCTGTGTAAGTTGTAAATTTAATATATGTATTTTAATTCGAATTTTTAAATTTTAATCCAGAACAAAATGACAGTAAGTAAAATTGTTTGGTTAAATTTTGTTACTAGTCTTATATTCTTTAATTTAATCATTCTTAATCCTTATACTTTTTGTATTACAAAATTTCAATTTTAACGTAAACGAGAGTAATGTGTGAAAATAACAAGCTAACGTAGCATTACACATATGGTAATTTGTTTGTCACATTATATTTTAAATATAACATGAATTCGCTTAATAAATTTAACAACTATCATTTAGTCGAGACAAAATTTAACCTAAAAATTCATAACTATATATCCTTTAATTATATTTTAAAAAATCAAGACATTTAAATAAAAAAATTAAAACACATAGCAGCATTATAATTTTTTTTATTTATGAATTTTGATCTGATACAACGTTATACATTAATTTTAATTTTTACTCAAACTAATAATATTATCGAATTAACATCATTTTACGTTGATATATTGCATACATAAACAATTATATTAATTCAATATGAAAATAAATGTATATATTCATTTTTTTTAAAATATATAATTAAACCAAAATCAAAATTTCATATATACTTATAAATAGTTACGCATAAAATTAAAAATTCATATACAAAATCACATGTTAGATTAAAATTTACGTATAAATTTAATATTTAACTGATTTTTATAATTAAAAAAAAAGAGCAGATAGAAACAAAAAGGAAAAAGCTGATTGGAAATCAAGTATACCACATTATAAATTTGAAAAAGTAAAGGAGAAAAGATATATAATGTGAAATGATCTAATACTATTAGATACCGGACGCTTTCATTTCATGTCAGTTCGGGAGAGTGGGGCCCAAATCAGACCTGTAATGTGTTGGTCCCGTAATGGTTAAATTCTATTACTAGTCCTTATATTATGCAAAACTTATAAATATAATCTTTATATTTTAATTCGATCGATTTTAATCTCGTACTTTTCGAATTGGTTAATTTTAATTCTTATATTTTTAAAATTTTAAAATTTTAGTCTTAATTCAAATGGTAGAAATTAAATAGGTTTGGTTAAATTATGTTATTAGTCTTGTATTATAACTAAAATATAAATTCAGTTTCTATTATTTAATTTGATCATTCGTTTTTAATGGCATAATATCAAATTTATTAGCCTTTAACATTTACATTTTTTTATTAATTTTGCTCTTATTCTTTTTTTAAGCTAAATTTTACCTTCAATCTTTTGAAAATAGTCAAATTTGACTATCGACCTTTTGAAAATCAGTTGAAATGATGTTTTTTTAATGAGAATACAAATTAAAATGTTAAAGTTTTAAATACAGTAGCCTGCATGATAATTCATATGTATTTCATGCTAATTTTTTTAAAATTTTTAAGAACTATTTTTTTATTTTTTATTTTAAATTTTGATTATTATTTTATTAATTTTTAAATTATTTATTAACGTGACATAAAAAATAAATAATATTATGTTAATATGATATGGATATAAATTATCATGCGAATTCCCACACTAACATAGTTAAAAACTAGCGTTTTAGTCATCATTTGCTTGGGTTGGACTTCCTCGCCTAATAGGAAGCAAAGAAGAGACATCAACATGAACAATGGCACTTGTAGCACACTCAACAATCAAGGTGTAGACCTTGATGCAATGAGTCTCTGAGTAATCCTTGCGTCTTGCAGTGGATGCATCTCTGACATGAAACAACATATGCAATAAAATCTTAGTTCTCACGAATAACTAAAGTCATTTTTAGTTTGTATTAATTTTTAAATTATAAAATATTAATTCTAAAGCAAACAATAATGGTTAAATCTATTAACGAACATTTCTATAAGTAGTATGTTAAAATAGTACACTGATACGATACTATATATTTGATAATATATTTACCGTGTAAGATTTTGAAAATAGTGAAATTTAATGAATTTAATAATTACTATTTAGTCAAAATCAAAATTTTAAATTATAAAAAATTAAAAATTAAAAATATCAAAATTAAAGTATAATAATTAAACCCATATTTACTCACAGTAGCATAATTTAACCTTCAATCATTCATTTTACTTAAATTTGAAGATGTTTTAGTGTTGGGTTTTCTTATATTGTGATAAGATAAAATATTTGAAAGAGACACTATATTAAATATAAATTTAATTTATAAGAATAATTGACTAAATTAGTAGTATTAAAGTATATATAAATATGTTATGAAAATTAATGTAAAAATTACTTTTTAAAATATAAAACTATTTCATCTTAAAAATAACAAAAGCAACTCAAAGCAATTTTTTTTTATATTTTAAAAAAACTATTTATAAGAAAAGTTTTGAATTAAGAAAAATATCTACATTACATGAAGGCCCTTGTGCTTTCCTTCTTTAACAGATCTAATGGCAATTTTGGTTACTTTATTCTAGTAGATTATATAAAAATGGTTAAATTTTAATTTTGATCTCTATATTACGTATGAATTTAAGATTTAATCTTCATACTTCAATTTTTATATAAGTTTTGCTTCAATGTTTATAATTTCATTAGTTATTTATATAAAAAGAAGGTTCTAAGGTGAGTAAAATCTGATTCGATTCGAAAAACTCGATAAAAATTTAAATTTTGAATTAAATAGTTCGAGTTATTTGAGTTAATCAAGTTAGTTGGATCAACTCAAATAAAAAATTAAGTTTTTCGATTTAACTCGAATGTAAATTACACAATTTGAGTTATCCGAAAATCTGAATAACAAAAGGCAAAACTACGTCGTTTTGATAAATGTTTATTCGTTAAATTAAAAGGCAACATTGAGTATAAATATTAGGATTCATTAACTCGACTCAAAATTTTTTGACTCAATTCGATTCGATTCGATTTGAAAAAAAATTCAAACTGAGTTCGGTTGCTAAAATAGAATTCAACTCGACTAACTCAAAATTGTTTGAATGGATTCAACTCGACTCGATCGAATACTCACCTCTAGTCCTAAGCGAATCTGTCATCATACATGTCCTTTTTTGTTTCTTTTTTTTTTGCCCCCGTAAGATAATGGTAAAATTTTAGTATTGATCCCTCTACTTTGCTAAAATTTAGGATTTAGTCTATATTTTGATTTGACATAATTTGATCATCTACTTTATTAATGATATTAGTTAGTCTAAATAATTAACATCCTTAATTATTTTAGTTAAAATGTTGTCATGAATTTTTCTTAAGAACACTTTTCTAAAACATACCAAAAATATCCATTTAGGTTTGGAATTGGTATTTTTAGGAGAAATTTCTGCCTAAACATTTTAGCCGAAATAATAAACTATTTAGACTAACTAAAAATAGAAGAACCAAATTATGTCAAATTATTGATATACTAAATTTAACATAGTAGAGGGGCCATAGTCATAAATTGACCTAAGGCAATCATTTGATTCAATAGAAAATTAAATTTTATAAAAATATGTTTAATTAAAATAAATATAATTACAATAATAAATTAAATATATATTACAAATTAATAAGCATTTAATAAATAATTATAATATAATTATAATTATAATTAAAAAATTGAATATTTTATTTAATAATAAGATTGAATAAGTAATACATATTTGGGTTTGGATACTAAAACAATTTCATTTTACCTCTATTCTTTATTAAGGAAAAATATTTATACAGTTAATTATTCAATTATGCGTTAGTTTTGTTTTTATCACCTAACTTTAAAAAAATCACAATTAGATCACTAAATTATTTGGGATTGTATTTTTTCTTTTCACTCAACCGTTAATGAAAAGATAAAATGATTGCTTTTTAAGTGGCATAAACCAGACTTTAGTCATCAACGTTTACGAATTATATAAATTTATCTTTTAATTTCAACTTTCACGTATTATATCAATTTAATCTTTATTTTAAAATTTTCAAACCTTAAATTTAAAAAAAAATCATAAATAAATTTAAAATTATAAAAATTATTTTAAATATCGAATAATAACTCCACTAACTCAGATATTAAAAAAAAAAAATCAATACTTTTTTGGACTGTCAAAAACAATATGATAAACAAGCATTGGACAGCAGAACAATGCGTATAATGCTCATCCCATTGTTTGCCACATTCAATGAGCGATGTGAACTCCTTTAAGGTGAAAGTCTCGTTTTGCAAGAAACGGTGGGTGGTTGGGAGCTCCACTCACCGAGAACATAGAGGCCCACCGCCCACAGCTAAAAAACTAAACCATCGAACGCCGCCGACGTAACAGGTGCAAGTAATTGTCAAAGAAAAAAATGTATGAGCCGTTTAATTTGCTTAAAACAATTATTATTATTATTATTATTATTATTATTATTATTATTATTATTATTAGGAATAGGATTAGCCTATTTGCCCTTGACTTTACAGACATCACAGCAAAACTGCAGCCCCACGCCTTCAAATTTTCTTCTCATGTTTATCCCTTCTTTTTTTCTTTTTTTTTTTTTGAGGTTATCTGTTTAACCCTAATCTTCTCCATATGATGTACTTTTTTTAAAAAAAAAAAATTGCTATTAATTTTTGTGCAGATTTAGTTATATTTGGTATTTTTGGTTTTAATATTTTTTTAATTTTAAAATTTTAATATTTAGTTGTTAAATTTATTAGGATCTACTATCAAAATAGTTAATTTTATTTGTCTCAGGTTATATGTTAGTCACTTATGTTTGAAATATTACGTTTTAGTCACTTAAGTTATCGTGTTGTAATATTTTAGTTACTGAGTCGTTTATTGTTAACGGTATAACAGTAAGTTGATGTGGCACGTTAAATCATAATTTCAAATGAAAATTTTAGGTTAAATTCTACAATTGGTCCCTATATTTTTTTCTTTTTTGAGCTATTTAGTTTTTTTATATTCTTTTAACTTTTTTTATTTACTTTTCATTTTTTTCTACTTCTCCCATTGTTTTCCTTCTTTATTTCTTTTAACGTAAGTTTTCTATGTTTTCTATTTATTTTTTAAAATTTTGATTATCGATTTGAAATCGGATAATTAACTGAATTAAATAATATATATTATATATATATTTTTCATATTATCAATGTACTTTTTGAACTATTATATTTTATATTAATCGAAATAAATAATATACATTATATATAATATTTTTTAAATTATTAAAAAAAGAAAATTATTAACAAAATCATTAACAAATTATTAACCGACTTTCAACCGAAATAAATTCAACCACAAACCAATTCGACCAATTAATTCAATTTTAATCAAATTATGAATATCTTAAATATCATAACATTTTAAGTTTGAAGTTAAAAATAAATTATTCATATTTACTTTTAAGATTTAATGTAGGAGATTTAAATTTGTACGAAGTTTGCACCACTAAAATTCGCATCAGCAGCCAATTTTAGTGTACAACTTCTCATATTCATTGAGAAAAAAAAAACATTTTCTCCCTAATAAGAAATGCAAACCTACAACACATTACGCATCTGTCATAGAAATCAACAATCTGGATTTGTAATTACAGTAAAATTTCTATAAAATAATAATTTTGGACCTGAAAAAATTATTATTTTATCAAGGCTATTAATTTATCAGTAAATTTATTAATTTAGAGAATATTTTATACTTTATGCATGAGCTTTTTATTATCAAAATCCAATATACATGTAAGTACAATGAATCAAAGTTAATTAGTTCATATAACAAAAAAAATATTAATTAATTGATTCATGTAACCAAAAAGAAAAAGAGTTAATGGTTTCAAAATCCAATACGTTTATATTAATTGGATAGGTTAAAAATTTTATTATAAATAAACACATGTATATATCAAAATATTATAATTTATATAATCTTTTTCCCGATGGCTTCCCATTTGAAATGTGTAAAAAAGTCTTCATTGACAAATTAGATGAGAAAAGCAATATGTAAATACAAAAATGAGCATCCCTCCTCAAGTCAACAAGATTTGCAACAGTGGCTTCAACAAACATTTAATCTCTAGGTTAGCCAATCAACAATATCAAATACTCTTACAAGATCATCTGAATATTTATCAAAAGAGATAAAGAATATCAATGTTTAAAGACACAAATCAGCCAAATATCCTGAATTAGAAAATGTATTATAGGAGTAGTTTCTCCAATATCAAGAGAAAGTAAACATGATTGGAGAAATGATTCAAACTAAAGAAAAAAAGTTTCTGCAAAAATGTATGGTGATGTAAATTTCGAATTTAACTTCTCAATTGGTTGGCTAAAATGGTTCAAGGCAAGACATTGATGAAAGTGGTTCAGTTGTTATGGAGAATATTGAACATGCTTTACCTCAAATAAGAGCTAAATTGAAAATTTTTTATTGGAAGTATATCTATAATATAGATGAAACAAGCTTATTTTATCGATTGCAAGTAGATCATTCACTGGCTACAAAGCAATTAGAAGGACGGAAAAAGGATAAAGAAAGACTTACTGTTGTGGTTTGTTGCAATGGGAATGGTTCAAATAAAGTGCCTCTTCGGGTTATTGGTAAGTTTGCTAATCTTAAATGCTTTAAACATTTGAATATTGACAATCTTAACTGTCATTATCAAGCCAACAAAAAAGCATGAATGACTGTATTACTTTTTCAAGATTTTGTTTGTTGGTTTGATTCTAGAATGATTGGTAGAAAGGTATTGCTTATAGTAGAAAATTGCCCAGCCCATCCCAAGGTTATTGAAGGCTTGAGAAACGTTTTCAACATAAAAAATTCAACCATGCGATGCTAGAATTATTAGAGCAGTTAAGATTTATTATCGGCTTCACTTTTATTCTAGCATATTGAAAGGTTATAAGTCACGAGAAATAAATCTTGAAAAGATTAATGTATTGGATGCAATCCATTTTATTAATGTTGCTTGAAATATTGAAGTGAAGCCTACAACAATTGCAAATTGTTTCCGATATTGTAAAATTCGATCCGAGAAGGATATGCCTCTCGAACAAGAAATTGGTGATGTTGAAGGCATTCATAAATTAAAAAAAGTAATTTCTAATTTACACTATATAAATGTCATGGATGTTGAGCAGATTTTGAATTATCCAAGTGAAAGTGAATATTTGATGGAGTCACCTACGAAATGAAGAAATTATTCAAGGAGTAATAGATGTGCTAGCTGATGACAAGCAAGATCCATATGATAGTAGTGTTTTACCACATGTTTTTCCAAAAGAGACTTTTCTAATTGTAGATACCTTGAAGAATTATTTAATACAACACGAGAAGAATATACCAGATTTGGTTTATGCCCTTCTAAAAGTTAAAGATGAAATTGTAATTGTATTTGATTCACATGTAAAGAAGCAGCAATTAACTATAAATGCATACTTTAGCAAAGAATAAAATTGAAAAAAAAATAAGAGTTGTATGTATTGTATATAAAATTTTCAATATATTTAATGAATTATTATTTTACTTTTTTCATTGGGCCCTTGAAGAATTTTATAAAAATTATTATCTTATGTATTTAGCGAGACTATTATTTTATTATCCCTTTAAGCCAAGTTGAGACCGAAAATAATTATTATTTAACTGAAATTATTAATTTATCGAATATTCATTTATCAAAATTTTACTCTATGTTGCCTTCATTGAAACAGTTTATATCACCCATGCATAAAGGCTATATTCCTCCATTTACATTCAGACTCATCACTTTTGTGTTCTACCCAATTTAGTTATAGCTACAGAACTTTTTAAGATGGTCCCTCCCAATATTTTTTAACAATTGATCAAATTGTAATCCTTATGCTTTGCAAATTTTAAGATTTTAGTCATGAACAACTAATAGGACTAAATTATACCACTATCAGTTTTGTATTATGTGTGAAAATTGTAAATTTAATCCATGTTCAATTTAACCATTCTCAGCCCCCATACTTTCAAATTTGGAATTTTGATGTTGACACAAATGACAATTGTAAAACCCATTAATTGACTTTCTTCTAATAATATATAAAATTAATAAGCTAACATCATATTACAGATATGATAATATGTTTGTTAGCAGAACTTAACCCAATGAATATAATAGTTACCATTCGGTGAAGACTGAAATTTCAATTTCAAATTCAAAAAGTACACACTTGAGGGATAAAATTCATAACTTAAGCATAGTACAAAAATTAATAGCAGAATTTAATCATGATAACCGGGAAAGATTGCATGCATGCATAAACATGAAAACAGAAAACTGAACTATGACCAAGGCAAATGGTTGAGTGACTCTCAGTTGTAGTCAGCTGGATTGACAAGAAACACCCCCAAAAATGCATCAAAAATAATTATATAGTTGATTGTAGTAACCTATGCTGCCTGAATTTTTGGCAGAATGAAAAAAGCAAGCAACATAGATAGCAAACAACCAATAATGTAGTCTAAACACACAATGCTCTGATTTCAAGATTTCAACAAGCACTACAAAGCCCTTGTTTCAAGTTCATTTTAAAACCACAAATTTCATAGTGGAAGACAAACTGGAAAGTACCCTTTTAGTAGCAGAACAAACAAGGATTAAATCCAAAGAATTAATAGTTCAAAGATTGAAATTCAACTTCACTTGATAAACTAATAATCCAATGTCAAAAATCTCACTAGATAATCTAACAATCCAATGCTGGTATACAATGTAATAGACATAACCATAATGATAATCACTAGTCTCATCTTCTGAGAAAGCCAACAAAGAACATCATTTCTATCAATAAATCAAACCCAATACTAAATGCTGCTTACTAATCATCACCAAGTTGTAAATTCCACTTACTTTAACTGGAAACAACTTACTAGTAATGTTGATGTGATATGCTGTTTCTCTTAAGTGTACAAAGGCAAATCAGTCCAAGCACCAGAAACATGTCCGTTCTCACAAACATAAGCTCGAACAACTGGCTCCCCATCATCGTGGTACCCGAAAACCCGCCTCAAACAGAAAGCAGAATGCAAATCCCATGTTTGTTTACAAGAGCAAAAGGCGCAACTCAGACCGATCTTGCGCCTGTTCCCATCATTTATCGTCCTCCACACTCGGGATTTCTTGAAGTCGTTGAAAACCCCTCTGAAAAGCATGTAATTCCGCTTCTCCTCCATGTGAATGCATCCCGGCCAATCGCAAATGTATAAACAATCGCCTCGGAACCGGCTCGCTAACAACTTGTTGCCCTGTTCTCGGCTTAAGTTCCAAACGCCGTCTGCTAGATGGGATCTAAGCGGTCTAGATAGCTTCCTCCTTTTACAAACAAGAAATTCACGCCCGGTTTTTATGTCTCTGTTGTCAATTCTTTCTACTTTATAACCATCTATCGACTCGGACGGGTTTGAAACGGTGCCGTAATATAGATCATCGAAAAGCGACCATGAACAATCGGACCCGGGAGCGTTATTTTCCGGATCCGGATTCGGATTCCCTTCCACTTTGCTGGACCAAGGATCGCTGGGCGTCGGGGAGGCTTGGGAATTAGCTAGCTTGGGATATTTCACCTCGGGGCCAATCTCACGTGCGAAGCCAAAATCGGAGTGGTCGAGAAGGACGCCAGCGTGATGGAGGCCTGGGCAGCAGACGGAGAGCTTATGGAGGGAGGACCAACCGCCGGGAGGGACGGAGGAAGAGGAGAGGAGATCGGCGCAAACGGCGGGGATGGTTTTGAAGCATTTTTGTTTGAAGCAGGTGTTGTGAATGAGAGAAGAGAATTTGGTGCAGACACAAGCGAGACAAGCCCAGCTCTTGGGGTGATGTTCGAGCTTGGAGAAGATGTTAAGAACGACGTCGTCGGAGAGTTTTGAGAACGGCGTCTCCGTCATTTTGAATGTGGGGGGGGGGGGGCTGGTGAACCTTGTAATTTCTCAGGTAAATACTATATATGAAAAGGAAAGGGAAAAAAAGTGGGTTTTTGAGCTAAAAATGATTGAATTCTGGGATTTCAGAGATGGGAAAAAATATATAAAAATTTTCCATTTTGCTTTTAAAATGATTTGGGGGGAAGATGAGGAAAGTGGTGGGTGGGTGCTGCATTTGCCAAAGAATCTGGTGGCGGTGAGACTGTGAGCTCAGCATATTGTTTAAACAGCTCCTTAGGGACCACTTAGTTATGGGTAAATTTCCCTGAAAGGTCCCTTTATTAAATTACTCCTTATACTATTAAACGTAGCAATTGAGTAATTATATTATTAAAAAGAATCAAATAAGACCAATTTCAATAGAATTAACATTTATTGTTTAAAGATAATGTCATTTACTATTTAACAGAGTTAATATTTTGAAAGTTGTATAGATTTTGCAAATGAAATGGTAATAATTTTTATGTCATTTCTTAAATCGTAAATGTTAACTCTAGTAGAATTAGGCTGATTTTTTTTAATAGTACAAATACTAAATTGATTCATTTAATAATAGAGAACCAATTTGATCAATCTCTATTATAGAGGGAGTTGGCAAGCAATTTCACCTTTAGTTCCCCCTCCCGCTAAAGAAAATATAAAGGACCCCATAGTTGTATTATTTTATCATCCATCGAGATTTATAGGATCCCAATCGTTTCTTTCTTTCATGTTTTATATATATTAAATTTAGGCAATATATCAAGATTAGCCCTTAATATTAACATTATTTGTCAATTTGGTCCTTATTTTTTTGGTTCAATTTGACCCACATAGCCATCCATGAGAATTTTGTATTGATACAGTACTATTTGTCTTATATATATCACGTTAACAAATAATTTAAAATTATAAAAATATTTTTTTAAAATAAAAAAAAGTCACAAAAATTCAAAAAAAAAATACATAGGGCTTGCCATGTAAACTATCATGTTTAAAAAATGTTTTAGTCAATATTTAAGTTAAAAAAATAACAACTAGATTCCTTTTAAAATATTGATGGTCAAATTCTACTCATTTTAAAAGGTTGAGGGTTTAATTTAGCTAAAAAAATTATAATAGCTAAATTGACAAAAAGATGTAAATATCGAAGGTTAAATTTGGCATTATACCTTCAATTATTAAATTTAGAGATAATGTCACATTTGGTATCTATACTTTCATAAAATATCCAATGCGGTATATGTACCTTAAAAATGTCTAATGTGGTACTTGAACCAATCAATTTGTGTATTATTTGGTACATGTATTTTCATAACATGTCTAATGTGGTACTTGTACTTTGAAAATGTCCAATGTGGTACTTAAACTATCAGTTTGTGTATTATTTAAGGTTTGTACTTTCATGAAATGCCCAACATGATACTTAAATTTTGAAAATATTCAATGTGGTACTTGAACTATCAATCTGTGTATTATTATGGTATATGATGTTAACACCCTTAGTAAATGCTAAACCAACCAATGAAAATTTGACGTATGAATTTTTTCACATGGGTAATAAAATATTATGTGAAAAAGATAAAATAAAATTTTGAAATGATAATCGAAATCAAGTTATTCAACCTCCTCAGTAAGTCAAATAAGAGATATAAATTTGGAGAAATTTTGTAAAAATTTAGGGTTTTTAAGAATTTGAATAAATCTATTTTTTTAAATTAAAATTATGTTGTTTAGCTTTTAAAGTTAAATTTTAGGGTTTTAAGAATTTGAATCAAGTGTTTTTAAATTTAATTATTTATTTATTTATTTTTTCACATATTATTATATTATTTATGTGGAATTAATGATTTGAAAATAAATATACGTGTTGGATTTTCATTGATTAATTTTTAGAATTTACTATGAGTGTTAACTCCAAGTACCGTAATAATACACAAATTGATAGTTCAAGTACCACATTAAACATTTTCAAAGTATAAATATCACATTGGAAACTTTATGCAAGTACATGTACTAAATGATACATAAATTGATAGCTCAAGTACCACATTGGATATTTTATAAAAGTACAAGTACCAAATGATACACAAATTGATAATTTAAGTTCCACATTGAATATTTTATGAAAGTTCATGCACCAAATGTAACATTATCCCTTTTATTTATGGTTTAACGTATAATCATGGATACAATTATTGAAGGAAAACCCACCTCCTTCAGCGTCCAATCTTATTTCATTACTATCTTCTTTAATAAAGCGTTAATGAATTAGTTGGTTAGTGTAATAATATAATATGAAGAAAAGCCTATTTAGTACGACAATATAAAAATAGCTGTAACAATAATATCGATAACAAAACATTTCATTATTTTGGTAGATAATTTTTTTTAATTCAAAATATTACTTATGAAATTCATTTTTGTCTTTTAAGGGAAATTATTTTATATATCCTTCCCACCACATCATTTATGGTTTCTTTTTAATTATTTATTGGCATTTCAATAATTTTTTTTCATGTCATTAATATATAATTTTGGTATTTTTTTTATCCTGAACCCTACAAACTCTAAACATGAACTCAAACCTCAAATCTCAAACCATAAATCATAAATTTAAACCATAAACCCTAAATACAAAACCCAAACCCAAACCCAAACACCAACATCAAACCTAAACCCTAAACCCCCTTCGAGGTTCAAGATTTTGGATTTATGATTTAAGTTTGAGGCTTAGTGTTTAGGGTTTGAGGTTTAGAATTTAAGATAAAAATATTACTAAAATTATGTGTCAATGAAATGAAAAAAATTATTGAAATATCATTAAATAATTGAAAAATGACCTTGAATAATATGGTGGGAGAGTCCATAAAATAATTTCTGGGGAAAGGTCTAATAACTCAAATATTTTTTTTCATAACTTAATAAAATGTTTTCAAAGTTTATTTTAAAAATATAATCTTAATTTCCATTTTCTTGGGAAATGAATATTATTTTAATAGATTAATGCTAAAGTTTTAATTAAAAAATAAAATGAAAATTTTTAAATATTTTTCCATAACTGTATTATGGTCCATGTTCAAGATTCGTGATTTTACTTCCCAACAACATATTTTTCAAGATTCGAATCTTTGTTTTCCTCTTAGGAGTATAATGTATTTTATCACTACACCTAACACTTGTTAGTATGAAAATGCTTTATATGATAAAGCTCAAACAAAATTTGGCATATAATTTATCTATACTATGTGTAAAATAGATGACCGAGTTGATGTCACGAGTCAACTTGACATTAATTTAACTACGAAATTACTAAAATACTCTTATTTTAAGATGTAATTAATATTATTGTAAGAGTATTTTCATATTTTCATACTTTTATAGAATCTTCAAATAAAACAACTGAGAAACATTATTTAAGAATTAAATACAAAAACCAACAAATTTCATATAAAAAACTATTGTGATTTCATTAATAATCATTTATTAATATATTTTAATAATTTTTTAATATAAAATATTTTCGTTTACCATGATATAAAATTAGTAAAAATAATATATTTGAAAAAATTGAGGATTTTTTTTTCAAAGAAATATTATATTTCTTTTTCAAAATAAATTTAAAAGAAAAAAATAAAACATAAAAGTTACAAACAATGCAGAGAGAAAAGAAAACATAATCATTATTTTATTTTATTTTTGAATGAGTACACTATCGAAAACTTAAAACTTAAAAAAGGAAATAAAGACCCTAAACCGAATAACTCTAATAATTATAATTAATTTACTTGATTAAATCCCAAACAATTATTATTTTAATTTTTTTATATTTAGTTTAGATTTTATAATTTTTTAAGTTTCTATAATTTTTTTAATAATATAAATTTTATAAATACTTTGAATTTTAAAAATTATTTTATTTTTTTTTATAATTTTTGTTAAAAAATCAATTTACCCATTTTCAAAATTAACAGAAACCAAATATGTATTTACACTAATTTATTATTTGAGTTATTTAAATTATTCAAATTGTAAAATTTAACTCGACTTAAACTCAAAAAAACCAAATAATTAGATTTGATTAATTCAAAATTCGAAAATTTTTTGAGTAAAAAAGTTTTGCTCACCCCAATTTAACTTTGCTCCCACAGCCACAGGCTGAAAACAACAATGTCCATTCCAATGAAAGGGAAACCAAAAGGTAATTTAGCAAAGAGTTAAAATACCAATCCCAACATAAATACAACAATCTCCATGCATTATTATTATTGGAAAATTAAGGATCACAAATTATGACTATGCATGACGATGAACACCATTTTCGCCTTCCTTGTCTTTTCGTGCGGCAGCTCTTAATTTACGTTGCTCCTCCTTATAAATTCGATTCCTTCGTTGAAACTGCCATTGTTATCAAGATTGGCCACAATGAATGTTAGCATATGAAATGGATCCCAGCACCAACTAAATCAAACATCCATATGGATCATGGGATTAAAACAAAATATCTACATTCAAATTATAATGCTAAGTAATATGAAATTTTCTTTGCCATTGACCAAAGTTAACATCTAACTTGGTTTTTTGGAGTAGAGAATGATAAAAGGTAAGATAAACTAAATAATCACAAGCTCATTTATCCTTCGTGATTATGCATTCAGACTAGTTGCTCCTGTAAAAACCATTAAAATACCATTTGATGGAGAATGTATTAGACTTTTCCACAATAAATCACACACTTGAAATCGTTTTCATCTCGTGACCGTTTCGTAGGTTACAGAAAATTGACATCTTTTAAGCAAAACTGCAAGCAAATTCCAGTAAACTCGTAAAACTTTACGAATAAAAAGTTCCATTAAATTCCCTAAAACTGCCTCAATGTCAAAGCTATAATACCTTTTGAATGACACACAGCGGCAGTATGAGTGGAAAAACTTGCATTTATCAATTTACAACAACATTCATACGTTAGCAATTCAACAATCCATAATTTATCATTCTACCATGTGCCACATCTTTGTATTAATCAAATTTTATTGAATGAAACAGTAATAAATAAGAATTCATTTATATAGAAAATTATGAAGTACGAACCAAATCTTGATGAGTACAATTCAAAATGGTCATCAACATGTTGACATTTAAATATCACATAAGTTTTCTTGCATAAAACAATTAAAATGGAATATTTGCTTATAAACAATAAAACTTTAGCCAGAAACATATCTGGTGGGTAAATTTTTCCTATAATTTCAAAGACCATAACCTCAGTGCAGTGGCTAGGAGATGATAATTTTCCCACTGCTTTCAATGGGATTCCCACTGCTAGGAGATGATAAAGCATTGATCTTATCATCCTCGTGACATAAAGCTATTGTCATATAAGATCCCTAAGTTACTAACAAACACAGTGAATAGGTCAACCTTAACTTCAAAGAGATAGCATGATACCAAACACCAGCTAGAGGTAAAAGACTTCTCAAACTAATGAAGCTATCTATAACGGGATGATCTGGTCCCAGCAGCAGAACAAAGGGTGTGCTTGGTTGGGTGGAAAAGTGGAGGGATGGAAGGAGGAAATGGAAAAGTGGGGAAAAAAATGAATGTTGCATGTGCTTGATTGGAAAGGAAAGTGAGAGGAAAGAAAATAGAAGAGATGATCATTTTTCATCCTAATGCATAAAAATCAATCCTTCCAAATTGGAAAGATGAGAGGAGAAAATGAGGGAGAGGTGTATGCTAGTTCAAAATTATGCATTTTTCAAATGTTTTATTTTCTTTCCTTTCATTTTTCAACTCTACCAAGCAATTGTTGACATTTCTTCCCATTTTTCCATCTTTCCTACCAAGCACACCTATGGAAAGGAAAATTATGTTTTCCATCCTTCTAGTTTTCTATCCATTCAATTTTCTTTCTACTCTACCAAAGCCTAAGGGCCACTTTACTATTGAGGTGGAAAAGTGCTGTGGAAAAAAAGCTTCGTAACAGTGCTTTAATGAGCTAAGAAAGTAATTTCAGCCAAAAGCACTTTTGCAAAAGCGAAAAGCTAAAATTCTGGACTTTTTAGCTTGGGTTAAAATCTCAATTCTAAAACATGGTATGGTTTGAAAAGCTCCTAGCATTGCTTTTAGCTTGAAATCATAGTTTGAGTTGAAAAACACTTTTCAACCTCAATGGTAAACGGAGCCCTAGAACATAAAAAGCATTAACATTAATACTTGATCATAAGCAGCAATGGGATCATCGAGATAAATCCAATTCTTTTTTTTTTTTCCTAAATTAGAATCTAAGCATGCAACGGACAGCAGTGGCTTGGATTCGAAATTACGATTGGAAAAAATCAATGCAACGTTCTCATTTGCAAAAAAATCCTCAAAAGAAACTAACTGAACCAATGCCAACCACTTACGAGCTTGAGGAAGATCGTCAAGTCGTGAAATTCAGTGAAGCTCAAGAACAAAGCACGAAATTCAATAAACAAAAAAAGAGAGTTAATCTATCTCATAAAAAAAGGCGTCAAATCCAGAGTAATTATAGCTAAATGGATCAAGAAACGACCTAAGAAAACTAATTAGACACTTCATTGGCGAGAATACAAAAAGAATTAGGGTTTGGGGAACATTTAAATGGGAAAAATAAAATAAAATCCATAAATCTGGAATCTAATCGAAAGGAAATAAAATTAAAACTTAAAGAATGGAAAATAATTACCTCTTTAGAATGGTGGAGGCACTCGAGATAATCTTCACGGAGAAGACCACAGTCCTTGGGTTCTCTGCAACGGGACATGCACTCGCTGAAGTCGACCCAGAAATCGTAGCACCTGCCTTTGTTACCGTTGATTCCCCACCCGGATGCCATCACACTATTTCTCTACCTCTCTTGTCCGCTCGATCAAAATGGATTGTATACTGTAAAATTTCCAATTTAATTGTGCAGAGAAGTGATGAAAAGACTCGTTCGGCAGTTTCAATCTGGTAGCCGGAAATTACCAAAATACCAGACGATTGGGCTTATGGGGCGACGCATGGACAACCGGGCCTCATCCAGTTTTGCTCGGTCACTATCGATCCATTTACTCAATGTTGGGTTTGCTCTAATTGGAGATTAAAAATATAATAATTATTTGGGATAAATAGTAAAACTATGCGTGAATTTTAATTTAAGGTGTAATTTGATATATAAATTTTGTTTTGGTGTTATTATATATTGAAAATTGTGGTTTTGGTTCAAAATGTATGTGTGAAATTTTAATTTCAATTCAATTGTACACGTTTAAAGAAATATATACATCTATTTATTTTTATTTTAGATAAATATAATTATTTGTGTATGTAATATGTAAAATTAAAATGATGATACATCGATAATTGTGTTAATAATTTTTTTGGATTAAATCAAATATCATGTATAAAATTGCACAAAATCAAGGTTCATATGTAACATTGCATATTAGACAAAAATTTATGTATAGTTTTGAAATTTGTAGCACCCCACACCCGACCTAGTTGTCGGATCTGAATGAAAAACACTACATTCGTTATCGAAGCAACTAGGATTAACCTTTCTTTTAAATTCAACTCAAACATCAAGCATTTGTCATATTATACAAAATAATTATTTCAAATATAGACAAGTTAAAACATTCAAATATTTTATAATTTCATGAAAACAAGTTCAAGGATATTATTTAATACAAATAAAACTAGTTCCCATTCAATGTCAACATAGTGTGTACTTTTATCATAATTTACAAAACATTCATATAGATTAAAATCAAGTTCAAGTCAAATTAAACACCTTTCAAAGATTTTTAATCGAATTCTAGGTGTTCGGAAATGATCGGGATTGAGTTCAGGTCTTCAGAGGTCAAAACAAGGGAGGGACCCCTATTTGGACCAATTGTATTGGTACATAGGGTACTTGTAATGATACTTCTAGATGTTACTATTTATTTTTTTGCTACTGATTTACTTGTATTGATACATTTGACTACTTATATCGGTAGAAGTTTGCCAGGACCCTAAAATGACCCCAAAATTCACTTAGTTTGATCCAAAACAACGCCAATTCATTTCAACATACTATAGAACACTATAAGCTAGTTTAAAACACCATTTCAAGCATATCAAACACTTAAAAATCACATATTCACAAACATGTACTCATTATTACTAAATTCATGCATCAAATCCATTTAATTGGCATGCAAACAACTTCTCAAACATGTATAAACATGGCAAATTAAACATGCATATCATCATATCCCTAATTATAACATATATTCACAATCACCATACATGTATGATCACATTCAATATACAAGTCCTTAACATGGTAAGTACCCAAAACATCAAAATAAGTTCAAATACTAATTATGTTGTTAGGTACATACCGTTTTGCTACAAGACATATTAAAAGCTATACAAATTTTGCTGAGTCGAGAATTGAGTTCTAAATGTTGTTGTACTTCTTAGGTCCTCGAGATCTAACATTACCTGTGCACATAAATAAACAAACCGTACACTAAGCAATAAAGCTCAGTGATGCTATCATGATTCGGACAAGTAATCAATTATAACCAAAATAAACATGTACATTTAATATGAAATTCAACAATAGCTTAAACCATATTTACATTTCTTGTCTCATGCTTTCATGCTTAGTTTCATGTTACATATCAACATTTGAAGTTAACTATAATGCTATCTCAGTTACATGTGAATTAAAGCATATCATATGAACAATTTAATTTTCTCATTTCATACTCAGATATATTAATTCGTTTTGTAGTGACCCGATAGTCGGGTAACAATAAAATGTATTTTCGGGTCTCCGTTTTCATAAAACGGAATCGTAAATATTTTAATAAATATTTACGAAATTAGTTGTGTGGTTAGGTGAATTTGTTTAAAATTAAGAGTAATTAGGTAAAAGGACTAGATTGCATATAGGTTAAAAGTTGAATTATAGAATAGAGAAAAGTTAAGGGACTAAATTAGTAAATAAACCATATATAACACTTGTATAGTAAAAAAATAAATACAAGTGTATGGTAATTGTAAAATACATGTGTAAAAATATTATACCTATACTTGTAATAATTATATACATTTACTTATTATTTAAGAAATTTGTAACACCCCTATCTCGTGTCCATCGCCGGGTTAAGGTTAGGAGCGTTACCGGACATATCGGGAACGTTCACAAACAAAATCATACATTCAATCAACATTCTCAGACATAATGTCCCTTAAACGGGTCATCGAGACCTTAAGCATGCTTACAATTTGAGTCGGGACTAAATCAAAACACATAGAGAATTCTCAAAAAATTTAAAACTTTTCTAAACTACAGGGGAGGCACGCCCGTGGGAGGAGACCGTGTGCCTTCCACGGCTTCTATACACCCCCGTGTATCCATCCATGTCTATATACTGACTAAACCAACACGGTCATTAGGCACGCCTGTGTGCCATGGCCGTGTACTTTTAGGTCATAAACTGACTTCCCCACCACGACCACCAAGCACGCCCGTGTTTTTGGCCGTGTACTTTTATGCTAGCTACTGACTTGCACACCACGGCCAGATGACACGCCCGTGTCGAGGCCGTGTGATACTAAACTGCATCCTATAACTCACCCACGGTCGTTAGGCACGCCCGTGTGCCGCAACCGTGTGACATTATAGGCCATTTACAAGGCCAAGATGCCACCCATAAGGGTCAAACCTACAAGCCATATTTAACAAGATATCCCATGCACATTTAACCATAAAAAACATACCAAAATAATCTTCCAAACCATGCATTCAATACCAATTCCAACCATGACAATTTCAAAGACTAAAACTCATATCATTACAAGCATAATCCATTCATTTGCTCACTCAAAACTTGGCCATTTCACATGCTTCAACCATACCAAGCTATGCATCATATATCACATTCATTTAAGCAAAGTCTTAACTCATAAATAGCCAAATCACATGGCTAAGATCACAAAACAACTTGTACCAAAATACTAGCCTATACATGCCATATCTATCTTTATACATTTTCAAAGTGTACCAAAATAAGTTTTAGTAGTGTGATGACGATCCATGACGGTCCCGAGCCTTCAGTAGCTTTGATGACCTATAAAACAGATTAAACACACACACAGAATAAGCTTTCCAAAAGCTTAGTAAGTCATATACAAATAAACTTAACATAACTCATTTATAAGTATGGCAATTTGAATTCATTAACATATTCTCAAATCAAGAACATAAATGAACTCTTGGCTCACTTGAATTTCCATTCCTTGCCAATCCACACACTTCAAATATCTCATTGCATTAATGCACAAACATACTTACCTTCTATGCTTTTACAAAGCATATACATATATATATCAACGTACCTGAAACGGATGTACATTCACGTATTTGTTCTAAGCTTGATAGTATAACTCGTATCACAGATATGCCCGTTGAACCGTAAGGAATCTAATAGGAAAATCAAAGTACTCGGAATATTCGTACAATGCCAACGTCCCAGACGAGGTCTTCCATGCACTCAGATATCGATGCCACTGTCCTAGACAGGGTCTTACACATAATCAGATATCGATGCCACTGTCCCAGACAGGGTCTTACTCGTAATGCTTATATCGATGCAACGTCCCAGACGTGGTCTTACACGAGCCTTAGATCAATGCCAACATCCCAGACGTGGTCTTACATGATAAGACAGAACAGATACCTATGTCATGACATAGTCAATCCTATCTATTCCTAGGTTCATACGGGGCTTCTCAGACTTAATCACTATATCGAACTTATCTCGGAATTTAAATGCATAACCTCTCATAACATAAGAATTCAATATCATCATTAGTCATATAAACAATTACAAATTCATACATATACATTTATTTGCATATTGACTTACCTCGGACTCGATATATAGGAATGAAAACGGCTACTCGATAACTTTCGCTTTCCCGCGATCTAAGTCCGTTTTCCTCGGTTCTTGATCTAAACATATTCAGAATTAACCCTTTTATTCACTAATTCATACAATTCAATCCATGGACACACATTTAGGGCTATTTGCAATTTAACCCTCAAATTTGCACACTTTATCAATTTAGTCCATTTTTCTCAAAACATCAAATTCACAAAATCCACCCATACACATGCTTGGCCGAATACATATACATCACATACAAACCCACATTTTTCATCAAATTCACACATTAGTCCTTCAAATAATATTTTCACAATTTAGCCCTATTTAGCTAAATTCATCAAAACTTCAAGAACAAAACATATTCATCTAGCTCATATCTTTCATTTAACACCAAAAATCATCAAAAAGCTTAACAAATCATCAATGGCATATCACACAAACATCATCAATTCATTAAATTTAGACATGGGTTTGATAGTAGACGAAGCAACGATTGTAAAAACGTAGAAATTATCAAAAACCGATTTAAAAACAAACATTTAATCAAGTCTTGAAATAGCTGAATATAACAAAGCTAAACCTTTCTTCTTTTCTTACAAAAATTCGGTGAACATAAGATGATAATAATGACCATTTCATGCTTTTTGTTTTATCAATTCAACATAATTATCAAATTCCTTTTTTACCCTTAATGAATTCTTAATAAAACAACATTCCAACTATGGACATTCTTGTCCATCCACCGTCCACTATATTTATAGATGGCTAATTGCCTCATAAGGCCTCTTCTTTATAAAGCCATATCAAATAAGCACTTTAACAAATAGCAAGCAACTTTCACATTCAATGCAATTTAGTCCTTTGCTTAAATTAAACACACGAGCAGACAAATTTACTTACGAAAATTTGCCACATGCTAAACCACATACCAACGGCATAGAATATAATATTAAAATAATATACGGACTCGGATTTGTGGTCCCGAAACCACTGTTCTGACTAGGGTATAAGCCAGACTGTTACAAAATTAATATAATATTATATTAATATAATAAAGTAAAATATAAAAGAAACAAAACAAAAATAATAAAAAAGAAAACAGAATACCAAATGAAACAGGGGAGAAAGGAAAGAAAAAGAAAAAGGGAAAGAAAGAAAGAAAGAAAATTTGGGGTTTTAAGGTTCAAAGTTTGGTTGGTAAGCCAATTTAGTCTCTTTTCTTGTAAGTTTTGAGTTTTTAGAATCCTAAAATAAAATACTACTTGATTAATGTTGAAATTTTTAAAGTTAATGAATTTTTAGATGTTGTTCATGTTGAATAAATTGAAGTATTAGAGTTTGAATTGATGGAATTTTAAGTTAGAATTGAGAAAAGGATTGATTTGTAAAATAAAATATAGTTTTTTAATTAATAGGGACCAATTGAGAGAATTTCGAAATTAGGGTTTATAGTGAAATTTAAAAGTTGAAATTAGTTTAAAGTGGGATTTGAATGAAAATATGAAATTAGTTTTAAATAAAATAAAGTTAGTTTTGATTAATGGATTAAATTGAAATGTGAGCTAAGGTAAGAAATGATGAAAATATCATACCATACATGTTTATTTTTATTAAATAGTATAGGAAAGTTATTTGATTGTTTTTTTTTAACATATAAATGTTATATGTTTTATATGAAATTGAAGAGAAAGAAAAGAAAGGAGAGGACCTAATTGAAGAAAAAGGAAAAGAGAAGGCTAAGGAGTAAAGGAAGAAGAACATACATCATCTCAACCTTTTGTTGTAAGTACTACAAGAATTATCTTTATTTAAATGCTTATATTGTAGTATGAATTTACTTAGAATAGAAATGTACGTAAAATATATAATTAAATTTGTAAATAAAAACAATAATTAGATTATGGAATTATAAGATTTGTAAAGAAAATTATAGATGGAGAATATGAGATGGTATATTGTTTGAACATTAAGTAATAATGTTGTGATAAAGGCATATATGTGAAAAAAAGTGAGACATTTGTGAATTGTAAAATGGGGACTAAATCTTAATGATGGAGAAATGAGAAATCTTTTTCGAAATATTTATGTAAAATATTTAAATTTATGAAATTCAACTTTAATGCCCAAGTAGATGGAATTTAGAACTACTAAGATATTAGTGGCATGCCATTAAGGAACTTTAGCGCGCTCTCTGATAATTAGCACGTTAGTGCTCTCTGACTATTAGCACATTAGTGCTCTCTGTTTATTAGTGCATAATAATGCACCTCTGTATTTGTTCTGTATATCCGGTGTGTTCTATAAAGTATACTTTGGGCTAAGAATATGAGTTGTGAACAAAAGTGAATCATCGATGTGTTAAGGTAAGTTTGATATCTTACAT
Organism: Gossypium australe; assembly: GCA_005393395.2. Taxonomy (NCBI): domain Eukaryota; kingdom Viridiplantae; phylum Streptophyta; class Magnoliopsida; order Malvales; family Malvaceae; genus Gossypium; species Gossypium australe. Next base: position 108,477,086 of record CM016625.1, on the reverse strand, counting down.
AAGAAAAAAAAGAGTTAAAGAAGTATATGTGAGTAAATATGTAATAATTGAATAAGTTTAAAATATTTTGTTATGATTATTTACCTATTTATTCTTGTGGTGCTTACTAAGCCTTCACCGGCTTAACGTGTTTATTTTTAACGCGTAGGTACAGTTAGACTAGAAGAGATAGAGTCGGGCTAGAAGATTTCTCATCTCATCACATCCTCAAGAGCTTCAAGAGTAGGTACCATATTTTGTTTTAAAATGGCATGTACATAGGTAGTCCAAATGTGTTTTTTTTGTGTTAGGGACTAAAATGTAAACTCTTGAAATTCTATCTATTTTGGGTTACTTGAAGTATTTTGGTAAGTATATGAAATGAATTAGTGAAATTAAAAATATGATTGCAAATGTGGTTGGTAAGTTATAATACTATGTATAAAAGTTTAAATCAAACAGTATCTAACCATAACCGTTTTGACACCAAATGTAATAGTCTTATACCGAGTCCGTAGGATTGGACCGGGTATAGGGGTGTTACACGTTTTATGTTTGTGTAACATACTAAAAACCTTTTTGGTCATAAACAACATAATTTCAAAAAGCATATGTGTTAAAAATTTCAAAATGAATAAAATATGAATTATCAGTGATAGTAGAAAAGGTGGAGGGATACCAGATAAAATTTAAAAAGACTTGTGTATTAAGAGAAATAAATCCAAAGAATTAACTAAATCGCAAGAATGCAAAAAGTATTGGGGAAAAAGTGAAAATTAAAAGTATAAAAGGATTAAATTGAAATAAGTGGGAAAAAATCTGCTCATTAATAACACGACTGGTTGATCAAAGTTATTGATGGATCCTTGAGGGAGTGACAGGTACCATTGTTGAGCGGTGTTGAAGAGGGTCATAGAAAAAGCTCTGCATTTTATTGCATCGGAGGCTCCAAAGATGTTCATGTGGTTGTTGTAGTGGGCAAGGTGGTCTTCTGGGTCGCTCACACCATTGTAGGACGACTTAGGGAACTTAAAAGAGGTAGAAAGGTTGTGGGTTAAGACAAATGAGGCTAAGGGTTCATAGGCATAGCTCCAAGAAACTTTATTGGATTTAGAATCCTTGGTCTCTTGCAGCAACTCCAGCCCAAGGTTGCAATTTGCTTCTCAACGAAAGTAACTTTGTTCTAAACCCCTTGATCTAAACGGTTAACAAGGTGAGGCTCGTGCATAACTTCATCATTATGCTCCTTTCAATTCCTACGAACAGTGGATTAAGCTGAGCCTTCTAGATGTAGTAGAAGGGGTAAGTCAGCATCTTTAGTTATATGCAATTCTGCAATCAGCTGTGCATTATGAGTATTTTGCAGGTCCAACAGATGTTGGTGCTCTTGCTATTCCTAAAGCTGGTGTTGCTGAGCCAGGAGTTGCTCTTCCATGAGACGCATTTTCTTTTACATCTTCGTGACTTAGGGCCTGTTTAGTAATGCTTAAAAATAGCACTTCTGGCTCCAAAAGCACTTTTGGAAGAAAAGTTGTGCTAAATAAGCTACTTTTGGATGAAATTTTTTGCTTTTCAGAAGTGCTTTTGAAAAGCACTTCTGAAAAGAAGAAGCTAAAATTTTTAGCCTTTCCTCTCCCAATAGCACTTTTGGTGCTTTATTACTTTTTCACCTCTCTAATAACATAGTACTTTCCCTTAAAATCATTAATTAAAAATAAAAAAAATTATTTTTTAAATTCTAATTACAAATATTTAATGGTTATATTTAAATATTTAAAATATAGTTATATATTCTAATTAAATTTATAAATAATTAATATTTATTACTTAAAAATATTTAAAATTTATATTTCATATATTAAAATATTAACAACAAGTTATAATAATTTTTTTATATTCTTATTAAAATAAAATAATATTAACTAATTTAAATATTATTTAAATGCATATTTGTTACTTGATAATAACATGTCTAAAATGGACATTTTATTTCTCAAAAGCACTTTTTGACAGCAATGTTGAACACTCAAATTTTAAACCAAACTTTTGAAAAGCACTTCTCCACAGCACTTTGTAAAAGCATTGCTAAACTAGCCCTTAGCGCTGGGCCAGTGTCACGGGCCAAGATGCAAAGCCCGTGACCATCACACACAATGTATCCCATGGAAGTTTATCATTGAGATGGGGACCGTTTAGCCCACAAGAACTAGCCTGATTCCAAGAACTAATAGAGAAGCATGGGTGGCTCAAACAAACTAGCTCGTTGCTTGTAAAGATTGAAGGCTCATCTACAAAGTATGACCAATTCAAAGATGTGCAATCTTAGAGATAACTTGTAATCTTAGAAGATATGATAATGTAATCTTAGAGATTTGATTTGTAGATAGCTTTTAATCTTAGCCATCGATGTAACTTAATCTTGACCGTTGGTTTTGTGTGAGCTCAACTATAAATTGAGATCCTCCCCCTTACTTGTAAATCATCCATTGTATCTTGAATTCTTAAGAGAAATAGAATTCATGAGAGCATTCTCTCAAACTCTCTCTTGCGTTCTTAGCTTTTCTGTGGCTTTGTTTTTACATTTCATATTCGTTCATATTTGTTCTTCGTCAGTGCCTTAGAAAAATTCTATTGAATTCTCAATTGTTGGGAGTTAGGCTGACTTAGGTGTTTTTTTAGCGAAGAAACTGCCTAAGGCCGCATGGATTGTGTGGGAAAAATCTAAGTCTGAGACACTAGAAGCTTCTTGTTGTTGAGAGGCTTGGTCTGGTGGCAAAACAACGGTGGTTGGCTTAGACGGAGAAACCAAACGAGAAAAGAATTGCCTGAGAAGGTCATATCTAGGATCTTGTGGAATGGTTGGAGGAGGTTGGGTACCTGGGACAACTAGTGGAGAATGATAACCGAGTTGGCCAAAGAAGTAGAAAGGGAAATATTGAGGGCAACCATGAACTCAGAAAAAGCCTCGATAGGAGTAATAGTTATGCGAGTTGGTGTTTGAGTGCTATGATTCGGGGTTTGGTTTTAAGAGAGTTCAATGTTGGTAGTGGTGTTGTTGGTCACCAGAGTAGATGAGTTGGCAGAATTGGTATTGTCGGTTGTTTTAGGGGGTTGTTGGTAGCATCATTCTGAATCTGAGACATTGTTGAGTTTACATTCACCACACCAATTATTAATACGATGTCCAACAAAGGAGAAAGGCAGGGAAGAGTTTGTGGTGGGGGTATGAAGGTCGATTCACCTAACGAGGTGGAAAGATGGGATAGGGACAAGAGAGCGGGCTGACTATATAAGGAAGCAATTGCCTAGAGTAACTTTAGGGTGTTGCAAGACGATCCCTTCTTCTTTGTTAATAAGGGTATTTATAGGAGAGATCTTCTTGTCCACTTGTGTGACATGTCAAATCATCATAAAGAAAGCTATCCTCGTTTGATACGTGAAAGGTGTGCATTGTAGGGCCCATTCTGTTACGCATTCGATCAGTACAAGGTTGTTATACTCAAGTGGGTCTCATATGGATTCAAGGGCGTGTTCACACTTGAGGAATGTTCACACCTGAAAAGGAGGTTCATGGTTATTCTTAGGAAAACATAGGGTTGGGAGCCTACTTGGTATAGTGGGCGATTGAGAACGTGAGAGGACCAATGTGTCATTGTTTAGAGCGGGTGGTCGAGCAAGGTACCTTTTCAAGTGAAGTTAATAGGAGATTAATTGTAACAGCCCGTTTTTAGGTCAAATTAGAACAGTAGTTTCAGGACCACAAATTCAAGGCCAGAATATTTATTTTATTATTTTATTAAATTTTACAGCATGATAGTATTATTGTGTGAAAGTTTCGTAAAGAAATTTTACTATTTGAATGCTTAATTCAGTAAAAAGGACTAAATGGCGTAAAATGAAAAAGTTGTATTCTACTTGTTAAAGGTGTCAATTAGCTTTGGCTTTTAAATATGGTGGCCTTAAATGATAATTAGACCATATTAAATGTTAGTGGAATTTTATGGACATCATTTAAGTGATTTTAAATGTTATATTTTAAGGTTAATTTTGGTATTTGATAAATAATGTTAATCTTAATAAAACAAAGTTAAAATAAAGCTTCATTATCATCTTCATGCACCGAAATTAAAAGAAGAAGAAGCTAAAATAGGGTTCTTCATTCGGAGACCTTAAATTCTCCACTTAGGTATGTATTTTGACTTGGTTTTTAATGATTTTTACGTTTTTGAGATTGTTGCTTCGTATTCTAGCTAGCCCGTACCTTAAATTTTGAAACTGTTAGAGATTTTAAGAGTTTCTATTGATGATTTTATCTGTTCTTTGGTGTTTGAAGATGAAATATGAATTTTTGATGATAGATTGTCATGTTTTGTAAAGTGATTTTTGACAAAAATGTCAAAAAGGGATTAATTTGTGAAAATGTAAAATTATATGGGTAAAAGTGTGAATAAATTAAAAATATGGGCTACTAGTAACATGTAGTGATTAGTAACTTTAGTTTCTCTAGGAATATGACGTTGTAGAAAGATTGAATGGTTAGTTGATTGCTATGATTGTTATACATGTTGAATGGTTTTTCTTTTATTTGCATTTATAAATGTGGGTTTCCAGTATCGCCAATGTAGCTCTTCAGACTTGGTCTTAACGCCTAGGCCGAGTTTAGGATGTTACAAAACCACCCTCTGTCAAATTAAACATACACGGGGAATACACTTTGTAACAGTCCATTTTTCAGTGAAATCAGAACAGTGGTTTCGAAACCACAAATCTGATCCGAAAATGAAGTTTATTTTTTATTATTATATGGTTCGTATTATGATAGACGTGTCGTGTGAAAAGTTTGATACGAAAATTTTATCGATTAAGTGTTTAATTACGAGAAGGATTAAATCGCATTAAATGTAAAAGTTGAATTCTAGTTGCTATAAGGATTAAATAGCTATGGAATTCAAAACTAGAGGTCCTTATATGGTAATTAGACCAATAAATAAAAGTATGTAAATTTTGTATGACTCATCCATGGAAAAATTAGAAAAGAGTAGGGACTAAATTAGAAACCACTAAAATTAAAAGATGAAAAATAATTAAAAAAGAAATTATCATCTTTTTATTCATCTTTTTCCCGAAAATTTCTATGGAAACCCTAGGAGAGAGGATGAAAACTTTCCAAGCTCAATAAGGGATGAAATCAAGTCCCGTTTTTAATGATTTTTATATTTTTAGAATAGGGATGGTCTAATTTTTCTATTTGGCTAGCATGAAATTGTACTAAATTGTATGAATTTGCAACTTTATGTGATAAGGACTAAATTGTAAAAATGTGAAAGTTTAGGGGCAAATGTGTAAAATAGCCCTAATATGTGTTTTGGACTAAATTGAATAACTGGTTGATTAAGTAAGCTGATTTTGATAATATATAGATCAAGATAAGCCAAGATCGGGTTTAGATCGGGGAAAAGGAAAAGTTGACGATTAACCGATATTTGCTATCCGAGCGATACGAGGTAAGTTCGTATAATTAGAATCGAACTTTAAATACTTGTATTTATTTGAAATGTATGTATATAATTGAGTAATTGATATACTTGGAATACAAATGCTTAATTGATATAGACTGATTGTAACACCCCTTAACCCTAAACTGTCGCCGGAACAGGGTTATAAGGTATTACCGGAGTTAAACACAAATAAATGAGTAAATTGGAACATAATTTTGTGGCACAATTTAAAATTTTCAAATTTCATCTTTACGACCCTAATATGAACCTACGAGACCCAAAATATGATTAGGAAATGATTTGGGACTAAATCAGGAACTTTAGAAACTTTTTCTTGAAAATAGGGGCACATGCCCGTGTGGTTTGGGACATGCGCGTATGGCCTGCTCGTGGGAAATCACATGGCCGTGGGCAGCCTGTGGGCAGATTCTGACTTGCTACACACGGTCGTGGGACTAGCCCGTGGGCGATTCATTTTAATTCTGACTTTACCACACGGCCTGGGCACACGCCCATGTGTCTAGGCCGTGTGAAAACTGCTATTTTCACCATTTTTAGGTTATTTTTACATACTAAATACATCTAATTCATACACAATCATTTATGATAACATGATTATTTTGCATGATTTCTTGTATTTAATTTAGTGTATTTCAGAATTAATCCTTGCTAATTTGTATTTTTATGATTTAATTCTTGTCAGGGATGCAATTGATCGAAAGCATGCTAAAAAGGGCCAAATTGAAAGAAAATCATGGAAATAGGGCCAAATAAAAAAGATGGAAGAAACCAAGGACTCATCAAGCAATTTGACTTTGTGAAAAGCCAAGAATAGAAAATTCTATTTTTAGTTTATTTTATTTTTATTTATTTATTTTTATTTTTATTTTTATTATTTAAGATTTTATATTAAATTAGTTAAGCCTATTTTTAGTAAATCCATTAGTATAAATAGGGGTTGTTTGTATTTGGATAATCATCAATCAATTAGCTTTTTCCTATTCCTATTTGGTGTTTAATTTCTCTCTTTTCCTATTTCCACTTAGAATAGAATTCCTTTTATTTTTCTTCAAGCCAAACGTCCAAACATTCTGTCCAATTAAATTCATTTTGTTTCTTTTCCCAAAATCGGTTTAATTTCCTTCCAAACCCCTTTCCTTTCCAAATTCCATCATCCTTTACAAAAACCCAAACACTTTCCACCACCTTTAAGCATGAGTAAAATCATGCCACACTAAACCCCCTTTCAGCTTTAAGCTGGTATTAACCCCGTAAAAAAACCCGTGAGTTACGAACCCGAGCTATTCAATTCCAAATTTTTGATACTTATTATTTCTCCGGATTAAGAGTATGACTTCGTCAACTCACAAAGTCAAGTCGTGCTAAGTTGAAAAAGACGTCGTTTGAGTTAGTGCGGCTGGACGTACAATTGGGATTCCGAAAGGATCGATTGTCTAATCAGTTTTTCGTGAACACATTGGCGTGCCAAGTGGAGATTGCTGTTTGGTTCCGTCAAGGGAAGTAGTAACCGGATTTGAATGTCCTAACGTTTGAGGGCATTGGTTCGAGCTAGGCTCTTCTAGAACGCAAAGCTGCCGAAGTTCTAAATCACGAACGTTTCGTAGATTGTCCGATCGGTAAGGGTTAGTTATAGGACGTTCCATAACTAATTTACACAAGGAAGAGTTGGTGTCCGAGGCGTCCTTGGTAGCTATAACTAGCTTATCAGAAAAGACGAGTTCATCTAATTTCGAGGATCTGGTCAAAGACGGGAAAACCCGCGCTTGAGGCTGAGCTAAGTTTTATTGATTTCTTTTCAGATTATTTCAATTTTATTTTCCTATTTAGTCTGTTACTTTTTAGTTTTTTGTGTTTGTTTCAGGTTTAATATTTTACTCCCCCCAAATGTCGCGGGCACGACTATTGCCCAGACATTAATCTGGTCAAGAGATAAACAATTTTCCAATAAAACCAGTCTCTGTGGGATCGACCCTACTCCCTATACTGCTTAAATTTGCAAATTAGGTGTAGGTTTATATTGGTGGAATCGACAGCCATCATTTTGGCGTCGTAACCGGGGACTGGCAACACTTACAATTGTTTAAATCGTCTTCATGACCAGATCTTCATCAGGTGATCTCGAATACGACCCAGAGATCGAGAAATCAGCGCGAGCGCGACGAAAGGAGACAAGCTCTTAAACGCGCAAGTAAAGCAGAAGCTGAACTAGGACAATGGATCGTAGAATCCGACGTTGAAAAGTTGAGTGAAGCAATTCGTACAGAGGCAATTCGACGCGGGAAACAAGTCGAAGTGGTTGAACTTGAGACCGAACCACTTTTGACAAAAGAAGCGAAAGGCAACCTCGGTGAACTAGAAAGGATGGCGAACCGAACCATTCGTCAATTAGCCGCTTCTCCCAACAAGCAAACACCGTTATGCATCAACTATCCAACTGGAGGAACCCCGTTCGAATTGAAATCAGGCTTGATTCACCTTTTACCCACCTTTCGAGGCTTGAAGAATGAAAATCCACACACCCACTTAAGAGAATTCCACATGGTCTGCTCAAGCATGAAACCGCAGGGAGTACCCGAAGATGAAATCAAACTTTCTGGTTTTTCCTTTTTCTTTAGTTGATACAGCAAAAGAATGGTTATTTTACTTACCCCCCGGTTCTATCACAACGTGGGATGACTTATCTTGTGTCTTTCTTGACAGGTTCTTCCCAGCATCACGAGCAACTGAACTTCAAAGGGACATAGTGGGAATTCGCCAAATGGAGAATGAATCGCTCTACGACTATTGGGAGCGGTATAAAAAACTATGTGCAAGTTGTCCTCAACACGGGTTGACCGAACAATCACTCCTTCAGTATTTCTACGAGGGATTGCTCCCTATGGAAATGAAGATGATCGATGCTGCTAGTGGAGGGGCGCTTGTCAATATGACTCCTCAAAGGGCGAGAGAACTGATATCCACTATGGCAGCAAATTCTCAACAATATCGACCAAACTCAGAACCCACAAGACGGGTTCATGGGGTAAACGTTTCATCTTTAGAAGATAAATTGGATAAGCTTACCAATGTTGTTCAATCTTTGCTTACAGAGAAGAAGAATCCTACCCAACTGTGTGGAATTTGTTCTACATCCGAACATCCGACGGATTCGTGCCCAATCCTTAATGACAATTCAATGGCACATGTTGATGCTATCGGAGGTTTTCTTGGACCTCCGCAAAGACGCTATGATCCTTTCTGCAACACCTACAATCTCGGGTGGAAGGATCATCCCAACTTGAATTATGGAGGTAATCCCCGATATAATCCATCGTACCAACTGAGACCTCTGTAACCACCACAACAGCAACCCAAGCCGAGCACATCTCTAGAAGCTATTATGGAAAGACCTGCCGCCGTTGCTGCAAAATATCAACAGAGGACAGATGCACCAATACAAGAACTAACTAATCAAGTTAGTAAACTCTCGATGGCAGTTAATCGTTTGGAGTCTCAAGGTAAATTACCTTCCCAGACCGAGCCGAATCCTCGACAGAATGTAAGTGTAATAACTCTTCGTAGCGGTAAGGTTCTGGAAACAGTGTCGGCCAAAAGTCATGGGCAAGACAAGGAACGGGAAAAGCAAATGAGGGATCCAACAGCTAGGCTGAAATCAGAAATTCAAAAACCAGTTGTGATGCCACCTCCTTTTCCAGGGAGGCTTGCAAAAGATAAGAAAGAGAAGGAGGAAAAAGAAATCCTCGAGACATTCAGGAAGGTGGAGGTAAATATCCCTTTACTCGACGCTATCAAACAAATCCCTCGTTATGCGAAATTTCTAAAAGAATTATGTTCTAGCAAGAGAATGTTGATAGGTAAAGAAAGAGTAAATGTAGGAGAAAATGTTTCCACAATACTGCAAAAGAAAGTTCCTCCCAAATACAAGGACCAAGGTATGTTTGTTATTCCTTGTGAGATAGGTAATGTAGGCATTAAGAAAGCCATGTGTGATTTAGGGGCTTCTATTAATGTTATGCCTTATTCTACTTATAAGTTGATTAACGCGGATCATTTAAAAGAAACAGGAGTAATAATCCAGTTGGCGGACAGGTCAGTCGTCTATCCCGAAGGGCTGCTTGAGGACGTCCTTATCAAGTTTAAAGAATTAGTTTTCCCTGCAGATTTCTACATTATTAATATGGAAGATGATAACTCAACTAATTCATTTGACATTTTGCTTGGAAGGCCATTCTTGAGTACCGCGCGAACAAAAATTGACGTTTGGAGTGGAACACTCACCATGGAATTTGATGGCGAAGTGGTTAGGTTTAATGTTTATGAGAATATGGGACATTCCAATGATAAGTTACAAACTGTGCCTTGCAAGAATGCTGATCTTGATGTTAAGCAAGAGGAATTATCGATAATTCAAAAACCAGTACGTGAAGCTGTCATGAAAGCCTCGAAGTTAGAGCTGAAATCATTTCTAGAACGTACAAGTATTCCGACAGTGAAAAATGCAAACTTGAATGAAGAAGCTCAAAGACTTCTCAATCCACTAATGATAGGGGAACCCGGGAAGGGCTTCAAAGATAGTGGAAAAAGGTCGAAACCTTTCTCCAATGACATCCAAGTGCACAAGATGGAGAAATTAATTCTCAAAAACATTTAAGGTCGTCGAGCTAACGACGTTAAGCAAAAGCGCTTTTTGGGAGGCAACCCAAATTTCTTTTCATTTATTTAATTTTAAGTTTTAGTAGATCTAGGGTGTAAATAAATAAATTTTTACTTAGTTCAATTAGTTTGATGTTTTCAGGAAAATAATGGAGAGCATCAATTTTTCCCGAAAGTCGGATAACAATGGTGGCGAGGGCACGACATGCTAATATGGTGACAAGTATTTACCAAAAAAAAACCCAACCTTTATAAAACACCAAAACCCAACACCCACAAACCCAAATTTAACCCAATACCCAATACCCATCCATTTAACCCACCAACACCTACCCATATACCAACCCAACAACACAAACCCACCTAAACTTAGCCCAAATCTCCACACCCATTTTCTATCTTCATCTTCCTCACAACAAACCCTCTCTCCCACAACCGACCTACGCCGCCGTCACTATCTCTGTCACCGTCGCAGCATCCATCGCCGTTGCCATCGCACTACCATCACCAACGCCACTGCACCACTGTCGCCGTCTCCCCCCTTTTTTACTATAAGGTTAAGGTGTGGCAATGGGTATATGCATGTCTAGGATTGGATCTAGGGAGAGCTTGGTACTTAAGCGGTCTTAATGACTCACCTCCTCTTCTCTAGAATCCTACCTGGTGCATAGTATCTGTTCACTTTAGCCAACGAGGACTCGATAACGGGCCAAGGTGATCCTCAGTAGGCGGTTCCTGCAAAGCCGTTACCCCCAACATCAACGAAATCATTGAAGACACACATGGGGAGTACTCTGAACTTTTCATTTTATTTATTTGAGCTGCTGTTTTTTTCTTTTCTATAATATGACACATGCTTGAGGACAAGCATGAGCTAAGTAGGGGGGATGAATATAGTAAGTATGCATGGATGGTTGATTGGTTCTTGCTGCATGTTTCTCTTTTGCATATGTTAAATCTTGCATTGAATTCATTCAACAGTTTATTTTGCATACTTAGTCAACTTGGACAATTGGGAAATTTTTTTGAATTTAAATGCTCAAGTATATAGATTAATCGACACTTGTGTTTTAAGGTTGATGTATGTAGCTAGATTTTCATGAATTGATTGTTTGAAAAAAAAAATATTTGTTTGTGTATGAAAAAAAATGAAAATTAAATAAATAAATAAAGGCTCAAGTTATGAGTGAAAGTTTCGAAAACGTGACCGGATTGAGTAACCGGGGCGAGGTGCTTGGGTTGTCATCTCGTCTCGAGTAAAAAGGTTCGAGTGACAAGTCGATAACTTAATAACATTCCGCTAACAGAGCTCAATAATAAAGACTGTTTGAACTGAGTAACCGGGATAGGGTGCTTGGGTCGTCATCCTAGTTCGTGTAAAAAAGGTTTGACCATGTCTAATTTATTTTTCTAAAAGTATAGTTAAATAACAATGCCTTGCAATTTATTGGATTCAAACTCAATTTAATGAAATTATCTAGTTTGCATATTTCGAATCTTATGACACTTGTCTTGTTGATTAAACTATATGTTTTGAGCATTGATTTAATTATTTTTGCCTATGTTGTTTACGTTGAGTATGGATGCAGAAAAGAGGCTCGATTTTTAATAAATTGTAGAATTGATTATAATGTTTGAACGAACAACATGCTTGAGGGCAAGCATGAGCTAAGTAGGGGGATTTGATAACATGATTATTTTGCATGATTTCTTGTATTTAATTCGGTGTATTTCTGAATTAATCCCTGCTAATTTGTATTTTTATGATTTAATTCTTGTCAGGGATGCAGTTGATCGAAAGCATGCTAAAAAGGGCCAAATTGAAAGAAAATCATGGAAATGGGGCCAAATCAAAAAGATGGAAGAAGCCAAGGACTCATCAAGCAATTTGACTTTGTGAAAAGCTAAGAATAGAAAATTCTATTTTTAGTTTTATTTTATTTTTATTTATATATTTTTTTATTTTTAATTATTTAAGATTTTATATTAAATTAGTTAAGCCTATTTTTAGTAAATCCATTAGTATAAATAGGGGTTGTTTGTATTTGGATAATCATCAATCAATTAGCTTTTTCCTATTCCTATTTGGTGTTTAATTTCTCTCTTTTCCTATTTCCACTTAGAATAGAATTCCTTCTATTTTTCTTCAAGCCAAACGTCCAAACATTTTGTACAATTCAATTCATTTTGTTTCTTTTCCCAAAATTGGTTTAATTTCCTTCCAAACCCCTTTCTTTTCCAAATTCCATCATCCTTTACAAAAACCCAAACACTTTCCACCACCTTTAAGCATGAGTAAAATCATGCCACACTAAACCCCTTTTTAGCTTTAAGCCAGTATTAACCCCGTCAAAAAACCCGTGAGTTACGAACCCAAGCTATTCAATTCCAAATTTCTGATACTTATTATTTCCCCGGATTAAGAGTATGACTTCGTCAACTCACAAAGTCAAGTCGTGCTAAGTTGAAAAAGACGTCGTTTGAGTTAGTGCGGCTGGACGTACAGTTGGGATTCCGAAAGGATCGATTGTCTAATTGGTTTTCCGTGAACACATTGGCGTGCCAAGTGGAGATTGCTGTTTGGTTCCGTCAAGGGAAGTAGTAACCGAATTTGAATGTCCCAACGTTTGAGGGCATTGGTTCGAGCTAGGCTCTTCTAGAACGCAAAGCTACCGAAGTTCTAAATCACGAACGTTTCATAGATTGTCTGATCGGTAAGGGTTAGTTATAGGACGTTCCATAACTAATTTACACAAAGAATAGTTGGTGTCCGAGGCGTCCTTGGTAGCTATAACTAGCTTATCGAAAAAAACGAGTTCATCTAATTTTGAGGATCGGGTCAAAGACGGGAAAACCCGCGCTTGAGGCTGAGCTAAGTTTTATTGATTTCTTTTCAGATTATTTCAATTTTATTTTCCTATTTAGTCTGTTACTTTTTACGTTTTTTGTGTTTGTTTCAGGTTTAATATTTTACTCCCCCCAAACGTCGCGGGCATGACTATTGCCCAGACATTAATCTGGTCAAGAGATAAACAATTTTCCAGTAAAACCAATCTCTGTGGATCGACCCTGCTTAAATTTGCAAATTAGGTGTAGGTTTATATTGGTGGAATCGACAGCCATCAATTTACTTATAAATCTTGAACATATAACATTCATCATACATAAAACTTATTAAGGATTTATACCACATTTACAATCAGAATATAAAACATTTACAAATGACAAAACTGACCCTAGTACATGCCACATTTACCAAAAGTTTAATACATCACCAAAATTGAGCTGAAGTCGGGATTGAATCAGATGCTGAGTCCAATTTATCTCAAACTAATCTGCTCACGGAAAACAAACCGTACGCTGAGTATTGGAACTACTCAGTGATATTATCATAATTCAATTTATAGCTATGATCAAATATCATAAATATACTTGGATAAATAACACATCATACATATAATTTCATACTAAGTTATTATATTTCCAATGTAACATTTTCAATATTTGAATTAATATCTCATCCATAGAATTCCAATTGTTCATGAACTTTTGGTTCATCGCTCAATCACATATAATTACTCAATTCACATTTCAATAGGAACCATTCATGAACTTTGATTTATGCCTTCAATCACATAGCATAATTTCATTTCACATTATCTATTTCATTATTCATTCAATGGATCAAATAATCAAATTCATATGATTTTCTCATTTCACATAATTACCCCTATTAACATGACTCGGACTTTAGCGGATACACGGATCCAACCAAACACAACATGCTGGCACCTAGTGCCTCATCGGATAATTCAAAGCAATATAGTGACACCCAGTGTCTCATCGGCCTATCCGAAGTAAATAATATGACACCCAGTGTTGTAACATCCCTAACCCGTGTCCGTCACCGGATTAAGGTTATGAGGTATTACTGAATTAAACTCAATTCCAAATAAACATTCAATTGAATTCAAGCATACACAATACGATCATTACTATAATTATAACATTACAACGTTTTAGACTTAATTTCTAGCATAGCTAAATACATGAGCATATCCACTCAATCACTTCACATCACATTACTAAAGATCCTTTATCAAATTATTTCATCAAACAGTCAAGCATAGATTAAACACATCCTAACCGTATACACAATGACTTAATCGAATTTAATATCTCACATACCATCGTTTAATCACATGCTAAATATGTACCCCATGAATTCGGCCGAATAATGTAACAAACTCATCATTCATATTTACGAGATATTAATAATCTGTCTAATCATGCCTAACATATAAGTATATTTACCACTACATACAGAATCAAAGTAACCAAGCCTCAAACGATCACATCATAAATATATAAAATGCACTTGGTCTATATCTATTAAAAGAACAATTGCACCTTTGGTTCCTTAAACAAAATATTCGTGCACAAATCAATTCTCTTATGAACAAACCAAAACAATCATAGAATATACATTCTGTCATTAATGAAAACATCTAATATATAATACATTTATATTATTATGAGTCCAAGCCTTAGCCGAATATACAAATACACCTTATAATAAATTTTAATCCAAACACAATCTATCACCCAATCAAGCCTAAAGCATATGCATACTAAACCAATACAAACTAAATCATCATATCCATTATACCATCAATTATAAATTCATCTCATATATAAATATACTAATACATGTACGAACAAACAAGTTACTATACTTATAATTCATTAAAGACCATACATATTATAATTAAAACATGAAACAATGAAAACTTAAGATATTGAAAGTAAGCCATATTCGCATGGCTTTAATATAGATACATAAACAAAAGTTTCCAACTCAAACATAGACATTATCCATCCTATACATGCCTTTATCCAAAATAAACCAAACCAAAAGAGTACCAAAAAGGTTGATAGTGCGATTGACTTGCTGACGATTTCCCCGAGCCCGTAGCTTGATCAAAATCTATAAACAAAACATTAAACATAAACAAAGTAAGCTTACTAGCTTAGTAAGTCTTAAGCATCGATTTAAGTCACTCAACCATTTAAACAAGATTTAAATCAATTCATGACATAAAACCTATATGTCTTACTTATAACTCACCATAACAAGACATCATTACCTTACCAATACACAAATTGCCGAATATACATAGATAATTACATAACTAGGTGCATAAATATACTTACAAGAATCTTTTAACCACACTCATACTTTCGCATTTCCAATAACCATTTGGCATTTCATATTGTATATATATATATATATAAACTTCACAACCAAATGTATAACATATCTTTCTTTCATCATTTCATTTGTTCACTATCATAGCACATATATATATATATATATATATATGACATTAAAGTATGAAGTACATACCTTGTTGCTAACTTAACAATTTCATTTTCAAAGCTCAAGCTTACTAGATTTGCTTCATGACCTTATTACTATATAAACGAAGTTTGAAATTGAAACTCACCGGTATAGCACCTGCTAGGCTTTAACCCGAATTGCACACACCGGCACTAGGCCTGCTAGACTCAAGGTCCAAGATTTAAACACCGGTATTTAGCCTGCTAGGCAATAAGCCCGAAATATTTCACCGGCACAAGGCCTGCTAGGCTTGAAGCTCGAAATAAATCACCGGCACAAGGCCTGCTAGGCTTAAAGCCCGAATAACAACATAATTAATCCTTCAATAAACATTTCTAAATGCTAACATCACAAACAAATCATGTACATCATATTACATCCACATATCATATCGGATATACTTATTCATATCACATTAACAAAAAATATATTCAATCCAATTTAATGCATTTACATTCGGCTAATACATAAATTTATACTCAAAATTATCAAATATCATCATTTAACATGTTCATAATTAACTCTTTAATATATATTTGCTTAAGGACTTACCTCGACTGTCGACGGACAACGTAGGCCGGCTATTCGGTAACCTTCGCCTTTCCCTGATCCAAATCCGTTTTTCTTTGTTCTTGATCTAGACACATTAAAGTTTAGCTCATTCAAACACATTTTATCTCAATTTAGTCCCAACACACATAAATAGGAAAATTACCATACAATTTAGTCCTATTTGCACAAAACACAAAATACACAAAATTTCACTATAACACCTTAGGGCCGAATGTTCATAGGGTGTGACATCCTAGATTAGGGGTTATACGTTCATGCATAATTCGAGTGATAGTAGGCTTGGAGTATGTTTGGACATGTTTTAAGGGTTTCGGGAACTTTAAATTATAAGGGAATGCTTTGGAAAAAAATTTTGATTTAAGTGCAAAAAGGGGAAACTGGGCAAGAAGGCCTTAAAAGTATTTTGTGGAGTTTAGGACACAAGAAATGAATTGGCAAAGTGGCTTGGGCGCTAAGGTGCAAAGGGAGTGCCAAGGGGAAGGAGTTCGAGTAACATGGGGAGCAGATGGGCTTTTATTTTTTTAGCGTTAAAAAGGGGATTAGGCTAAGAAGGCTTTAAAGGAATTTTTGTAGGCATTTTTAGCATAAGAAAGGCTTTGGTAAAGTGGCTTCCATGCGCTACTTAAAGGCTTGGGAATGACGTCAATAAGGGCCTGGGTTCGAATCAAGGCGGCAGCAAGCGTGTTTTTATTTTTGGTTTTGACGTTGAGACAAGGGAGCTAGGGAAAGAGGTGTTAAAAGAAGTTTTGGGGTGAATCATATCACAAATAGCGCCTTGGAAAATTGGCTGGGATGTTAGTTGCAGTTTATGGTTTCAGGAGGTCACAGGTTCGAAGCTTAATGGCAGCATAAGGGGTGTTTTATTTTTATTTTGCAGCAGATTGGAAAGGCAGTGGGCGGCACATGGGATCTTCAAATAGATAAAGATTTAGCTAGCTTTTGTTTTTTAAATTCGGCTGGATAAATGCTTTTTTTTTATTTAGTTATTTAGTTAAGATAGAAGATAAGGGTGGCCTTATTTTAATGGTTTTTGAATAGGTGATATGGGGATAAAATGAGAGTTTTAATAGGGATAAAGGTTGGTTTATTTTATGGGTAAGATAAGGGATTTAGTGCCAAAATTAGTGTTCAGCTTTTAGTCTCCTTTGCCAAATTTTTAATGAAGAACAGTCTCTCTTTCAAATTTTCTTTTCATCTTGGTAATTTACCGAAAGTTGCACCCTATTTTCCTCTGTCAAAAGCCGAAAGGTAGAACTATTGCACATCTATTTTCTTTCTTTTTTTCACATCTTTTTCTTTAATTTATCATTGCTTAAACCGAAACCCCTCCACCATTATTCTACATTATCGACTTCCTCCTTTGATGAGCCATAGCCGTATATTCCAATTTCATTTGAAGGGCTTAGTCGAACCATGTAAGTGTTTTTCCTTCTATTTGTATTTTATTTTATTTTTATTGGAAGCCATAGCCGAATATCCAAGTGCCCTTATTCTTATTCTTTTGTCGCAAATCTTAAAAGCCGAAGTAGTAAGCCGAATTCTTAAGGGAGGTGCTATCGACTAATAGCTTGGGATCTCTCTTCAAACGCGTGGTGCCGATATTAAGGAGCAGTAAGGAGTTTTTTTCGGGATTTGTAGGAATCAAGGTAAGTCAAAGTGGTATTCGGCCAAAGGCCATTTTCTTAGATTATTGTTTAAAGCCGAATCTAACATGTGGTATAGGGATTTCGACAGTTTCAAGAGCAAGGAGTGGTTTTCGGGATTTAGATCCGTAAGGTAAGGTAATAGTAATTGGTTTAGTGTTAGTCGATTCTGACAAAAGGTTGTTTAGGAGGATTCGACAAGGTTGGGTGCAAATTGTTTAGACGTAGAGTTTCGGGATTTGATCGATTGTACCAAACAGGTGCGTAGTTATCGCACTGTCTTTTGATTGATTTAAATATGTTAAAATGTATATGTGCTATGTTGTGAATGATAGCCGAGATAAGGGCTAAAATGGCGGATACCCCTGATGGGTAACCGATTAACAAGGTCAGTGTTTTATGTTATTAAATGATTACTGATGAATATGTGAAATGGAGATGAGCATGTTATATATATTTTATTGAATGATGTTTTATCATGATATATATATGTGCATGAGGGCTTGGGATATGAATATTGGAGGACAGGGTGTACATATTTATGTACGTGGTCTAATGTCAGCCTTGTACTACATTAGCGCTTGATGTTAGCTATGTGCTTCATCAAGGGAGGTGTTGGCTAGGTGCCCATCTCGGCGGTTGATAGCTGTGTGCATCACCGTGGACTGATTGATATGTGGGATCCCTATGGGATCGGTGGCTCAGCCACGGCCTTGAGCAGCAAGTCTGCCAAGGTAAGATATGTGGATCACGATGTGATCGGTGGTGGATTAGCCACGGCCTTGAGCAGGGAGTCTGCTAAGGTGGGTGTAACGGATGGACCCTAGGCTGGGTGGGGCTTCATAATTACATATTTATGTGTATGGACTGTGTGAATATGGGCCAAGCCCATATGTGGAGACATGTGTAATGACTATGCACTGAGTCTGTTGACTCACCCAAATTTTTATTAAACCTTACAGGTGACGCTTGAAGCTCGGACCGGGTTGGAGTGGATACGAGGTGGCCCATGCAGAAGATGTTTTACTTGTTTTAAATATTTTATATTATCAGTATTTTGGGAATTTATTTGATGTAATAAGGGCCACTTATAATATTCGTTATCATTTTTATGGCTTGATTTAATTAAATTACTATATGTCAATGATTTTATTTTTAGCAACTTATTTATTCAAAGTATATATGTAAATGTTTTAATCCGGGAAATTGTAATAACTAAATTTTTAATGGGCTTTTAAATACATAATATTTTTTTCAAAGACAATAAATTTATACGTTTTCACCCTTAAGTCAGGATCTTTTCAAATGATTTCCGCAGTGACATACCAGATCCGGTCAGGGCTTGTAGGCCGGGTTTGGGGGGTTACAAATTGGTATCAGAGTCAGGTTCAAAACTCGGCTTTGAGGGTTTTGGGCCCAAAAACATTTTTTTATGGGCTTTTCAAAGATTTGGGCTTTCATAAAATTTTTCAGGTTATTCTGGCATGGCACCTGTATCTCCGACCTGCAGTCCACCAGGTAAGTACCTCTATTTGTTGAAGTAATTTATATGTGAATATTATGGGCTTTTATGGGAACGTAGATTAGTGAACTAGGATCTGTTAAACCCTAGGACTAGTCTACTCAAACACATACATAAGACTTAAGGACTATTAAACAAACCTGTGAAGTAAGTCGCCGAGTTAAGGTGTGGCAACCATTGTGCGCATGTCTAGGATTGGTATTCGGTGGGAGCTTGGTATTTAAGCAATCCGCGTGACACACCTCCTCTCCACTCGAATCCTACCTGGTGCGTAGCTACGCTTCACCTTAACCAAGAGGACATATTCACGGGCTAAACCCGATAATTAAAACCCGAAAGGGGCTAGCCATGCAGTTTTATAAAAACCTTAGTTTTTTAAATTACTAAATTACCCCTTTGATTTGTAGCGAAATTTATTCTAAAAAAAAAGAAAAGAATTTCAAAATATTTCCGATTTGCAAAATTACGAAAATACCTGTGTTGTAAATTACTAAAATGCCCTTGGATTGAAAAAAATGTCATATTACCCTCGACTTTTAATATTCTTACTTTATAAAAATATCATAAAATTCTATTTTGCAAAATGTTAAGATACCCTGATTTGGAAAATTACTGAATTACCCCTGACCAGCAAAATTACCAAATTACCCCTGTGTTGCAAAATGACCAAAATAACCCTGGTTTGAAGAATTACTAAATTAACCTTGTTCGGTAAAATTTCCAAAATACCCTCGGATTTCAAAATTACCAAAATACCCTCGGATTCCAAAATTACCGAAATAACCTCGATTTCTGAAATTTTTGCAACACCTCTGATTTGGAAAACAAAATAACCCAAAGATTTTGTAAATTCTGAAATACCTTTAATTTGAAAAATATTTTCGAATTGACCCCGATTTATTACCAAAATACCCTTGTAGGAAAAATGACGAAAATACCCCTGGGTTAGAAACGGTCAAAAATGTTCGAATAGTGAATGTGGGTGGTGGATACCACTGAAAGAATGTGGCCTTGTTGAGAAATGAAGGTATATCCATTATGAATGTGATTGTGAAGGTGATTCTTTGAATTAGAGTAGTGAACTCGAACTGAAACTTTGATTGATCGAAAGAACAACTTCTGAAAACTTCATTTCATAAAATTTGCTTGTGGATAAATAGTGGAATAAAATTCTAATGCATAAAATTTCTTAAATCAGACTAAATCGGGGCGCTAGCAATGAGTTCTAGAGGACGTGGTCGTCGTGGACGTGGTCGAGGCAGAATGGCTGTATCGAAACCCGTTAGATCGGGTCAAGGGTCTGAGAATGAGGTACCACCGCCACCACCGGCCTTTGGTAATGAGCAGCAAGAACAGACGGGGGATGATGCGGTATCGCAGGCGGTGCTGCGAGTTTTGGAGTTAGTGGCTGGAGCAGGTGGAAATATGAGAGCTAGGAAGTCTGTACCCGAGCGACTCCGAGCTAATGGAGCTGAGGTGTTTCGGGGTGTATCAGGCGTGGCACCCAGTACGGCTGAATATTGGTTGGAAGCAACCGAGCGAATTATGGATGAGCTCGATCTGAGCCCTGAGGAGAAAGTGAAAGGAATGGTGGCGCTACTTCGCGACGAGGCGTATCAATGGTGGCTCACCATTCGGGATAGTGTTACGGCAGAGGATCTCACCTGGGAGTACGTTAAGGCGGCGTACCAGAAAAGGTATGTCGGTACTCACTACATTGATGCGCAGAGGAAGGCGTTTCTGGGGCTAGTTCAAGGGAACAAGTCCGTAGCAGAATACGAGGCTGAATTCCTCAGGTTAAACTGATATGCTCGAGGAGTAGTTGCTACGGAGCATGAACGATGTGTCCGGTTTGAGGACGGATTAAGGGACGACCTGAGACTGTTGATAGCTCCTCATAAGGAACGGGAGTTCGCTGTGTTAGTCGAAAAAGCTAAGGTAGCTGAGGGAATTAAGGACTCTGTGAGGCAGAACAGAGATAAGGATAGGAACCAGGATAGGAGAAATTTTGGATCATCTGAATCATTTGAGGGTCTTCAGAAAAGACCGAGAGTTGAAAATTCTGTTCGTGTCGCTAAGCCAGCTACAGAAAATCCAGATCGTCCGTGTGCTCAGTGTGGAAGGTATCATGTTGGCAAGTGCTGGAACCGAGAACGGGAATGTTTTAGGTGTAAGTCTAAGTCTCACCTGATTAAGGACTGTCCTCAGGATCCGAGTAGGGCTCGAACATTAGGTTAAGGTTATGTGCAGCCGGGTAGAGATGGTCAGCAAGCGACAAGAGGTCGTGGTCCGAATCATGGAGGAAATGGTTCAGGCCGAGGTCGTGGAACACCAAACAGAGGTACTGAAGGTTCAGAAGCGAGGCAGCCAAGGTTGGTTTATGCAGTCGGCCGTCGCGAGGAGGAAGATGTGCCAGAGGTGACAACGGGTAAGTTTCTTATTTTTGGAATACCCTCAATTGTCTTGTTTGTGGTTAAGTTAGTTTGTTCTTATGTTGCTAGTAAAGTGTATGGAACCTTGAATGCAAATCTTGAGATAGTATCTAAGGAATGTGTTAGTTTTGTTAAGATCAAAGTGCGCAGCGGTAGAGTAGGGTGATGAGTTAAGAATGCACGATTGCTTGATAGTAAGTAATTTCGAGGACGAAATTATTTTAAGGAGGGTAGAACTGTGACATCCTAGATTAGGGGTTATACGTTCGTGCATAATTCGAGTGATAGTAGGCTTGGAGTATGTTTGGACATGTTTTAAGGGTTTCGGGAACTTTAAATTATAAGGGAATGCTTTGGAAAAAAATTTTGATTTAAGTGCAAAAAGGGGAAACTGGGCAAGAAGGCCTTAAAAGTATTTTGTGGAGTTTAGGACACAAGAAATGAATTGGCCAAGTGGCTTGGGCGCTAAGATGCAAAGGGAGTGCCAAGGGGAAGGAGTTCGAGTAACATGGGGAGCAGATGGGCTTTTATTTTTTTAGCGTTAAAAAGGGGATTGGGCTAAGAAGGCTTTAAAGGAATTTTTGTAGGCATTTTTAGCATAAGAAAGGCTTTGGTAAAGTGGCTTCCATGCGCTACTTAAAGGCTTGGGAATGACGTCAATAAGGGCCTGGGTTCGAATCAAGGCGGCAGCAAGCGTGTTTTTATTTTTGGTTTTGACGTTGAGACAAGGGAGCTAGGGAAAGAGGTGTTAAAAGAAGTTTTGGGTGAATCATATCACAAATAGCGCCTTGGCAAATTGGCTGGGATGTTAGCTGCAGTTTATGGTTTCAGGAGGTCGCAGGTTCGAAGCTTAATGGCAGCATAAGGGGTGTTTTATTTTTATTTTGCAGTAGATTGGAAAGGCAGTGGGCGGCACATGGGATCTTCAAATAGATAAAGATTTAGCTAGCTTTTGTTTTTTAAATTCGGCTGGATAAATGCTTTTTTTTTATTTAGTTATTTAGTTAAGATAGAAGATAAGGGTGGCCTTATTTTAATGGTTTTTGAATAGGTGATATGGGGATAAAATAAGAGTTTTAATAGGGATAAAGGTTGGTTTATTTTATGGGTAAGATAAGGGATTTAGTGCCGAAATTAGTGTTCAGCTTTTAGTCTCCTTTGCCGAATTTTTAATGAAGAACAGTCTCTCTTTCAAATTTTCTTTTCATCTTGGTAATTTACCGAAAGTTGCACCCTATTTTCCTCTGTCAAAAGCCGAAAGGTAGAACTATTGCACATCTATTTTCTTTCTTTTTTTCACATCTTTTTCTTTAATTTATCATTGCTTAAACCGAAACCCCTCCACCATTATTCTACATTATCGACTTCCTCCTTTGATGAGCCATAGCCGTATATTCCAATTTCATTTGAAGGGCTTAGTCGAACCATGTAAGTGTTTTTCCTTCTATTTGTATTTTATTTTATTTTTATTGGAAGCCATAGCCGAATATCCAAGTGCCCTTATTCTTATTCTTTTGTCGCAAATCTTAAAAGCCAAAGTAGTAAGCCGAATTCTTAAGGGAGGTGCTATCGACTAATAGCTTGGGATCTCTCTTCAAACGCGTGGTGCCGATATTAAGGAGCAGTAAGGAGTTTTTTTCGGGATTTGTAGGAATCAAGGTAAGTCAAAGTGGTATTCGGCCAAAGGCCATTTTCTTAGATTATTGTTTAAAGCCGAATCTAACATGTGGTATAGGGATTTCGACAGTTTCAAGAGTAAGGAGTGGTTTTCGGGATTTAGATCCGTAAGGTAAGGTAATAGTAATTGGTTTAGTGTTAGTCGATTCTGACAAAAGGTTGTTTAGGAGGATTCGACAAGGTTGGGTGCAAATTGTTTAGACGTAGAGTTTCGGGATTTGATCGATTGTACCAAACAGGTACGTAGTTATCGCACTGTCTTTTGATTGATTTAAATATGTTAAAATGTATATGTGCTATGTTGTGAATGATAGCCGAGATAAGGGCTAAAATGGTGGATACCCCTGATGGGTAACCGATTAAGAAGGTCAGTGTTTTATGTTATTAAATGATTACTGATGAATATATGAAATGGAGATGAGCATGTTATATATATTTTATTGAATGATGTTTTATCATGATAAATATATGTGCATGAGGGCTTGGGATATGAATATTGGAGGACAGGGTGTACATATTTATGTACGTGGTCTAATGTCAGCCTTGTGCTACATTAGCGCTTGATGTTAGCTATGTGCTTCATCAAGGGAGGTGTTGGCTAGGTGCCCATCTCGGCGGTTGATAGCTGTGTGCATCACCGTGGACTGATTGATATGTGGGATCCCTATGGGATCGGTGGCTCAGCCACGGCCTTGAGCAGCAAGTCTGCCAAGGTAAGATATGTGGATCACGATGTGATCGGTGGTGGATTAGCCACGGCCTTGAGCAGGGAGTCTACTAAGGTGGGTGTAACGGATGGACCCTAGGCTGGGTGGGGCTTCATAATTGCATATTTATGTGTATGGACTGTGTGGATATGGGCCAAGCCCATATGTGGAGACATGTGTAATGACTATGCACTGAGTCTGTTGACTCACCCAAATTTTTATTAAACCTTACAGGTGACGCTTGAAGCTCGGACCGGGTTGGAGTGGATACGAGGTGGCCCATGCAGAAGATGTTTTACTTGTTTTAAATATTTTATATTATCAATATTTTGGGAATTTATTTGATGTAATAAGGGCCACTTATAATATTCGTTATTATTTTTATGGCTTGATTTAATTAAATTACTATATGTCAATGATTTTATTTTTAGCAACTTATTTATTCAAAGTATATATGTAAATGTTTTAATCCGGGAAATTGTAATAACTAAATTTTTAATGGGCTTTTAAATACATAATATTTTTTTTCAAAGACAATAAATTTATACGTTTTCACCCTTAAGTCAGGATCTTTTCAAATGATTTCCGCAGTGACATACCAGATCCGGTCAGGGCTTGTGGGCCGGGTTTGGGGTGTTACATAGGGACTATACAATTCTATTTCTTTCATTTATTTTGCATTTTGGTCCCCTCACAAATTTATTTTTGCAATTTAGCCCAAAATACTCAAATTCACCAAAATTTCCAATTCAAAATTTGTTAATCTTTAACATATCTTTAATATAAAATCATCAAACATCAAAAACCACAAGAACATAACAATGGTCGAACATTAAACATGCTCAAATTCAAAAATTCTAACATGGGTCAACTAGTATTCGAAGCAACGATCTCAAAAACGTAAAAATTATCAAGAACCGAAATCAAACTAACCTTGAATTTGTGATTATAGGTGCCGAAAATCAAATGAAACCAAACCCCTTTCTTTTCTCAACATTCGGCCAAGCAAACATAAAAGATGATAATGGCCATTTTTTTATGTTTTATTACATATATTATGTTATTAATAATTTACCAAACTAACCTTATAATATAAAATAAACATAACATATAAATAAGGGTATTGTTGGCACATACCGTCCACTACCTACTAAAATGGGCTAATTTCCCTTTTAGTACCTACTATTGAAAAGCCATTATCATTTTAACACTTTTCACTATAGTATGCAACTTTTACACTTTACGCGATTAAGTCCTTTTTGTCAAATTGAACACACAAATGATTAAATTTTTCTGCGAAACTTTCACACACATTAAATCACATATAATAAGCACAGAATATATCATTTAAATATATTTCAGACTCAGATTCGTGGTCTTGAAACCACCGTTCCGATTAGGGCCAAATTCGGACTGTTACAAGTGTCTTATCGACTCAAGGTCGAAAAATCCCTGAACTCTTCCAATCCTATGGCATGCCAACTATATCCGACTCAGCCCGACTAGTTAATAGGGTATTGATTCAAATATCAATTTCTCTTTCTCTTCCAAAATAATCACAAATCAACTAAATTCAATTCATACATATTCTCAATTCCATCTCAATCTCAAATTCATAATTCAAATCACTTCCAATTCAAGCTCACTACAATTATACTAATTAATTTCACACATACACACACACACACACACATATATATATATATATATATATATATATATATCCATCAATTAAATCCAAATCACATTCAATTCAAATATCAATACTTACCTCAATTTCCTTTTCCATACACATACATTGAAATTAAACATGTAATAATAAATAACTTGAATTATGATAATACAAACCGATATTTTCTCGAGCTACTCCTCGATCACTTTTTCCTTCCCCTTCGTATTAGACGTCTCGGTTTCCTTGTTTGCTACGAAAATTAACATAATTATAATTAATAACAAACATATTTTATAAAAGATAATAACTTCCATGCAACTTTTACCTAAATCCCAAATTTGTCTTAACCATTTTCACCTTCTTCCTTTTTACAAATTTATATCATTTCCTTATTCAATTTCCATCAAAACTTCAATATAACCATTAAATTTTCATCATTTAACCATAATTTCAAGTTTCTTTCAATTTAGCCCATAACACTCAAAACTTATAGCCTAATTTACAATTTAGTCCTCCAATCAACTCTAAACATAAATTCTATCAAATTAGTCCCTAATTCCATTATTTGTTCAACATAAACCCTACTAAAAATTCTATCATTTTTCAAAATTTCCACATAAATTCAAGAGTATTTTACTTTAGGACTTCAAAAACATCAAAATCACATGAAAAGGAATTAAACTTACCAAATAATTTCCAAGCATCAAAATCCTAGTTTTTCCCTTTTTCCTTTTCTTCCCTTTCTTTCTTTCCAATTTTCGTTTGTTTCTCTGTAACTTTCTATTCTTTTTTTTATTATTAAACATAAAATATCTATATAAAAATCAATATATAAATTACATGTGTATTAATTCATTTAAACACACATATACAAATTATCACCACACATTTGGCACTAATATATTTATTTAACAAAAATAATATAATAAACATAATAAATAAATAAATACTAATAATAATATTTTACTTAACTAATAAGTAAATACATATATAATATACATTTGTACTAATATTTTAATTACACATGTATTTATTCTCTAACTTACACATGTCACTAATTTGGTTTAATTACTAATTTAGTGTTTTAACCTTTCTCTATTCTATAATTAAACTTTTATGCTCTATTCAATTTAATCCTTTCTAATAATTACTTCTAATTAAACTAAATTCGCTTATCAAAATCTAATTCAACCCATACTAACTTCGTAAATATTTTTAATAAATATTTACGGACTCGTTTTCCTAAGACGGAGGCCCTAAACTCGCTTTTTCGGTGCCCGTGGAATTTGGGTTATTACACTGATGATTACCGATCCCGTTTGAACCGTATGAATTCACAGGATACGAGTGACATGTCACTAAGGTTACCGTTTTGGTCGAGTTCCTGCATTTGTTGCAGACTCACTACAGCTCGTATGAGCTTACCGATATATCAGCTCGTAAGAGCTTACTATTTTCAGCTCGTTAAAGCTTACCGTTTTAGCTCAATAGAGCTTACTGTCCATCAACTCAGGAGGAGCTTACTGATCATAGCTCGAAAGAACAGAAATGATAATGAATTGACGGATTACTGATGCATATCACCCGAGTATCCTTTGAACTTTTAATGGATTCAACGGGCATAAATATTGCTTATACAGATGAGTACTGTTATTAAATGAATTATTGATTATATGATTGAGAGTGAAATATTGAATATGATGTACATGATATATGAATTTGGTATTATACAATGTATTGACTATTGAATTGAGAGAATGGATGGTTTCATGTATTTATATGACTAACTTATTGATGAATGCTTATGTTAGGCATTTGGAGATTGAATTGAGTTTACCTTATTTATTGTCTTGATTATGTAAAATTGGTAAGTTTAATTCTGAATTATACGGGCTTACTAAGCTATAAAGCTTACTCTATTTCTTTTCCGTGTATTATAGAGGTTCGGTAGCTCGCTCGATTTGGATAAAGTCGGAGTTACATATCACACTATCCAGTTGCTGATTGGTACCTTTGAACTTATGGATATATATAAATATGGCATGTATAGGCTAGTTATAAGGATGATAGTTAAGGTTACTTGAGATATTGATTTTGGTACATGTTGTGGTATGAGTTAAAGTCGTGTGATTTGGCTTAACTTGGTATAATATTTTGGTTGTGTACAAGTATTCAAATATGGTATGTTTTGGCAAGTAGTATATGGAATGGAAATATGCAAATGATGTCTTGATATGTATTAGCCACATGAATGGAAAATGCATGATATTATTTAGGTATTTGAATGCTATGTTGAGAATAATATAAAATGTGTATGAAATGTTGTGGATTGATTGCCTATTAGGTTATATAATGTTGCAATTTATGCTTGAGTATGCATGTAAAAATAGGGTGGCAAAATGGCTTTACAAATGGCCTATTTTTGTCCACACGGGCAGAGACACGGGTGTGTGTCTTAGCAGTGTGTGACACACGGTCATGTTGCACGGCCGTGTGTCCCCTGGTGTTAAAATTAAATTTAAGCTAGTATGCTCCACACGGCCTCACACACAGGCGTGTGACCGGCCGTGTGGCACAAGTCTGTATAGCCCCCTAAATGACACACTGCTTAACACACGGGCGTGTGACTTGGCCGTGTTGTATATGTCAGTATACCCTACAGGTTTGGCACGGCCTAGTACACGGCCTAGCACATGGGTGTGTGTGGTCACTTCGAAGGGCACACGAGCTAGACACACGCCACGGGAGTGTGGTCGGCAGTGTGACCCAAGTCAGTATGTATGCCCTATTTCCACACGGCCTGAGACACGGACGTGTCTGAAGCCGTGTAAGACACACGGCCTGTTCACACGGGTGTGTGACCCCTGTATGTTTGAAATTTTTTCTAACTTTCCAAAATTTTTATAAGTTATCGATTTTGTCCCGAACCACTCCTAAAGCATGTTTAAGGCCTTGTAAGCCCTATTAAGGGACAATATGTTTGTGATTAAATGGTATTCAAGTATGAATGCATAAATATATGGATTACGTAGGTTTAATGATGAGTATTGATCGGTAATACCTCGTAACCCTACTCCGGTGACAGATACGGGTTAGGAGTGTTACATTAATGTTGTCTAATTCTCTAACAAGTGTCTAAGAGGCGGATGGGGTATAACTAGGGGTAGATCCAAGGGGGCTGGCTAGGGCCTCGGCCCCCCTAAAATGGAAAATTTTCTATTTAGGCCCTTTATAATTTATAAAATTTTAAATTAGTAATGGTAAAATGACTTTACCCCCCCAAAATGATAAAATTTTGATTTAATCCTCTAAAAATTATAAATATATAAGCTATTAAAATGATGAAATTATATTTTTACTATCATAAAAATATACAATTTAATCTTATCTCTCCCTCTAAAAAAATTCCTAACTTTACCTCGACAATACTAATATAAATTTACCCCAAGTCTTATTTCTAAATATGTACTGAATATAATAATCTTGGAGTGTATTAGATTTATACAATAATCACAATTACAATCATGAACTTTTTTTCTCTATGAAAATGACAGCACAAATAGTACCATTCACATGTGTTCACTTAAAGTGCTTCGCAAGTTTGTTTCGCAACCTTTAATTAAAATTATATAAGAAATGTCAAACACAAAAAATATGATGGTTACTAGGACTTTAAATTTCATTTTTAGACAAATTCTAATCCAAAAATGTAATGAAAAATCATACATACATGACATAAAGTATCTGACATGCTACAAATGGTATCTGAAACAAATCTTCCATTTTCATGTAAGATGTTATATGAAATTGGTCCACTTTTGAGAGGTGTGATTAGAGTTCATCTTGGTTGAGTCGGATTCGGGCTAGATCTCAATATAATTTTAGGTTCGTTATTTATGTTTGGGTTTAACCCGACCTAAAAAATGGGTCTAAAATTTTGTTCAAATTCAATCCAAATAAAAATGCTAAAACTCAAGTTCGGCCTAACTCGCTCATATTAAAATTTTTTATATTATTATTTTTATATAAAAATAAATTTAAAAATATAATACATCAAATATAGTAAAAATATTAAAATAAATTTTTCCCAGAAAATTAAAAATAAATTAAAAAATTTATTTATACTTAAATAACACTAGGTGTAACTTATCAAGTAAATACCTCTAAAATAATAGTAAAATTAACAATAAAACAAGAATTATAAAAATCCAAATAATAACAACAAAATAGTAGCAATATAATATCAAAACGATATCAAAACAGTGACAAATTAACAACAAAAATAGTGAAAACAGCAGCAAAAAGCAACAATTTCTTTTTCAATTTCGGGTCGGGCTGGGTCTGAACCAAAAAAGAGTACCAAAGGCCCGGGTTATTTAAAAAAGAGCCTAATTTTTTTATCTAAATTTATTTGTTTAATTTAAAATTTTACCTAAATCCTCTCGCATTTTGAACCAACCTTCACACCTGGCAATCATGACCACACCTGTGTGATGTATTCCGCATCTTCATGGTTATAATCAAAAGAAATGCTTTGGTGTTATTTGTAAAGCAACAGGGCAGGGGCATAAAGACATTAATTATTTGTTAACGTCATTTCTTATTAATTATCACTATTTATTAAGCGTAAAGTTTGATACGAGAACGAAATAAAATAATTGCATTGATGGAATTGGTTAAAATAATATGTTTAAGTTAACAATATGTTTTAATTGGTTAAAATAATGTCACATTAGTTGTTCTAATAAAAAAATAAACTACATAAATAGCCATTTAATTATAAAAAAATTTTGTTGACGAAGGCATCAACCAACTTTAATGGAGTTTCCGGAGTAACATAAGATACATTGTTGACGATATAACGTGGTTCGCCATTGATCTCTACAACCAAGCTTCGAAGAATAAAGGATTGTGATAATAATTTTGGTAGGGGAAAAGGAGAGGGATAGAGTGAGGGTAAAGATGGTGGTGGGGGAAGGGAAAGGGAGAAGGATAGGTTTGGAGAGAAATTTTTTATATTATTTAATATTAAATAATATAAATTTTCAATTTATTATTATTATTTTAAAATATTTATGTAGTTTTATATATTTCTTTGAATTTTCTAAAATTAAGATCAAATTGAGAATATTTGTAACACCCCATACTTGACCCGATTGCTAGGTCCAAGCTATGGGATGCCACATTCGTTGTTTGGGCAACTACAATCAAATACAATTCATTTTAATAGTAAAGACATAGTATTAAGTTTAGTACATAATTACAACATGATATACAAACATTCTTGAGTCTTGTACGAGCTTACGAAAGCTCTTAAGATGACTCGAGGTTGAATAAGGACCAAAATGTAAAATTTGGAAACTATCAGGTTGACGTCGCGACTTCGGGGGTTCTAGATCGCGACGCAATTCATTGTCAATTTCCTTGACGCGACATTATCGTTTGTTTCCAAAAAAGTATAAATGGAATCAAGTTGAATCACCTAAACACATAAACCAATTCCTCAATTCAAAGATACCATTTTTATATGTTCATTTCTAACCTTTAATATCGAATATACATATACATTACATAATATATCATTTCTACTTTCCTACCAATGATAATTTCCACATTTTTAATCATTTGGCACCAATTCATTACATCCAACCTAATATCACATGTGCATATCAAGTTTATTTCAACTTTAACAATCTCAAAACATAACATATGCAATACCATTTGGTCATAAAGTTAACCATTACTAACCTAAACATCAACATGATCATATAATATACAAAACTGACTCAAAACCTAGGTACATGCCTTATATCAAAATGTAAAAGAAACTATAAAAACATTGTAAAGTTGAGGGCTACGGATTGGATGCTGAGTTACTTCTCGAGATTTCAAGATCCATCTAAACCTGCGCATGGAATAAACAAACCATACGTTGAATAATAAAGCTCAGTGGTACTTTCATGGTTCAAGCCAATTAAACATATATACCATCATTTATAACACATTCCATGAAAGATCTAGTTTCAACCAAAACCATTAACATTCATATATCATATACCGAGATTATGTATAATCACATTTAACCAATTCTATATATTGTCACCATTAACCATCAATATATATATATATATCATACCTTATTTTCTATTTGACATTAATACATTCTATTTCATTTCAATTCAAACCATTTATACGTATCATTATCCCATTCCCGTACTGAATCTATTGATTTGCTATGTTTCCATATCGACCTTCCGAGCTCGTATAAACCAACTCGCATGGTCTTTCACAAGTTATCATTATTTGAATTTCACATATAAGCTTTTATAATATCAATTCATATCATCAATTCAATTCAAACATCAAATTTCCAATTTATCCATTACGTTCCTTATTAACTGGGCTTGGACTCGAGACGGATACACAGATCATCCAACCAACACAGCAACACGACACCCAGTGCCTCATTGAACGTTTGAAGTAAATATTGTGCTCCACGCCTTATCGGTATAATCGAAGTAAAATATGTTCTGCACCTCATCACATGTCTGAAGTAATAATGCGCTTCGCGCCTCATCAGTAAAATCGAAGTATAAACTCGTACACAAATCTAATCCTATGGCATGCCAACTATATCCTATTCTGCTCGAAAAATTAATAGGGTATCAATAATCCAATTTCATTTTACAAGCAATTCACATATCAATTCATATTCAAATTCATAATCTCATTTCAAGTTCATCTTCACTTCATATATGTTTTATATCACATAACATGGTTCCTACCATATGCATATGACATATCATATATCGATTACGTCATACTATTTTATACTATATTCAATTCAGTCCTAATTCTCAATATTCAACATCATTCAATATGAATCCATTCATATGACAACATAAGTTTACCTTGATAGTAAATCATGCAATTAACATATATAGATATGTATATATTCAATGATCTCGAATCATAAAGTACAAACATAAATCGTGTAATATCCCAATTTTGGGCTTAGTCAAAATGGTGGTTTCGAGACCACAAATCTGAAGTAGAAGCAATGATTTTATGATTATTTGATGGTCTATGATATGATTGTATGTTTGCGTGAAACTTTTATGAAGAAATTCTATGTCTAAAATGTCTAATTGAAAGTTAAGGACTAAATTGAATAAGTTGCAAAATGCATGTTCTAGAAGCTTTTTGTATGAAATTGCTTTGGATTATGAATTAGGAGCCTTTAAATAGCAATTTTACCAAATTTTAAAATTTTGGACAAAAATGGGCTTGTGTGGTAAAATATCTAAGAAATGCATTAAGGGTATTTTAGTAATTTGGCATATAAAGCCAAAATAGCCTAATAAAAAGATGTCATCTTCTTCATTCTTTTATGTTGCTGCCAAAAATACCATGGAAGCCATGGTTGAGGTTTTGTCCAAGCTTTCCAAGCTCAATAGTAAGTGATTCCGAGCTCCGTTTTTAATGTTCATTGTATTTTTGAAATCCCGATAACTTGGTTTAGCTATTTCTACCATTATTCTGAGCTAGAGTTTAATTTTAAAAATTTACCCATGTTGAATAATTGCGTATTTTGATCAATTATGGTAGATTATACATGTCTGTGATTAGAGAAACTAGTTTTATTAGATGATTTTCGATGAAATCGTATAAAAGGGGTGTTACAATTTAATGGTATCAGAGCTATGGTTTAGTCAGTTCTCGGATTGACATAGCAAGTGTGAGAGTCTAGTTATACATGCCACCAATATGTGATAGTGTGATACCTTCCGACGCGATTGAGGACAATCTTGTTAAAAGAGAAGTACTCTCCAACCGAGCTATATCCGACCATTTGATAGTGATACTAAAGTATTTGAATAAAGTGTAGCTATGATGAGTTAAACTAGGAAAAGTATGTATAAGAATTCATAATGTGTATATGTGATAATGTGTGAAATGAAAGTTTATACAGTAATATGCTTATTCATATTTTTTTGACCTTCACATACTGTAGCATGCTTGACTAAAATTGATTAGTGAATGTGATAAGTAAGTTATTCAAATTTCGTAGAATGTATGAATGAGTGCACTTGTTTGAATGAGATAATTGGAAATTTTATGTAAGGCAAATATGAATGATAAATTGTTCGAAGTGGGTAGTATAGTTATAATAACATATGTTGATAATGAAAGATGTGTCATATGTATATATATGTGTGAGAATTGAGTTAGAGGCTGTACGACCTCACCCCCTTACCGGTGAGGTGTTTACAAGGGAAACTCATGAGAATCATGTTGATTAAGTTCCTAAGTGTGGAATCAAAGAGTTCAGTTAAAGAATAACTATAGATATGATCAGAGACTGAGGATGGTTGACAAGTGAAGGACAGAGTTAGAGAAATATCATATTGACTCAAGAATTATTTGGTTTATACAATATCATAATTAGTGAAAAATTTAACTTTGATAAATCGATTTATTCCGATAAGATACTGAAAGGAAGTATTAACTGAAATTTTTCTGAACTGATTTTCTTTAGTGAAAGGAATAATGTGGAAATTAGTGAGGGCAGAATTAGTCAGAAGAATGATGTTTGACATGTGAAGATGTTTAAGTATGACAGTCATAGTTGAGCAATTTATGACTATCTCTTCTGGGCATTCTATGTGTTCGTATCTTTTCAGAGACAATTATGATTGCTTGTTTTCTGAGTAAAGAATCGTCAGTTTGATTGATCTATGATTGGTATTCCACTATCTTTTATTGGAATTCAATTCCATTACGTTTGAGATAAGAGTTGACAGTGAACTTATATGAAATGATTTTATTGTTTCTTCTGGCTATTGTTTTATTTATATCTGTATAGAATATGTTTTATCTGTGTTATAATTGACTTCAGAACATATAAACCGTGTTTCTTTCTCTTCTAGTTTTCTTTACGGAATTGTCAGGATTTCTATTATTTAGTATGAATGGTATCCAGGATATTCAGTGTAGTCTTGTATATCGGATTTCACTATCTTGGTTTTCTTTTCCATCCTTATTGTTTACTTATCAAGTGTGACTTATCATTGAATCGGTATCGACAAAAGTGTGAATTGTGACAGTTAAATTCCAATGATATAATGATTTTGTTTCCTCGGGTAATTATGATATTTTTCAGTAAGCTCAAGTAAGATGTTATGTTTCGTTTGATTTAAAACTTAATTGATTTATTTTAAATATGTGATGTTATTTTGAAATAAAGTTGTTCTGTTTATAAGGTTATTCCAATTGTGAAAGTTTGAACAATTTAGGCATGCTAACAAAGTTGAAGGTATGATTAACTAAAGCTTTAGTTCTGAATTTAATTTGCATTGCGCAATGGAATTATGATTTTTCAGTGACGCACTAGTGAACGGATTTGAATATGTATATTTGCTAGAATGTAAAGTAATGATTCATGTTTTCAGACGGTTAATATTACATTAAAAAGAGCTGTTCGGTTAGTAATTTAGAGATGGTTATTATTATGTCTGTATTGTTTGATGACACTGTTTATTTAACGAGGATTGTCATATGCTTCATGGTTTCGAGAGTTTAATATATCTGATGGCATAGCAAAATTTGAGTTTAAGAAAGTGGTGACGAATTAAACTATTGAAAGATTGTGAGTGATTATCGATTGATCTGTGGGGAGCCAAGTGTAATTACAGATGCTTATATGAAAAGTCCTCGTTTATTTTGTGTGAGTTGGTTATCTGATAGATCATATTAAATGATAGTTTGATTTTGGTTAAGTAAAAAGCTAAAGTGATGTATACTTGTGAATTTGAAAAACTCAGGATGTGTTAATGGGTGATCAGCTAAATAAGTATAGTGATGATCGACTATTGATTCTGAACTTCAAGTTGGTTTTGATTATTATTATTATTCTGAGGTGGACTTCATGTACTGTGAAACTCTGGATTTATGCAGAAATTTTGTTTAGAGTTATTAGTAGTAATATTTGGTTTATCCATTCAAGGAGTAACCAATAAGTGCAGTGATTTGAAGTAAATGTTTTGGGCATACGAATATGAACCTGGTACTTCTGACTCTGTATTCAGATGTTGATATGTCGACAGAATTAAGTTGAATGTTAAGTGTATTTAGGATTAATAATATCAGTGATAATATTAAAATGATAATAAGGCAGGACTATTGTGAAATCCGTATCGGGTTTCCCTCAATCTTCAGATCAAGAGAAATGCTAGTGGGTTGTTTTCGAACGTTTGATGGAATTAGCATAATAATTTCAATATGTATCGATTCTTTGTTTGATAAAGTTCACTGAGTTCTATTGGGATTTAGGTCGATGACAAAGTGTTTCTGAAAGTATCGTCTTGAAAAAGATTATTTAGTGATGTTGGAAATTATAAGAAAGATACTAAACCTCATTCTAGTAAAATTTTCGGGGACGAAAATCCCTAAAGGGGGGAGAATTGTAATATCCCAATTTTGGGCTTAGTCGGAATGGTTGTTTCGAGACCACGAATACGAAGTAGAAGCAATGATTTTATGATTATTTGCTGGTCTATGATATGATTGTATGTTTGCGTGAAACTTTCGTGAAGAAATTCTATGTCTAAAATGTCCAATTGAAAGTTAAGGACTAAATTGAATAAGTTGCAAAATGCATGTTCTAGAAGCTTTTTGTATGAAATTACTTTGGATTATGAATTAGGAGCCCTTAAATAGTAAATTTACCAAATTCTAAAATTTTAGACAAAAATGGGCTTGTGTGGTAAAATATCTAAGAAATGCATTAAGGGTATTTTAGTAATTTGGCATATAAAGCCAAAATAGCCTAATAAAAAGATGTCATCTTCTTCATTCTTTTATGTTGCTACCGAAAATACCATGGAAGCCATGGTTGAGGTTTTGTCCAAGCTTTCCAAGCTCAATAGTAAGTGATTCCGAGCCCCGTTTTTAATGTTCATCGTATTTTTAAAATCCCAGTAACTTGGTTTAGCTATTTCTACAATTATTTTGAGCTAGAGTTTAATTTTAAAAATTTACCCATGTTGAATAATTGTGTATTTTGATGAAATATGGTAGAGTATGCATGTCTGTGATTAGAGAAACGAGTTTTATTAGCTGATTTTCGATGAAATCGTATAAAAGGGGTGTTACAAATCGTGTTTACTCGTATAGGACTCTCGCCTTTTCTTTCTCTCGCGATGGTCTTTAGCTAAATTTGATAATTCAATAAATAAAACAATATTAGATTTCATTCAACTCACATTCAAATATAAAGCCAGATATATTTTACATTTTATTTAATTTAGTCACTATACTCGAGATGTGCATATTTTTCGATATCTAGCATTGAATCGATATCTGATTCCACATTCTTTTATTAGGACCCTATACTCTCTATTCATATCATAATTTAGTGACATGTTTTCCATTTATTCAATTTATTCCCTAATATTACAAAGTTATATAACAAGCTTAATTAATTTTACAATTCAATCCTTATCATGACCTAAGCTTAATATTTATCAAATTCAAGCCTAATTCATCAATTTCTCTATAATGACAACTTGTTAAAAACTTAACAATGAAACAAATTGATATATGGGCTAGCTAAATCGTGCTCCTATGATAAAAAAAATCTATAAAAATTACATGAAAATGCTTTGTTACCTTACAATTTTGCTTGGCCAAATGTATAAAGAAGTTTAAAAGCTTTCTTCTTTTCTAAACAATGGTGGACGGTGAGAAAATGAAGAAGATGATGAGATTCTCATTTTTTCCACTTAGTTTGATATTTATACCATGATTAACATTATTCAATCTTGATTAATTAACTTAATTATGGTTTAATTATAATATTTTAACTATTAATTAAACTAAATAGGAACATCATCATTATCCACTAACTATGAAATAATGGTTTAATAAACATTTTAGTTCTTTGGATAATTGCTATCTAGGTCCCCAATCATTTTCTAAATTAAAATTCAATAGCGATTGAACTTTTACAATTTAGTCCCTAAGTTTTACTTATCTACTTTTTTGGCTAATTTACTTAATCTATCTTTGTTATATTTTCATATTAAATCCATATATATTATTATTTTATATTTACAGTGTAACAACCCATTTTTCAGTGAAATCAGAATAGTGGTTTCAGGACCACAAATCCGATCCGAAAATAAAATTTATTTTTATTTTATTACATGGTCCGCATTATGATAAAAATGTCATTTGAAAATTTCGAAAAGAAAATTTTATTGATTATGTGCTTAATTACGGGAAGGACTAAATCGCATAAAATGCAAAAAGTTGAGTTTTAGTAGCTGTAAGGATTAAATAGCTATGGAATTCAAAACTTGAGGTCCTTATATGGTAATTAGACCATTAAAGAAAAATATGTAGATATTTTGGTGACTCATCCATGGAAATTTAGAAAAAGGGCAAAGACTAAATTGGAAATTAAAATAATTAAATTAATTAAAAGATGATAAAAGATATCATCTTATTTTTATGTCATCTTCAACCTAAAATACATGGAAACCCTAGGAGAGAGAGAAGAAACTTTCATGGCTTAATTGGGTAAGTTTTCTTGTCTCGTTTTTAGTAATTTT
Source organism: Gossypium australe (assembly GCA_005393395.2). Classification (NCBI taxonomy): domain Eukaryota; kingdom Viridiplantae; phylum Streptophyta; class Magnoliopsida; order Malvales; family Malvaceae; genus Gossypium; species Gossypium australe. The sequence continues at coordinate 108,438,694 of CM016625.1, read as the reverse complement.
GATATTTTTGAAACCATGATAGCTTAATCTATCTATTTGGGAGATCAATTTAAAGAGTTATCAAAGTATGAAATTTGGGTCACAGGATGAATATGCTGGAAATTTGAATGGTAGAAAATGAAAGGTTGTTGATAATTAACCAACTTTTACAAAGTGATTTTTGATGAAAACATGATTTAGGGACTAAAATGTAAAGTTGTGAAAATTGATGAAAAATTCTAAAATTTATAGAAAATATGTGCTGTAAATTCTATATTGAAATTTCGGTTAGGCTTGGAATAGGGAGTAAATTTCATAAATTTCATTTTCCGAACCTAAGGACAAAATTGGAATTTATGGAAAAGTTAGGGGCAAAATGATAATTTTTCCTAGGACGTAAATTGAGTTTAAATGAATATGAAATATGTGAAATTGATGATTAAATTTATTTATATGGATTCGGACAACACAAATTCGAGGTTAGACTGAGGAAAAAAAGGTTTCGGATTAGTAGATTTTATACGTGAACAAGCGTCGAGGTAAGTTCGTGTAACTTAATCGAGCATGTAATTATGTTAAATTAAATGTTATGTTGTATGAAATGTGACTATTATTTATGTGAATTGCTTGGATGTTACGATATAAGAATGAATACATGCTTGAAACGGTTGAAAAAGGGTTAAGTTCCGTTTGAATATTGAATTCCGATGAATATATGTGTTTTCCCGAAATACATGAGGTCCTGCATTCGTTGCTGACAGATTTAGCTCGGATGAGTAATCCTATTGACCTCATTATAGAAAGAATTTAGCCCAGATAGGTAATCTTGATATAATACCTCTCGAATATACGTTACAATTAGGATTTAGCCTGGACTGGTAATCCTAATTGAGCTCTTCTGAGCATACGTTAAATAAAGGATTTAGTCTGGACTGGTAATCCTATTATATGATATGTGGCTCGAGAGTTTGTTCCTTGATTAAGTGCCCTAATGGGTACTCTTGAAAAAGAATTGACGGGTTATTGAATCGTATACCTCGAGTGTACCACTTGAGCATCCATCTGAACTTCAATGGTTCAATGGACAAAACTCTTGGCAAGATGAGAGAATTATGAGATGGAATGATAATGTCTTGAAAGAATATGGCATGATGAGCTCATCCATGTTTACTTGATGTATATGAAAATTTTGTGACTAGCATGTTTGATTGAATGTTTGTATTTAGACAATTTTGCCAAGTTGATGGAAAACATGTTATTGTATGCTTACATTTAATAAACAGGACCAGTAAGTTTAGTTTTCCGTTATACGAACTTACTAAACATGTAATGCTTACTCTGTTTTATTTTCCTCTGTTTTATAATACTCGGAAGCTCACGAAGGTTGGAGATCATTGGAGCATCATCACACTATCCACTAGCTTATTTTGGGTATATGTTTGGGAAATCATTTTGGTATAATGGCATGTATAGGTTAACTTGGCCTTAATCGGCTTGATAATGATGTTTTGTATCCTAGCCATTGGAATGGCTAGTAATGGTCTATTTTGGTATTATGAAGTAGATTGTTATGTTAATCATACATGTGATTTAAGTGAATGTGGTAAAGATGCTAATGCCTAGATTAAATCAAGGTAAGAATATAAACATGTATGCCATGTTGAATGATGGAAATTGTTTAATTTAAATGCTTGAATTGGTTGGTACTTGGATATGAGCATTAGTGCAGGTCATTGGTGTGATTTTTGGGTGAGAAATGAAGCTAGAAATGGCTTTATTTCGTCCACACGGCTAGACACACGGGCGTGTGTCTTGATTGTGTGTACACGGCCTAGTACATGGGCGTATAGTTAGGCTGCGTGTCCCCTGCACCTAAATTTTGAGAAACAAAATGCTCAGAATTGAGTACACGGGCAGAGACACGGGTGTGTGTCTCAACCGTGTGTGTGCTACATGGCTTGGAACACAAGCGTGTGTCTTGGCAGTGTGAAACCTACACCTAATTTCGAAAGAATTTAATTAACCACACGGCCTAGCACACGGGCGTGTGGCATGGCCATGTGTAGAAGTCAGAGAGTTACACGGGGTCGAACACGGGCCTGTAGCACGGGCGTATCCTTGGACCACGCGGGCGTGTGAGCCCTGTAACTTGGAAAATTTTTGTAATTTCGCGAAAAATTCTTAGAACTTCAGATTAAGTCCTGACTCGATTCTAATGCTTGTATTGGGCCTAGAGGGCCCATTTAAGAGACAATATCAAAAATATCGGTTAATGAATAGTAATTTACATGAATTATTTGTAAATGTTCTGAAAGTTCCAGTAATGCTCCGTAACCCTGTTCCTGCAGCGGATACAGGTTAGGGGTGTTACATACGAACCCAGTTTATGGAAATGAGGTTCCAAAACTGTATCTCCCAACACTACTGAAATTTGGGTCGTTACAATATTTGTAAATTTTGAGAGTTATTTTTTTTTAAATTATGACTAAATAAATATAATATGTAAAATTTGATGACTAAATTTCTTATTATATTGAATTTTAACTGCCATGTCAACTTTTCGTTTGTGATTTTAATGGCAGTGACCAAAATAACCGAACTATGTAACGTGAGTGCTTAAATTGCAAACTTTCTATTTAAAGTGTCTAAAATGGAAACTTTTGATAGTTGAGTGACTATCTATGTAACAAAAACAACAACAATCAAGCTAATACTTATTAAATTTATTATTTTATATAAATAAGTTCATAATATTTATTTCAGGTAAACTAGTGCCTAGACAACTACTTCAAATTTTTTTTGAACAATCTCATTATAGGTTCTGATCATATTTGATCTTTTAGATACAATGCTTAAAATTACCCATAGCACATCCCTAACCTAAAAATAGGAGGATAATACGCTTCAACGCACTCGAATTCATGTCCTCCTGAATTGGTAACAATTCCCATACCAATCGAGCTAAGACTTAATCAATAGACCCTGTGAATATCAATTTAAATACATGATCTATATATTATAATGGTTTTCAACAAATTCCTTTAAAAGGTAAAGGTAGAGATTATCCAAATATCAAATTTAATAATATTATTAACTGAAAATTTAAATATAAATCTTTTACTATTCTATTTTTATATATATTAAAGTGTAATGGTCTTCAACATTTCCAAAAACTTATTCTTATCTAAACATTGCATCAAAATTTACAAATTCATTAGCATTTTCTTTCATAATCCTTATCATTTAATGGTTGATATGTGATATACATGTTCACATTATATGCATTATTAATTAACTTTACATACCATCTTATACAAATTGTTGATTTAAAATAGTAATGTATTTATAAATTTCTTTAAAATAAATTTAATGGCTCTAGTAATATAATACCAATTGAACAAGGTATTAAAAGAATCAAATAATTTCTACCAAAAAAAATCAAATAATTATATAATAATATTTTAAATTATATGTTCACTTACATGAAAAATTTTAATCTGTATGGGCATTGCTGTCAATGCAGGAAGACATGAGTTCAAATGTGCTGAAATGCATTATCCTCCTATTTATGGGTTAGGGAGAGGTTATGGGTAGTTCTAGGCATTGTGTAAAAAAGAACATATATGATTAGAATTTATAATGAGATTGTTCAAAAAAATTTGTAGCATATGTGTTGATTGAGTCTTAGTTGAATTGACATAGGCATTGTTGCCAATGCAGGAGGACGTGGGTTCGAGCACACTGGATTGTATTATCCTCCTATTTATGGGTTGGGGAGAGGCTATTTCTAGTTTTAGACATTGTGTAAAAAAAAAGTAAATATGATCAGAACCTGTAACGAGGTTCTTAAAAAAAATGAGCATATATCTGATGATAAAAAAATTGGATAAAGCAACACTTACTTCTTAAACTTGGGAAAATTTTCAATTTAGTCTTTAAACTTTTGGATCAAATTGGAAAATATTTTCAAGTTTAGGGATTAGATCTTGCATTATCCCTAAGAAATTTTAAAGTCATCAGCTTTAGCTCATCGGTTCGGTCCCACAACCCGTATTTTTTACAAAACCGCGCGACCCCACTTCCGTCCTAACTTGAGCGCCAAGGAGTCGAACTTCCTTCCACAACATTTCCCCGCACACCTCTCAACCCTCCATTGGCCAGATCAAGAACCCCTCAACGATCCAAGGGACAAATCATTGACTTATAGTCAATGTCCGTACACACCCTCACAATCTCATCTACATATAACCGTCTCTGATCCCCATTCCCTCTTGAAAACAAAGTGGACTGATATCGCCACAGAGCGGGAGGGAGAGTCGGACTTCGGCCCGAAGGCAAGCCAAGAATCTCTATATATTTTCCACTTTCTTTCTTCGTTTAAAATAATAATAATAATAACAGGCAAAATAGAAAAAAAAAAAAAAAAAAGCAGTAGTACGAGCAGAAGAAGAAGATACAAAACAGAAAAGGAGATAGGGATTTTCAAAAGCTTGAAACAATGGCGTCACCATCGTCTCCGTCGGCGCATTCTTCATCATTTCCGGCTTCCGAGTTCTCGTCTCTACCTGTAATGGCGCTCAGGGAGAGAATCGTTGAGAAAATTTTCGAGAATCGCGTCACTCTCATCGTCGGCGAGACCGGCTGTGGTATTACCTCCGTTTACTATATTTTTACTCTAATTTCGAAGTTTTAGTTACTTAATAGGGTCGCGTTTGGTTGTTGCTGGCCAAGTTGATGGAAAGAGTGAAGTTCTTTCATGTTTATACAGTGATTGAATAAATTTTTTTATTGCCTTCTTACTTTCTTCATACTGGTTTTATCATGTTTGTGCTTTGATCGGTTTGAGTGTGGTAAAAAACGATTAATCCGAATGCCTTTTTCCTGCTTCGTTTAATGCTTTGTTTGGTCGATGGTGAGTTTAAGATAACTGTCCGTATTAGATTATTATTCTTCATGGCGATCATAAGTAGAAATAGGAAAGCGAAATTCAAGCTCTATTTGGATGTCAATGTTACAGTATTACTTAAAGCAGCGCATGATGATGATAATAAAATGAAAATTGTAAGGGAGCAAGTTACTTCAACTAAGTCAAAGCCCTATCTGTTTGGTTCAGTCTAATGGAGGTTTTAATAGTCTAGAATCTTGATTAATTACAATTCTGGCTATTTTGTTTAGGCTGTCTTTCACTTAGTTTTACTACAGATACAGTTACGAGTGTCTATAAAATGGAATTACAACAACTTTGAATGTAACGTACTTGATTTTTATACTTATACGTCATTATATCGTTTAGTGGTTGATCTGTAATTTACTAATACTAGAGAAAGTAAAGATAGCTTGTTCTTTCCCCAATTGTACTAGTCTATCTCTACAAACTATAATTATAAATGCCTTATGCTTGACTAGGATTTAACTATATTCCTTTTAGTTGCTATTTGCTGATGGCCTTTTTTCTTTTTTCATTTTCTTCTACTATAAGGGAAGAGCTCTCAAGTTCCGCAATTCCTGTTGGAGGAAAACATGGCTCCCATTTTATGCACACAGCCAAGGAGATTTGCTGTTGTAGCAGTGGCCAAAATGGTTGCAAAAGCTCGGAATTGTGAGCTGGGTGATGAGGTTGGATACCATATAGGTCATTCAAAACATCTATCAGCTAGGTAATTTGTAATCTGTGAACTGATTATGTGTGCTAACAAACATATTGTGGCCATTCATCTAGCAAGAGAACCTTTATTGGTCTTCTTTTTTCTCTGAAGCACACATAGGACTTATTTTTTAACCTTAATCTGCCAAGATGTCATAGAAATATGAGAAAGCATTTGCAATGTTGAAAGATATTATCTCCTTTAATGTTACTTCAATGATTTTCATTCTCATCAATGGAAGTAATGGCTTTCAGAGTTAGCATCTGCCAACTTCACTTTATCGTTCTGATAGCATCTATCAACTTCACTTTATCGTTCTGACTAGTATTGATATGAACGTCATGCATTCTCTCGTACCATCCTGTTTACTTTTTCCTTGCTGCATGAAAGCACTAAAGGTTTTTGCTGTACAAGCAACCTGCTTCAATTTCTGCAGCTACTTCTCGGCAATTTCTTTTACTTCTATTAGGATCTATTTTAGATTTTATGTTAAATTTTTTTTTGCAGAACAAAGATTGTTTTCAAAACCGCTGGAGTTTTATTGGATGAAATGCGAGATAAGGGGTTTCAGGCACTTAAATACAAGGTTATTATTCTTGATGAAGTGCATGAAAGATCTATTGAGTCTGATCTTGTTCTTGTTTGTGTGAAGCAATTTCTGCTGAAGAACAAAGACCTGAGGTTAACAATTGACATATCCTTTCAGTTTCATGTGTTATTTCATGTTTTCAAATTAATTTAATTTGTTATTTTTTAAAGCCAGCATGGAGTTGGCGAATGCTTTTCTGTCGTTCAACAGCTATCTCAATGATAAATCTGTAAATTTGCCAGGGTGGTCTTGATGTCTGCAACTGCTGATATTGGGAGGTACAGGGATTACTTCAGGGACCTTGGTAGAGGTGAAAGAGTTGAGGTTCTGGGAATTCCCAGCTCTAACTGGAAAGAAAATTTCCAGCGACAAGTTTCATACCTTGAACAGGTCAGCTGAACTTTTAAGATTTTGGGGGGACTATAAATCTGTTCATTGAGAGACACATGGCTCATGATGTATCTTTCAGAATCCTACAAAGAAAATTTACTTTTCACGAAGAATTAGAGACAATATGATGTTAATCACATGTCTAAGGAAAACAACTTTACTGTTAAATAGCTTTAATTTTATCATGAAAAGTTGAGTTTATTGTTATCTTTATTTGGTCTATGATAATACTTGGCCATGTCAAATGTGTAAGGGAGATTTGGAATTTTTAGATAGGTTACAGAGGCATTCAAGGGGTTTCAAGTGCATATGAACTTATGAATCATGATATTGGAGCCATAGGCCATTCTTTTCATAGATATCTTGATTGTGCTACCTTTTTTACCAGGTGACTGGTTTTCTTGGAATCAGTTCAGAATTAATAACTTCAAGATATTGTTCTGGTCCATGCCCTTCCATGGCAGATGCTGAAATCAAGCCTGAAGTGTACAAACTTATTCATGAATTAGTGTTGTACATCCATGAAAATGAGCCTGATATTGAGAAGAGCATTTTGGTTTTTCTTCCCACATACTACGCTCTCGAGCAGCAATGGTACCTTTTGAAGCCATTTAGTTCATCCTTTAAGGTTCACATTTTACATCGTAGTGTTGACACCGAACAAGCTCTTATGGCTATGAAAATCTGGAAATCTCATCGTAAGGTATACCTTTTAACCCTAATTATGAGTTTTGACTGCCTGAGTATTATTAAGGTTGAACCTGCAAGACATTATGCATATGCATCTTTTAGCATGCTAGATGTAAACTTTAATGACTTTCTGATTAAACTGAGCAGGTTGTCCAAATAATATGATCATTTGCAGTTATATAGCATTGTTAGTTTGATGTAAGTTATGCATGAAGTTTTTATAAATTTTTACTTCCATCAATAGCAACCATCATGGTGATTTTCTTCTTCAAGTTTTATATCTTGTGTTGTGGTTATTAATGTTCCAAAGATATATATATATTTTACACAGGTAATATTGGCGACAAATATTGCAGAATCATCTGTGACAATACCCAAAGTGGCATTCGTTATTGATTCATGCCGGTCTTTACAAGTCTTTTGGGATTCTGTTCGAAGAAAGGATTCAACAGAGCTTGTTTGGGTTTCTAAGTCTCAGGTATTGAAAGAATATTTTATGGTTAATGTTTTTTTGTTTATTTAGTTCCTCCTTTTCACCTAAATGTTATAGGCCGAGCAACGGAGAGGTAGAACTGGTCGTACTTGTGATGGTCATGTATATCGGTTGGTTACACAATCATTTTTTAGCAATCTTGAGGATTTCGAGTGTCCAGCTATACTGAAGTTGTCATTGAGGCAGCAAGTGCTTCAGATATGTTGTGCTGAATCCAGAGCCATTAATGATCCCAAAGGTGTGGTTTATGTTTCAATTGTAAATGAAAGGTTCTTCTATTAATTATGATGTACGTATAGAAGTCCTTTTGTGATTTTGAATGGTCAAGAGACACATTATATATATTTTAAGTCAGAGAGAATGACTTGAGTCTCGTAGTTTTGAGCCTTCATTGTGAATATTTGTAGTATCAATGTCAACTTCAGTCTACCTAGAAAGTTGAAATGGGATATGCAAAGTAACTTGCTTGCAAAAGGCCTATGCTTATGCATGCACTGATTCATATTGCTCATTTACATTTTAAAAGGTCAAATGGGACTCTAATTTCTGGTATATTGGGGGTTAGCTTTGTTGCAGAAGGCTTTGGACCCTCCAGATGCAGAAGTTGTTGAAGATGCATTGAATTTGCTACTTCATGTGAAGGCACTTGAAAGACCATCTTCAAGGGGCCGGTATGAGCCTACATTTTATGGAAGGCTTCTTGCCAGTTTCGCACTGTCTTTTGATGCATCTGTACTTGTAGTCAAATTTGGAGAAGCTGGGATGTTGCGTGAAGGCATTCTTCTGGGCATATTGATGGATACTCAACCCCTGCCTATTCTTCATCCTTTTGGGGATGATCATTTGGTACTGCCCGTTAGGTCATAAACTTTTTTCTGTGTTGGCTACCCTTATTTGAAATTTCTCTTTCTGATAATGATTTTTCTACTTCAGTTTACAGAATACGTAAACTGCTATTTTTCTGCTGATAGTGATAAAATTGTCCTAACTGGTCGAAAGGAGGTTGCATTCTTAGGAAATTTATGTGCATTTCAGTTCTGGCAACGTGTTTTTAAGGTACTCTATCTTCTAAATTGGCTGAGGTTTCATCCTTCGGAATTGGTTTTGAAATTATGATGCATATGTGTTGCCTTGCACTGAAGGATAAGCACCGTCTTGAACATTTGAAACAAGTGCTGAAGTTTGAAGAAATGGAACCTGCAACATTATTGTTGCCAAAGCTTGAAGAAGAATGGTGCTTTTTCCATCATCTTCTGCAGTCATCACTGCACCATGTCTCTGAAATGTGTATGAATCGATAAAATATTATTTTTTTCCAAAACAATCTTGTGTTATTGCGTAATATTATCTTTAGAAGTTTCTTCTCTAACTTGGACATCTTTCTTTTTCAGATGAAGATATATTAAATTCCATGCACCGCTTCCGGCCCAATTTTCTGCCTGCATCTAATGGCATTCCAACTTACTATTCTCCTTATGAGTTTGGACATACTTGCCTTCTTGAATGTCAGCAGCAGGGAGAAGTAGAAGCAGTTTCTTCAAGTGATGAACAGCTTGAGCAATCAAATGAGACAAGGAAATGTGTTGCTGTACCATTTGTTGCTTCTGGTCACTTTCAGACCAATGATGTGGCTGAAAATTTGGCGAATACTATTAAGGAGGTACTATTTTTTGTATATCATGTTTGCATCGGCTTTGTTCTTTGGGCACATTAATTATGTGTTGTTGTTTTCAACAGATAAGAGTTCAATGTGCGGGAGACACTTCTAGTAATTACCCGGCAATTATTAATGACTATGATTCGCATATGAATGGGGGGGCTCCTCTGTGTGTCTATTTTGTAAATGGATGTTGCAACAGGGGTAGTCTGTGCAGATTTTCTCATTCACTCCTAGCAAAAAAACCAGCCTGCAAGTTCTTTTTCTCTCTGCAGGTATCTTTTGCTCTAGTTCTTGAACATGATAATTTGGGTCCTATACATGTCCAAATATTTTGTTACTTTTTTACCACTCCGGCAAAGCTCAAACCTACTGGATCCCTTTTACCTTGTGGTGCTATGTGTGATCATGTACATCATATTGTGAGGTCATTATGGAACATCAAATATTACAAATTTTAACCCATTTACAACATGGTTGCATTTAAATGATTTTAGTCTGATCACTGAACACATTGGATGCAGTAAGGAAGAATTAATCCTTGTCCCATTTCTCAACTGTTTTGGTATTTTCTTATCTTGATAGATGCAGCAGCATTAGGTCTTTGATAATTTCTCTAGCTTTGTTTGTTAATGCTGTGTAAATGGGCTTGCAGGGTTGTAGGAATGGAGATTTATGTTCCTTCTCTCATGATTCGTATCAGCCAATCTCATCATATGGCTCAAATGTATGTCAGCCAGAAGCTGATCATGCTGATGCCTCATTACTTCTACGACTATTTGGAACCTCGTCCGTTGGATACATCCTTTTGTTGGATGATGCTAATATGCATTTCACCTCAAATCTTGCTAACCACTGCAAGCCATCTAGGATCATCTCTACAACAAGTTTGACGGAAACATCCATATGTGACCCATTATTGACAGATGTAAGAATCCTATGGGGCCTCCATCATCCCTACCAGACCATCATTTCAAACAAAGGGGAGAACCCAATACCATGGAATGAAGTCAAAATCGTGCTGTGGTTTCCTTATCTCGATAGTCATAGTGATAATTTGGACGCGCAGAAAATTCTTGTGCAGAACTTTTTTGAGTATCTGGCCATCCGAATATTAGGTGATACCCTGTTTGAGGTTAAAATAATTCTTGCCATGAACAACATCAAATTTTCACAACTAGAGGTAAATCATCAAAGCCATACCAACCTTATGCTCTTAACATTGGCCTTAGTGATTATGAAGTTAAAAATATCTCAAGATTTTCTTTATAAAGGTAGCTTTGCACAGTTGTGTATTATCGACTTAGGTTTTTATTCTCTGAGATGTTTTAAGGTGTGGTATTGTTTCAGGTGGAAAAGTTGGCAAGAGAGAGCTTCTTCTTCCTTACAGAGTCATTTCCATTTGATGAAGCAAGCTTTGGGGAGCTACTCGATACGGTAACTGTTAACAAGCCAATGTTGATGCCAAGGTCTGTATCATATGTGTTCGACATGCACCCACCTAGTGATATCCAGTTTGGTGACTACGCTTCTGTGTTTCAGAAACATCTGCATGACCGGGAAACGGCTTGAAAATTCATTAGTTATGTCTGCATTAAGTTAACTAAGCCTTTTAAAAAAAAAAATTGCTTGTACATATTGCTAATTGTATATGCTTTTCAAATTGCCTTCATCCTAGAACTAGCATAATATATATATATATATATATATATATATATGTATTGGCAATTGGTTATGTTCAGATTATTTTTGCAACAGCTACAAGATGCAGTAATGCACCCGCAATTTGCCCTCAAAATATCAGAACTGGAGGTACCACTGAATAAAGGTAAATGCCTTAGCAGACATGATCATCACATTCATGTGAATTGCACCATTGATTTGATAGAATCATGTGAATCGAACTAAATAGGATATTGATCCTCTCCCCTCCTTTTAGGTAAAACAATCAAGTTTTAAATACCCCAAAAGCTTCAATGGCTGCTAAAAGTAACTGCAATTAACTGAAAACCGCCCTTATTTGTCACGCCATTAACTTTCTTTCACATACTGTGCTTAAGTCTTTCATGCTGATTTGAACTCTAAAGACCTATTGAATGTGACCTCTTTACAATACCAGAATTTGGTTGAAACCCTAAAAATTAATTGTGATAAAAGGAGTGATGGTTTACAAATGTTGTTATGTTAATTACTTTTGCTGTATGCGCAACGTTTTGATCCTCTACAGACATGAACATTTTTTCATCATCATCATAAAAAAAAAGGAGATAACCTAACAGATCTAATCTGAATCTAAATTCATGAGCAACTCACCTGTCCTTTCACATGTTCTTCACCCTTTATCTTTACAACCCTATTCTAATCCCTTCTTAAATTTATTGCATTCACCATTCTCTTGCCTTTCCCTTTTCTCTTTTCAAAAGGAGTTCCATCAGTCAGTATAAAAAATGCCCTTTATAAACCTATTCTCTGTATATCAAATTTCATAAAACAAAAGGCTCTCCCAGCCTTTCCATGAAATCTATTCAGCTTCTTTTTCAACCTTCTGCTCTGTTTCTTTTCTTTTCCCGTAAGTAATCCCTAGGTTACTTTATTGCTAATGGCAAACACCAATATTTGCCTTGCACTTTTGCTTCTCTTAAGCGTCCTAAAATGGGTTCAATCAACACCACACTCATCAACCAACTACGTTCAAGATGCATGCAGTGTAACCCGATACCGTGCCCTTTGCATCAACACACTAGCACCCTTTTCCACCACTGCTAAAACAAGTCCAAGCAAATGGGCAAGGGCTGGGGTTTCAATCACCATTGGAGAAACCAAGAAAGTCACTCAATACTTAATGAAAGTGAAGAATTACAGAACGATGAAAGGGAGTTACAAAATCCCACTCTCGGATTGCATCGAGTGTTTACAAGATGCTATCGACCAACTACACGGCTCACTTGGGGTTCTCAGGAAGCTTAATGCCAGAAATTTTTACGCACAAATGGGGGACATAACCACATGGTTGAGTGCAGTTCTTACTGATCACGAAACTTGCTTGGATGGTTTCGAGAATCCGAGAGGAAAACAAGTCAAAATGGTGCGGAATCGGGTTTTGAGGTCCTCGTATTTTACTAGTAATGCATTGGCTTTGGTCAATAAACTTGCAACCTCTGGGTTGGACAATACGGTAGCATGATATGTATTCAGTATAGTAATAAGAGCCACCAGGCATCAACTAGTATTTTGTTTCCATGCAGCCATGTATGAATTGAATATAAATAGCTTGTTCATGTGATTCGTAAAGCTCCTGCTTTTAAAGCTTTGTTTTGTTTTAGGGTCACTCTTTGTTTCAGCTAAAATGGCTAAAACGGGGTTTAATTGAAATCTACCATTTCAAAGCACAAGCAATCTTGTAGGAAATGTAAGTTAGAATTCGAGGGAAATTAGTCACCTTAAGCTTTGTCAGTATTTGTCTGTTTTCTTATTATTCAGCTGGCTAAGTAAAGTACAAACTATTCTTTTATTTAGTGCTTGAAACAATTTGGTTAAATTGTTGTTTTGGTCCTTTTATTATGCATGAATTTGGACTTTAGTTCTTTCACTTAAATTTGACATAATTATTCTTTTTTTTTTTTATGTCAGTCCAAACAGTTACAATTAAGATATTTGAAGTGAGTTTTTTAAAAACAAAACAGAAATTCCAACTCATCATGTTGGTATGGATTTTTAAATAATGGAAGTGTTCTTAAGCAAAAACCACATCAGAATTTTAACAAGAATAATTAGGAATGTTGTCTATTTGGACTAGTAATATAAAGTAAAACATGACTACTTAAAATCACAAATTTGAGTATTCAGAAAGATGGCCTATTTTATCAAGATAGGGTAGGTAGCGGTAAAACTACCAGAGAAGCCCTTGTATTTAGGGGTGGATTGCATTTCGTCCATCTACTGAAAAAATAAGCAAACCAATTCTTATACATTTCAACATGTGCAAATTAGGACATTCGTTATATTTTATGTGCTAAATGGTGTGAAACGATAAATCAATGCTGAAAATTATTTTTTATGGGCAAACTATTATGATCACCCAATTATTAATTTTTTTGATTCAATCACTAAACTTTTTAATCAATGTGGGCTTTTTTTTAATTAGTCTAGTAAAAAAATTAGCGCTCTAATTTTTACTCATTCTATCAATTTGATATTAAATATAAAAAATTCAACAAAATTAGCCCTCAATATTTACAAAATTTGTCATTTTAGTTCTAATTCTAAAAAATGCAATAATTTTGGTCCTCAATGTTTACAAAATCTGTCAATTTAGTCCTAACTCTAAAAATTAAAAAATCTTTTTTAAAAAAAAAATCTTTTTTAGCCCTTTATAACCTATTAGCTAATCCATGTGAGATTTTGAAATAAGAAAAATAGCACCTTCTTTTGAGTCGATTGTAGCAATTTTTTTTACTATAATTTAGGCTTCACATTGGACCAGGCCAATTTATTTGGAACCTCTCAAGAATAATCGGTTGCCTTACTACCCCAATAGATAACATTTTTAATGCATTTATTTTCTTTTGGATTTTAATTTTTTTTGTGTTTTATCTCAATTTTTTAGAGTTCTTTTGCAAGTAACTTGAAAGAGAGTATTCTTTTTTCTTATTTAAATATTTCACATGGGTAAGCCAATGGGTTATAAAGGGCGGAAAATTATTTTTTTAAATTATTTATTTATTTATTTAATAGAGTTCGGACTAAATTGACAATTTTCTAAATATTGAGGGTGAGATTTATTAAATTTTTTAGAATTAGAACTAAAATGACGAATTTTGTATACATTGAGAGCTAACTTTGTTGAATTATTTATATATAGGATTAAATTGATAGTGTCGAAACCATTTTTTATTTGGAAAACGGGGTCGACTTTGGAAATAAAAATGGAGTCGCCACCCATTTTTTTTGAGGTGTGGTCAGGTCATCTTAAGATTGATCGTTAAAACATTTTGATTTATTAAAACGACAATTTTGGTCTACAAAATTTAGAAAAACGGGTTCGGGAGTCGATTACGCACGAGGAAGGATCAGCAGCCTCGTGACGCCCAAAATTAGTACCTAATTGATTATTTGATGTCTTTATGTCGAAAATTTGAAAAGATTTTCAAATACGATCCCCTTTATTTAAAAGAAACTTGAATAATTTAAAATGGATGCTAAGACCCTTTTATTTCGAAGAAGTAAAATATCACGCCCAGTAAGTTAGGGTACGACATTTCGAGTTCCCGAAACTGAGCTTGTCTTTTGACTTTTAAAACTCGTATTTAATTTTGAGGAGGATATTCGGTTATTTGGGTCAAATGAAAAATCGGAACCCAGTAAGTTAGGGCACGATTTCTCGAAATTCCAAATACAGAATATTGAATTAGTTTTTTAGAAATCCTTATCCCGAGATAACAAAACATCACATCTAGTGAGTTAGGACACAACATTTTTGAATTCCCGAGAATAAGTTTCTATTTAGCTTATGCTTTAATTTAAAAATAATTGATTCTTTAGACTCGATGAGAAAAATCGAAACTCAGTAAGTTAGGGTATGATTTCTTTCGAACCTTAAAACACGGAATATTTTCTTATTTTGAAAATCGGGTAAAAGGCGATATGGTTTTATAAATAAATGTAAAGTAAATAACAATACTAATTTGTATGACAAAATAATGGTGATAAAAATATAAATAACAATAACAAAGGTAAAAGTAAAATACAATAAAATAAAAGCGAAATAAACAAATAAAATAAAAGAACATAAAAGAAAACAATAGCAAAAATAGAAGCTAATGGTAAATTAATAAATAAATAAATACTATATATAATATATTTTAAAAAAATAAAATAATAATAATAGTAACAAAAACACAATAATAATGATAATAAAATATATTAATAAACAAATAATAATAGTAAAAATAAAAATAATATTAGTAATAATAAAAATAATAGAAATGATAAAAATAGAAATAATAAGGCTGATAATAAAATAATAAAATAATAATAATAAATATAATTATAGGGAAAATAATGATAATAGGGAATATAATAATAGTAATAATAATATATAAAAATAAAAGTAATAATGGTAAAAATAATAGTGAAATATTAAAATCAATTAATGATAATAACACTAATAATAATAACCATAATGATAATAATAATAATAATTATTATTATTATAAAAATTAAAATTACTAATAATAATAATAAAATTAATAACAAAATATCAAAAATTATAAAAGAAATAAAGGAAAGGACAAAATTGAACTTAAAAACAGGAATCTGGGGCAAATCAGAAATAAAATTAAAAGGAGGGACTAATTATAACACACGAATAACAAGGAGGGGCTAAAAGGGAAAATATCCCCAGCCTCCAAAACGCTGCGCTTTGAGCAGGACCAAATTAAAAACATAACAAAACTTAAGGGCAAAATTAAAAATAAAAGAAAACTTGATTAAAAAGAACTAAAAATGTGGAAGGGCCTGATGTGCAAATAGCCCATTTCACAGAAACACGCGGATCCAGTCGCCTTAAACGACGCCGTTTTGGCGCTTAAGGCTTTGGTGCAAAACGGCACCGTTTCACCATTGTATTTAAGGCCGAAATTTTTTTAAGAAAATCATTCCCCTTCTTCTTTTTAAAAAAACTGAAAATTTCTTTAGTTTTCTTTGCAGGGGTCCTTCTCCGGCCAGAGTTCGGCAAGAAATCTGGCTCTATCACCGCCGTCCTCCACCGTCGGTGCCGCAGCGCACGGCAGCCGGAGGTCAAAAATAGGTTTTTTTTTTCTTTTTTTATACTGTATATATATATATATATATATATAATATATTATATACATAGTTCCAGAGGAAAAAAAAAACAAATTTGCATATATTCAGAAAATAAAAGAAAAAAAAAAAAGAAAAAGAGGATCAAGACCTTTGCTGATTTCTTTTGGTATTGATTTCGTATCTCTGTAGAAAATTCTCCGTATCTCTAAACAATCGCCCCCCTTTTACATTGTTTCGATTTGGCTTTTATAGCCCTTTATTTACAAACGATTTTCCCTATTTTGTAGGTACGTGATGGAGAGAGGGTCTTCACATGAACGTGGCGGGCGGTGGAGGTGCGCACGATGCGGAGGAGCGAGATGTACGGCGTTGTGGAGGCTGCTGGACTTGCGGCGCTTGAAGCTTAGGGTTTCTGGAAATGGTAATGTTGTTGGGCCAATTGGGCCATGGTTTAATTTGGGTCTGGGGTTATTGGGCTTTGTAAATTTGGACTTTTTTCAAGTGGATTTTATTAATTTTTTATATTTGGTTTTGTTAATTGGGCTCCGGGCTAGAAACGGGACCTACAGATAGAATCTGTAAACATTAGAGGACTAATTTTGTTACAGGACCAATAAAAAAGCCCGCATCAAATATTTAATTTCAAAAAGTTTAATGACTAAATTGAAAAAAATAATAGTTGGGTGACCATTTTTATAGTTTACCCATAAAAATAATTTTTATAGTTCCACCTCATTATTTAACAAATAAAACGGATGAGCTAATTTGTACCCTTCAAAATGTATAAAGATTAAATTGCTTATTTTTCAATAAATGGGTTGAAATACCATTGATCCCTAAATACAAGGGCTTTTGTGATACTTTTACTGGTAGGTAGCTCATCGTGATATCATGGTTTCCATGTAATAATTAAATGCTATTGTTTCAAGAAGCCCAAGCCTGTCAATGTGGGACTTACTAGTCCATATAAACTAATCCAACCAACACTCCCTTTCAAGGGATTTTAGCCCATTTCCGACGCCACCGCGACCGCCACCATTGGCCTGTGTTTGTTTTTGGCACAGCACCAAACCTTGCCTTGCCTACAACTCGGATCACAACTCACAAACTCAACCCACTCAACACAGACAAACATTGCTTATGTGTGTCTTGTTATATTTATGGCATTATTTAATTTTCGCTTAAATTCCGTTCTTAATTTTTGTATTATATGAAGGTTGAGAACTTAGTTTTCATTATTTTTAATGCTTGTGTTTTTTAAATATTAAAATTTTAGTTGTAGTGTTAAATTTATTAATTAAGTTTCATACTTTCATTATTTTTAAAATTTAATACGATAAATATTTTTTATTAAATTTTGTATTATATGAAGGTGTTTAAAATTTATTTTTATATAAAAAATAATATAAAATATTTTAATACGGGTAGGTCGGGCTCAAATTTTAGTATTTTTATCCGGATCGAATTTGAACAACATTTTAAGTCCATTTTTTTGGGTTCGATTGGGCCCAATCATAGGAAACAAGCCTACATTTTTACTTGGCCCGATCTGGCTCATAGACAACTCTAGTGCAAGACTAATAGTAAAATTTAACCAAATAAAGTTAAACTATTACTATTTGAATCAGAACTGAAATTCCAAAATTAACCATATACATAAGTTAAAATTCATCAATTTAAAATGTATAAGAATTAAAAGTAGATAATCTAATGACATAATTTCACCTTTTTAACTTTTGGTTTATTGGAGGAAAAATATACACTTTTTTCTTTTTTAGGTTTATAATCTATATACACATTAACCAATCATTTAAATATTTAGTCTTTTTATTTATTTATTTATTTACAAGTATGAGAGAAAAATAAAGGTTAAAACGATTGGGAGGTCCGTATATCATAGGGATTAGATCAAATTAATCCCTCTATTATTAAATGAATCAATTTAGTCTTTATATTATTAAAAAGAATCAAATAAATCTAAATTGTAACCAAATTAATATTCACTATACAAAAAAAATATTTTTTTTAAAATTCCAAATAAAAGATTTTATTTACAGAACCATAAAAACTTTAAATATATTAACTCTGTGAAACAGTAAATGTTAACTATATTCTAATTTGACCGTATTTGATTTTTTTTAATAGTACATAGACTGAATTAATCCATTTAATAGTAAAAAGACTAATTTAATCTAATTTCTATAATAAAAATACCTCTACATTCGCTCAAAAATAAATGTTATGTGAAGTAATAAAAAGTAAAATATAATATCTCGAGTTTTTTTAGATTAAAAAAATGTTGAAAGACTTCAACAATAATAAAAGGCTATTAGCTCGCACGTGACTAATATTAGAGTAATAATCAACAATTTATATATATATTTAAAAATATTATAGTATGAACTAGACTTGATCATGGGTTAAGTCGATGTAAAATTTTATATATGTTTTCTAGGTTCAGGCTCATCCAGGCCTAAAATGGATTTAAAATTCTATTTGAGCTCTATTCAATTTAAAAATGCTAAACTTAGCTCAACTGATCTATCCGTATTATTTTTTTTAGAATTTTTTAATATAAAAATAAATTTAAAAAATATAATACATTAAATACACTAAAATTATTAAAATAAATGTTTTATAACAAATTGAAAATAATATTATTTTAATGTATAAATTTTTTTTTACCAACAATAAAACAATGTAGCTAACCCACAGTCAAATAAAAATTATACAATATCCAATCTATAATAATAAAATAATAGTAATATAATAATAAAATGACAGTAAAACAGTGGCCAAATGACTGCAAAACAACAACGGAGCAACTAATTCAAACCGAGTCAAGTCCGAATAAAAATCCTACCTAAAATCCGACCCATTTAAAAAAGCAAATCTTACTTTTTGTCTATATCTATTTTTCGAGTTTATTTTTTCGCTCAAATCCTTATACGAATAACCCAAACTATGCTGAAAATGGTCATTTGTAAAAATAAATATACAAACAAAATTACAGGTAAGAGTTTAGAATTTGATTGAAAGATGTAAAATTGAAATAACACCTACTCTCGTATTATTTTATGTGTATCCCACCCACCATGAATTTCCAACAACTACTACTGTGTGTGTGTGGGTGGGTGCTTGATTGAAGCTGCAATTTATTTTATTTCATAAAACTACTTAAATTAAATTTTAAGTTGTAAATATTTATAAAATTAATCATAAACATGTGATTAGTGTATGAATATATTAAAAATAATTTATAAAAGAAACAACTAAAGAGAACTCAACACAGGTAGTGCAAACTTGGGGGTCATTTTGGGTGGTGAAGGATCATCTTCAAGAACTCAACACAGGTAGTGCAAACTTGGGGGTCATTTTGAGTGGTGAAGGATCATCTTCAATTTCTAACATATATCAACTCATATAATTTTGTGTTAATATAACCTGATAAAACTATATACCAACCTCGTTTGTAAAGTATTTTACCACTATTTTTATCAACTCGACTCAACCTTTTTAAAAAATCAAACTGTAATTTTAGTAACGAGAATACTAACTAAAATGTAAAATTTTTAAATATGAATATACTCCCATAATAATCCACATGACATATACGATTAATAGTATTATGTCAGCGTAAAGTACATTAAACTGACACATGAATTATCATACAATATTATTAAAAAATTTTAATATTTTAATTAATTTTTTGGTGAAAAAAAAATCCCAAAGAAACAAAGTTGTTAATAATACGCTATTAAGTAGCTAAATCATTTTCAATCATTGATGCCTGCCGACAGAAAACTATAAAAAAAAAAAAACCATTTTTCTAGGTTATAATTTATTATTATTATTAACCAACAATTATATAGAATGATAAGGTGGTTACATTGACAGCCATTTACAAGGGCTTTTGAGTATATATATGCTAATGGTGAAGGTAAATGTGGGTGAATGAGTTGAGATTCCCGAGCCACAGTGAGTGAATGACCGGATAAAACGTGGAATGCTTGGGATTGCTTAAGATGTGAATGCATGCCTCCAACCACGTGCCATGCAAGTGTTGTGTTTTAACCCCTATACACATGTCAGTAATAACCATTTAAAATGTTCATGGAAAGTCTTGTATATAATCAGGTCATCGTCTATTTGAATTAAGGAATAGATTGCTTGTATAAGGGTATGCTTGTAATGTGGACCGTCACTGGATTACATTTATTCTGAAATTCTTAAATTAAATTGTTTATAACTATCACAAACTTTGATTAAGTAACACGTGTCACATTTTATCATATATTAATAAAAACACTTAATGATATTATTATCAATTAAACCGGTCGGATCTTGTCAATATAAAAATTTTATGCATATTTTTTAAGTTCGAACTCGGCTCAAAAAATAAACTTAAAATTTTGTCCAAGCCTGATGTATATAAAAAATGTTAAACTCGAGCTCGACCCAACCTGTATTAAATTTCTTTTATTTTTTATATAAAAATAAATTTAAAAAATATAACACATCAAATATGCTAAAAACATTAAAATAAAGGTTTCTCAACAAATTGAAAATACATTAAAAAATATTTTTATATTTAAATGACACTAAAATAATTGCAACATAGCAAGTAAATGCCTCCAAAATAGTAATAAAATTAATAAAACAAAATATATATTAATTACTGGGTTTGATCCGATAGATATCTTAAAAAATCAAAGTAAAAAAATTAGGTATTACATATATTAATTAAGATTATACGAAGGTGGGATTTAAAGAATACGTGATTAAGAAGGTTGTTCAGATGCCTTAATTATGGAGATAAGAGGACAAAGCAATTTGCTAATGAAGACCAAAACCTGACTGCCTCATTAAATATATATAGATATTTATATATTATTACTGTTTTCAATTGGTTAAAATATGCTCTAAATCCTTACACTTTTCATACATTTAGAATTTAATCTTTTTATTTTTATTTATTAGATATTAGTCCCTATACTTTTTAGATTTCAAATTTCAAGTATAATTGGTATTAATGCCATTAAATTCATTAGTGTGACATTTTAAAATTAAAAAAAAAAACTAATTTGGTAGCCATTTAATAAAAAAATTGACTTTATAATGTGCATCATTAAGTTGAATAAGTAAGACTAAATTAAAATTAATAAAGATAATTTTTTTTCTACTAATTTTTTTTGTGGTAATTCATGGTACAACTAAACCCATACTAAACGGGGACGAAGTCAAGGGCAAGCAGGGCTTTATATTTTTTTTTGGTTTAATGGAAAACTTTTACTTTTAATCCCTCCTAAAAATTGATAATATAATTTAAGCCCCTTTAGTCTCATAATTATATAAAAAAATTGTATTCTTGACTAAAATTAATAATTTAACTTTTATAACATTATTTCAACCCCTAACAAAAATATTTCTTGATTTAGTCCCGATAAAAAACACCTATCAAAAAAAGGCAAATTAGCTTTCAAGCCGATTGAGTCTTAGTTTGTTGATACCATTGTTATTACACTAATTAAGAGAGCGTGAAATTCGAGTACATTAATTTCTTTAAATTTAAGGGTTTAAAGAGATTATAGATAATATTCAACACAGGCTTTGATTAGAAAGAAAATGTATGTGCTTTTTATCGCACACTTTTTGATCTAAAAGAACGTGAAGATCCCTTGTGGTTCAAGGTATTAAAAGAAATTGAGATCCTAAATTAACGTTTCTAAATATTAGCCCAACAATAGAAGTTAGAAGGAAGAATGTGAAGATGCCCAATTTCATTAAAGTTTGGTTCACATTACATAAAGTGAGTTTTGCTTCAAAACAAAGATCATATTAAAGAAACCAATCCAAAAATAATAATAAACAATCCAAAAAAAGAGGGACTACAAATGTAATGACTTGTTCTATTAAATTACTTAATATGTCATGTAAAGTTAACTTTAAAAAAAAAAAACAAATAAAAATGGAGACCCTCCAAAATCCACCAAATTTGAGTTATAATACTTTTAATTTAGTCACTTTCATTTCGGGTTTTGATCAATTTAAAGTTTGGGGTTTGAATCGTTTAGATTTTGATTGTTTTCGGATCATTTCAATTATTTGTTTAAACTATTTCATGTTTAAATCATTCCGAATTCGGATTAATTAACTACAACTTAAAGAGTTTTTATTTTTAAGTTTGGTATAAGTAGGCAGGTAGCTAAAAAGGGAAGGTGAGTGAGAAAGATGGATTGGTTTGTTAATGGAAATAAATGAATAATTTAGTTTTGGCCCAACATTTTAATTAAATTTTAAATTGTGGAAAATATTGTACTTTAATCTTATTAATTGAGTATATTCATTTTACCCTTTGAGGGTTTTATTATGTTTAATAATTTAATTAATTAGATTTATCAACTTTTTATTATAATAAGCTTGGAGTAAGAGAGACATCTAGTAATTAAAATTCTAAAGGAAATATTTTATATCTTGAAAAGGTTTTAGTCAACCATAGTAATGTGAACCTGTGTTGGCTTGATAAGATTTTATAGAAATTTTTTTCTCTTTTTTCCGTAATTAAGCAATTTACTCTTTTTAGTGGCCGTATTAGTTTTCGACTGTCTTTTTTTTTTCTTCCTTCACTCTACATGTATTCTTTTTTTTAGCTTGTAAATTTATTTTGTAGGTATTTTTATTGTCTTAATAAGTTATGATGGACAAATGACGGTGTCTATCGTTGTTGAAACTCCACCGACTACCAGCAATTTCTCTTAAAATATGAATGGTTCTTCGTCGGCTTCTTAATCTCACTACACCAAAACAGACTTTTAGCGGCGTTTTTAGTGGCGTTTTAAGTAAAAACGCCGCAAATATTATACATTAGCGGCGTTTGAACAAAAACGCCGCAAAAAAAAGAGCAATAGCGGCGTTTATTAGCAAAAACGCCGCTAAAAAGGACATATTGCGGCGTTTATTCATAAAACGCCGCTAAAAGTCTGGTCTTTAGCGGCGTTTTCACAAAAGCGCCGCTAAAAGTCTGGTCTTTAGCGGCGTTTTCACAAAAGCGCCGCTAAAAGTCTGATCTTTAGCGGCGCTTTTTGGAAAACGCCACTAAAAGTCTGGTCTTTAGCGGCGCTTTTGTGAAAACGCCGCTAAAAGTTTTTCATATTTTTTCCTCATTCTTGCTTTGAATTATATTTTATTTTGATTCATTCACTTATAAGCAATGAGAAAGTTTCATTTTAGTTACTTAATTATGAAAAGTTACAAATTGCTAACTAAACAATTTAGAAGTTTTCATGTAAGTTACAAATTAAGCTATTCAAATTGATTAATGGTTTAATGTTTAGTATGTTAATTTCATGGTTTAGGGTTTGTTATTTTGGTGTATGGGTTTAGTGTTTTAAAGTTTGTTGTTTGGGTTTATTGTATAGTGTTTAATATGTTAGTGTTTACTGGTATTAAGGTTTAAATACTGTTAGTGATTAGGGGTTTTGGGGGAATGGTTATTAATGGGTTAGGGTTTTAGGTTTAGGGTTTATAGATTATAGTTTATGGGTTTAGGGGAAATGGTCGATGTGTTAGGTTTTTGATTTTAGGGTTTATGGTTCAGGTTTAGGATTTTAGGGTTTAATTAGGGTTTAAGGTTTAGGGTTTATGACCCAAAATCCCGAAACCGAAATCCCTCATGAGGGATTTATGGTTAATGTGTTAGCTATTAAAATATATGTTCTGAACTACACTAACATTGGCCACATGAATTCCCAATTTAGTCTCAGATTATGGTTTAAGGTTTGCAGTTTAGAGTTTATGGATCAAGTTTTATGGTTTAAGATTTATGTTTTGGGGTTTTGAGTTTGCTGTTTAGGTTTTAGTGTTTGTGGTTTATGATATAATATTTAAGGTTTAGGGTTTATGATTTAGGGATTAATCTTGGATTTTTTAAAATATAAATCAAAATAAGATAAGTGTAAATTATTATTTTAAAAAAAATATATATAAAATATATTGATGTATTTATATTTTAAAATAATGTGTATGATTAAATCAAAATTAAAGTTTCAGCTATACATTTAAACCACAATTAGAATTTCACATCTAGAATTACACATTAAACAAAAATTCATATATATATATATATATATATAATTCTAAATAAGATGTATCTATATCAAAAATTTAGGTGTATATACATATAATTAAATGCCATTTCACTACACCACGAGTCAGTGTCACAACATTGGAATATTCTGCCCTATCAGGGCACTCATTACGACATTGACTCTATTTTGACCCAAATTAAAAGACCCTAAATAGTTCCCATAATTTATAATCAAATTAACTCTAAAAGAAAGTATAGAAATGATTTGAAAAACTTCAAATAAGCTTAAATATGTTAAAATGAAATGTTTAGATAAATATTTAAATTAAAAGATGGTTGTATTTAAATGTAATATTTCTTACTCAAAATTTAGGATGAAATCGGATAGAGGATATTACATGTATAGTAAGATAAATATAGTTTTCTTTAAAAGTTTAAAAATTATAAAAATCTTCAAAATTTTTCGAAATTTTCTTTAAAAGTTTAATATTCAAAATTTTTAATAAAAATTCAAAAAAAATGATAATATCAGCAAAAAAATTGTGAAAAAAAATAATTAAAAAATGAAAAAAAATTAAAATTGAGAATAGTGGCGTTTTCGTAAAAAAAGGCCACAAATATGCTTGTGTATTGTAATTAAAACGGTGTAGTTTTGTATATTTTAGTGGCGTTTTTTATTTAAACGCCGTAATAAGTATGTATTTAGCGGCGTTTTTGCAATGCTTGAATAGTTTTAGGGAAAACATCGCCTTTTGCTCTCCTGAATTTCATTTCCCCCTCCTTCTGAATTTCATTTCCCCCTTCTTCTGCTTTCATTTTACTTTTTTGTTTCTTCCTTATCTTGCAAGAGTGCAAGCCATACTGCATAACTGATTTTTTCTGAGCTCTGGCTTTTTAGTCCTCTCCTTCATGCAGATTTCCATCTTGATTTTCATCGCACGCGAGATTAAACGTTGTCCGAAATCCAAGCCTTTACCAATTCAAAGGTTTGTTTGGGTTTTGGTTTGTATGTGGTTAGGTATTTTTGGATTTGTTTAGTTTTTGTTGGGGTTTTCCGATTCTCTGCTTCGACATGATTTTAAGCGAAAAAATCTTTCATCCCGACTTTCTATTGATTTTTTTTTCTGTAATTTATAATTATTCCACGATTGTGATGAAGCGAACTAGGTTTGATTTCACAAATGCCCAAAAAATAAAAGTTAAATCCAGTTTTTCTTTTTTCTTTTTATTTTCTTCCAATAACATCAATTTCTTAGTGTTAGCAGCCAACGTAATAAGTTGTCTTAGAACGTGTTGTTCCTTTATTGCTTTATTATGTTAAACTAATGTAGAAATATGTATTATTTTAGGCAATGGACTCCAATTTACAGACTTCGCCTAACAGTTCTGATGCAAAAACAGCATTTTATAAGCCTTCTACTGACTCATCTAACCGACAATATAGGCGTCGTTCTCCAGTCAGCGGGTTATCTTCATCTGAAGGTTTGATTGTTAATTTTTGTTCTATGCTCTTGTTGGTTCTTGTTGAACGTTCTTCTTTGTTGAATTTGTACCTTCGCACTCGTTTAAATCTGTGTTCTTCCTTAAGTGGAAGGACATCACAGTTAACTAAAAACAATTAAGTCTTTTGGTCAATCTGTGTTCTTCCTTATAATAATGAACGGTTAAAATATGAATGCCTAAGAAGAATAATTACTCTCCTCACACAAGTGTGAACTGAGACTTGTTTAGAATAATTTACTAAATCAAATATGGCTGCCTTGTGGACAAAGTGACTAATACAACCGCTTGGCATTGGTTAAATGTCTCAAGCCCCATTTTTAAATGTTCAGAGAAGGTTTATTTTGCTTGCTTTTGTTTCATCTGATTCTGCATTTCTTTTATACCAAGGTTGTTCTCTTAATGTTTACATCTGATGGTGCAGGTTACGTCTCTGCTTTCACATCTTCAGTTTGGTATCATGCAAATTCCAGTGAAAGATGTTTCTGATTGCTTGACTAAAGGTATTGCAAACTAGTTTGGCTCAATGCTAAATTCATTGCTTATTGAATCTCATCAAAGCCTTTGAAGTTGCCCCAATGATTTTACAGCAAGTTTGGAAAGCGTTTGACCCCTGAGACACACACACACACGGAGACTAGATGTCGATTCCCTTTGTCTTTGGATTAACACACAAGTAAACATTTTTGTTTGTTTGCTGTTCTATTTTCGTATGATTGAAAGCCAAATATTCACTCACTTGTATACTATAGTCTGATGACACTGTTTGATTCACATCCAATTTTATTCTTGGTAATATGGACACTGATTGTGTAGATTATGAAATCTTGTGGGAAGAATTGACGATCGGAGAGCAAATTGGGCAAGGTAATTTCCTTCAGTTAACAGCAACTGGGAGACATGAAGGAATTATGAACTTGTTTATAACTGGAGCCATTACTTTATGTTAAAACTCTGTACTGATTCTACTTCATTCTTACTTGATGTCGTGGGTAATATCACAACCTGAATTATTTAAGTACATACTTAATTCTCCTTTGCTTTCCTTGTGGGTTCTTGTGGAACAGTATATCATGGTCTGTGGTATGCATCAGTATGTTCTCTTACTCCTTTCACTGCCTTATTTTTTTGGGAGGATGAATAAACACATTATTGGTGGTACTATATGGTGTTGAGTTCGTATAAATTGGAAAATTGGTGACAAACCCATCAGCCAATTGTTTATATGGTGTTGAGTATTATAGGTTCATTACCTACATTGATCCCTAAGTCTAATATAGACAGTGTAATATGAAAAATCCGGAGTTCATTTCGGGATCTTATGCCATACTTGCAGTCCATTCCGGTTAATGGAAGCCATGATGTCACTGCTATACATGAGCTGTTTTACTCGTTAGTTATTTATATTGGTTTTACATAGAAATGGTAGGAAGCATGAAAAAAAATGTAAATCACCTTACTATTTGTGTAAATCAACCATGTTCATCACAGGATGTTGCTGTCAAGGTATTCCCGAACCTGGAATATTCAGATGATGTCATACATTCCTTTAGACAGGAGGTGTGCTTTATTGTAAAATTACTTTTAAATTGCTTTGCAGTCACCAACTGGCTAAGATAACTGCATTTGTTATCGTTTTGAGTTTCTTTCTTCCTCTTCTAATTCTGACACCTCAATTTAACTGATGTTGCTTGATAATGCCAAAATTCTAAAACAGTAAACAACTTGATAATGCTTGATAATGCTTGATAATTGCTTGATAATGTCATCACTAGGTGCTTAAAGACACCTCAATTTGTCTTGTATCAGAAGTCCATGTCCGATCATTTGTAGGCATTGCTTCTATTGCATATCTAAGTTGTTTGTGGTTTTGGAATTGCCACTTTATTATTATTATTATTATTAGACATATTGATAGACTGCTTAGAAGTGGAATGTTGTTTAGTCAGTTACTTATATATAGTATAATACACATATATATATAATATATATATTATAGATGATCTTTAATAATTGAAATCTAGGTTTTTTTTTTAATTTTAGCAATTTTTTTTGTAAGCATGAAAGTAAGTTGACCTATAATTCATAAAGTTGACCTATAATTCATTATTTTTCTTTTCTTAATAATTTAAATTAGTATAAAGTAGCTTAAGTTTCGTTTCAGTTAAAAATTCATTGTGATTTGATATGTTTCAGTTAATATCGGCTTATACCAATGTGTATTAATTTATAACCATTCATTAAATTATTGAACTTAATTAATAATTTTAAAATTTATTTTACATATTATAATTAAGAAATATTTGCAAGTATATATATATATATATATATAATATTTTGAAAAATGATAAATTCGAAACTATATACTAAAACACAATAACACATACTCATATTAAAATAAAAATGATACATAAATATCTTGTAAGTTAAACTGAACATTGTTTTGTTGGAGTTATTAGGGACATATCTTTTAATGAGTTATATGGAGACATACCATTTTCGATATCGAAATTGAGGCAACTGGAATTCTTGTAAGTTAATGTATATATCTTCATTTTTTGTGATAGCTTTTTTTACTAGACAGGTGAGCTATTAAACTTAATGTATATATCTTCATTTTTTGTGATAGTTTTTTTTTTTACTATGAAAATATTAAACATTGGTGATTGCTGGAGTAAGAAGGGTGGGTATAGATTTGGCTACGTTTAGGTTGGTTCTTGCCACATTGAGTTGGAGGATTTTCTTCCTGGTAATTCCATGAAAATAACTTACTCACCTTGAGTAAAAAGTGGAAACAAATAAAAAGAGATATGGGAAGTGTTGTGTGTTTGATGCTTCTACTGATATTAAATTTCAATGTCTATATTGCTTTAAGCTGATTGACATTGAGATTGCTTGTTGAAGTATTGATTGATGAAAACATCTTTTTGAATTTGTGATAGATTTTCAGTGGGAATTTATTGATATTCTTTGTTACTTACTTGTGTATCTTGGCTGTTGGTACATTTATTTAATTTGTAATAAATTTTCAGTGGGAAGTAGCTATAGCTCTCTTATTTTCTCTTTTAAAATGTGTTTTGCTGTGTTAACTTTTATCTGAGTTGATGTCCTGTCTATTGGAATCTGTAAAATGTTCTATCACCTCACCAACTCATGCAGCTATATTTACTGTAAATAATACATTAATTCTAAATTTAACTTTTATTTTATTGAACCAGTGACTGATCCTACGAAACTTCCCTTATGGAATTTTGATGGTTCGGTGAGCAAGGTGAACTATTTGACCATGCGCAAAATTTGACTTCCATAAATACATCAAAAGATCCATGGAAGACGATTTCAAAGTCGTCGTCGGTATCAGGTCTGTTTAAAACCACTTTAAATTTAAATTAGCTTTATATTGCTACTCTGAAATTTATTGGTTGTTGGTTTTTGGGATGTTGCAGCACACTTCTGTGGGCATTTGCTATCATCTTCTTGCTTCTAAACGTTTACAATTTGTAATTCTACCCGGATTAGCATATCATAAATTAATAAATGGAGTATTTATAACATAATATACGTGGTGCATGCAGAATGACAAACTCTCACCTGGTTGTCTTTAGTCCCACTGACTGTAAGCCACCCACATCCTTAATTAAACTTTATGTTATGGATTGAGAAATAAAAGTAGAAATATTTGGTGAATTGTTATGCATCTCCCTTTTCCTTGGCATGTAGCAAATTGTTAGTCAACTCTTCCACAAGTTCAGTTGCATATGGTTTTTTAATTGTGAAGGAGGATCATAAGTTCTATAAAATCTTCATTCAATGCTATAATATGTGAGATCTTATTTTATATTCTATTTATTTCTAGACTTGTTAGAATAAATCTTCCTCCTGGGCATTAGGACTGAAAGTAAAGCAGTAGTTTTTGTACTTAAATTATAAAATTTTCCTCGCAAATTGGAAAAGACCAGAAATAATAGTATTGTGTGTTTTAATTGTTTTTACAGAAGAAGATTCTGACATCTAATCCTTATCCTTCGTTTAGGCAGTTCCATTCCATTGGTGGTTAAACATTTGATTTTGCATCAATAAACATTTTAGACTTATGTTTGGTCTCACTATGGATAATGGCATATGCATATGATATAAGACTAACATGTTTGTATAGAATATGACTAACATGCTAAAACTTAATGTTCATGCATTCCGTCATTCAAAGAAAAATTGTCCCACGAGCACCTTTGATCTTTATTTTCTTTGTTACAATTCTCTTAGTATTATCTACTCTCTGATGTAGGAGCCAATGATTAACACATACGCCAACTTTAGAAATGATGTTCTTCCCCGTATTAAAAGACTTGGGTACAATGCTGTTCAGATCATGGCTATTCAAGAGCACTCATATGATGCTAGCTTCGGGTATTACGTCCATCGTAATGTGCTTGTTATTAGGAGCATTTTTATATTTTAGGCAAATCTCACATGCTTGTTATTAGATGGAATTATAGAAATATGTATTCTTCTAAAATTTTCATTTTAATGTCTTGAAACTAAATTATACATTTTTAAATTAGATTTTTGGTGTTTTTATAATATATAATTTTTTTATTTTTATTGACTTTTAGCGGCGTTTTTAAAAGCGTCGCAAAAAGTATAATAATTTTTTTTATTTTTCATTACTTTTAGTGGCGTTTTTTAAAAAAAGCGCCGCTAAAAGAATAATATTTTTTTTGTTTTTCATAACTTTTAGCGGCGTTTTTAGGAAAAGCGCCGCTACAGACCAGGACTTTTAGCGGCGTTTTTTGAAAAAGCGCCGCTAAAAGCCCCTACCTTTAGCGGCGTTTTTTTTAAAAGCGCCGCTAAAAGCCCTACCTTTAGCGGCGTTTTTTTTAAAAGCGCCGCTAAAAGCCCTACCTTTAGCGGCGTTTTTTTTAAAAGCGCCGCTAAAGGCCCGTACCTTTAGCGGCGTTTTTTTAAAAGCGCCGCTAAAGGCCCTTACCTGTAGCGGCGTTTTTTTAAAAGCGCCGCTAAAGGCCCGTACCTGTAGCGGCGTTTTTTTTAAAAGCGCCGCTAAAGGCCCTTACCTGTAGCGGCGTTTTTTCGCAAAAAACGCCACTAATTTTTGCGGCGGTTTCCGTAGCGGCGTTTTTTGCGGCGCTTTTGAAAGCGCCGCAAGTACTATTAGTGGCGCTTAAAAACGCCGCTAAAGGCCCAAAAAAACGCCGCTAAAAGTCTGTTTTGGTGTAGTGTCTGTTTCTATTTTGAGAATATTTTAGAATAAAAATTAATTTCATGAGTCGGTTTGGTCCCGTATTGTCTTAAGTTTTATATGATTTTTTTTTGTTTGTTTTCTATTGTTTAATAAGTCTTCATTTTTTGAAGTTTTGTCTACTCTTGTAACATGTATTTTAGCTTGCTTTTGCAAGTGATTTTAGGGATGGTTTTTGTTGTTGTCTTCTCCAATTTGGTGATGCTTGGTTCTCATGTCGGTTTTTGTCTGTCGGTTTGAACCATCCGGGTTGATTTTCTTATGGTATTAAGTGCTTGCATTCACTCCAAATATGTCGTGCTTGAGTTGTGACAGAGCCAATTCTCAACGTGTCATAATGTTCTATTGATACTGAGCCAATTCACTCCAAATAGGCTTAGGGAGTTGTTCTCACTTTGGGGCTTAAATTTTTTTTTGTCCAAGCTAGTCCTGAAATTTGACTATTGTTCTCACATTGGGACTTTAATTTTAGGGTTTTCAATTAAATATCAATGACTAACTTAGATGAAAAAAAGTTCAAAATGTGGAAACAATTGTCAAGTTTAAGGCCTAAGTTGAACAAAAAAAAGTTCAAGCTCTAAATAGTGATTTAACCCTAAAATAAATGTTCAGTACGATTAGTAGGAAAGTAAAGTGAGAGGAAAGAAAAAAAAATAGTATTTTCCATCTTAAAGCATAAAATGATATAAATTAAAATAATAAGAGGAGAGAAAATGAGAGGAAGATGCAAGTTAGTTCAAAATTATACATTTTCCAAAAGCTTCAGTTTATTTTCTTTTACTTTTCAATTTTTCCCAACAATGGATGGAAAATATATATACTTTTCTCTCAATTTCTTTATCCTTCCTACCAAGCAAACCAATAAAATGAAAAAAAATATTTTTTTGTTAAAAAATGTTATAAGTTTATATACTCTTTATAAATTTAGACTTTAGTCCTTGTACATTCATTTCCATGAGTTTAGTTAACATTGTTAATTTTTTTTGGATAAATTTATTGGTATGACATCTTTTCTCACTTATTAGCCATGTAACAAAAAGAAAATGTTGTAATAAATTTGAATTTAACAAAAGAATTTTATTGGTGTTAATTATTGAACTTGCATTTCTAAATTCGAAAAGCAGAGGGATTAAATTCCAAATGTAAAAAAAAAAATATAGTGACTTAGAGCACATTTTAACATCATATTTTTTATCTTTCATTTTTTTTTTTCATTCTACCAATCAAAACTTTTTTTTTAAAGTTTTATAATTATAAATATAATATAACCACGGGTACAACACAATTATAAATACTCGTTTGATCAATTACAAAGTAGAATAAAAACCAATATAAAACATAAACAAACAAAGAATTGGTGCATAATCAAATAAAACCCATCAATAACAATTGCATGGTGAGATTAAAAACATGCACATGACATCGTATGATAAAACCCAAATTTAAACACTCAAAGTCCTTAAACCTAAATATATAACAACAATACCAAAACCTCATTCATCAATTCCAATGGGTGACCAATCAAACAATATGATATATATTTGAATAAATAATTTATTCAATTCTATTATTTAAATATATAATTGATATCGATTTAACACTTAAATAATTCTCACTCTTACTTTTATCCAAAAAATAAATGTAATTAAATAATTTTTTTGTTCAAAAAAGAAAACATCAAAGTAAAATAGAAACTTATTCATTTTGCTATGTGATGGAGTTAGGAGCCTCTGCCACCACAATATCATAAACCGCCCAACGAGGTCCGTCAAAAATTTTCCATTCGGCATTTATTCTCATGGTAAGGCTGGTCATACTGTCCACTATTCTGTTCTTTTGTCACGATACATGTAACACTAAAATTTCTTCAATGCATTCCAATAAATCCTTTACTCTTTTAATTTGATTTAACATTTTTCTTTTATTTTTATTTTTATTTTACACGTGATTGCGCAAGTAAAACGCTTCACTACAACTAAAAAGTTGTGGCTGTCCGAAATAACTGCTTATGTACTGTTTTAACTAACAAACAAAACTCCCAAACATCTTTTCAAACACTTTCATACATCACATGGTTCTTCATAATTTTATTTTTTTAATCTTAACAAACTTTTTAATAATAACCATTACATTCCTAATCATAATTAGTTTAAGCATTTGTCTTGTTTTCATGGTTAGGTTTTTATATATATAAACGAAACCGTAAGTTGGAAATAATAAAAATGATGTTACGGTTATGATTGAATTTTGTATTCACATAAAAATATTATGAATTCTTTTAATGATAATATATAATTTTAGGTATTATCAATAAATAAGACAATAACATGTCATTTAAAATGAAGTTAACTGTCGGTTGAGTTTTAACTTGATTGACATTAATATTGTTGTTAGTGTAAAATGACGTGGATTCGAATGCATTAAAGCGCATAATCCTCCTATTTAAGAGTTGGAGAGGGGATATGAATAGTTCTGGACATTGTATAAAAAAAAGAATATATATAACAAGAACCTATAATGAGATCAATGTTAAAAAAAATGAAATCAACTAACCAAAAAGAATCGAACAAAATCCATCTATAAACACACACGTATGGTTACTCTTCATATCGCAATTGCGCATGGTAAAATCTGAACATGGATATTAAAAAACTAAAGACCTTTGCTTTAGCCAACAATGCCAAGGTCTTGTTAGCTTGTTTCGTATTTGTTTTGAAATGATATATTTAAGCATCAATTATATATATTGAAAGAAAAGCAAGCAAAATTTAATGATCCAGTCGTCATATTTTATATTTCATTCATATAGACTATGCATGTCAAATTTGACATAAATTAAAATTTTCTAACCATTTATTTTATGTAATACTTTCAATCATTCAATAAATATTAATATATACTATATTTTAGATCAATATGATAATGATATTAGATCGTTTGAAATTTTGCATACATGACAGGTACAAGCATATTGATAAATTCAACGGTTGACTTGTTGAAATACTAATCTTACGAAAAGATATAAAAAGATGTAAAATCGTTTTAATTTTATACTAGTATAAATAGATTTTGAGTATTTAAAATTAAAACTTGGGCCTATATGAAAGCCCATTCAACAGAAATTTAAAAAAAAAAATTCTTGAAAAGGCAATGTAGTAATTAAAATCCACACCTTTAGTAAAGTAACTTTATAAGTAAATAAGTTGAATGGAAAAACCCAATTAAACAACTTTCCAAAAATTTAAAAAAAATTATAAATAAAAAATAGAAAGAGGGTTGATTTATATAGAATGCAATTGAATTTTAAAATGTCAAAAATTTCAAATTTCACCATAATTTAGAAAAAAAAAAACAAAATAGTTGAGAGAATAAAAAACTGGAAATAATAAATAAAAAATAAATAAAGAAATTCAGTCCTCCCTCCACCTAATGGTGATCGTTTACTTTTCAAAGTAGAAGACCCTTTTGTAAAAGACCAAAAGCCACCGCTCCCTTTCCTCGGCCCTTCTTTATATTTAACAATCTCCTCTTCTCTTGAGCCCGCCTCTAACTCGCTGGCGACTCAGTCTTCACAATTTCTTTTTTGAATTTATTCTCGCGATGGGATCATCGGAGCTGATATTCAGAGGCCATGAAACTCAGCCTGTTTCCGATTCCTATTCACCCAAACCCGACAAACCATGGGCTTCCGTTACCCGCCCGATTCGTTACATGCTTCGAGAGCAACGCCTTCTCTTCGTCTTCCTCGGCATTGCTATTGCCACTCTCATTTTCACCCTCTTCCCGGCCTCACGTGCTCCGCAACACAACTTCGCCGATTCCATAACCTACTTCCCCATCGACACACAGAGCAAGTTCTCCAACCCGCACCGACTCGGATTCGGATCGTCTAACCCGACGGGCAAGATCCCGTTGGGGTTAAAACGTAAAGGCCTGAGGATCGTGGTAACGGGTGGAGCCGGGTTCGTTGGGTCTCACCTCGTGGACCGGTTAATAGCAAGGGGAGATAGCGTGATGGTGGTGGATAACTTCTTTACCGGCAGAAAAGAAAACGTGATGCACCATTTCGGTAACCCCAATTTCGAGCTTATAAGACACGACGTGGTGGAGCCTTTGCTATTGGAAGTTGACCAGATCTACCATTTAGCTTGCCCTGCTTCACCAGTTCATTACAAATTCAACCCAGTCAAAACTATCATATCCTTTTTTCTTTTTTTGTTTACCATTTACTGATTTTGCTGTATAAGGTGGTTGTTGTTTTCCTTAATGGTGGTTTTGTTACAAGACAAATGTGGTGGGGACATTGAACATGTTAGGACTGGCGAAAAGAGTAGGTGCAAGGTTCTTATTAACCAGTACCAGCGAAGTATACGGAGATCCTCTTCAACATCCTCAGAAGGAAACTTATTGGGGCAACGTTAATCCCATTGGTTAGACCCCCTTCCTTTCTCCACTCTTCTTATCTCCTCCCTCTTTGCTCACCGGAAAATCTCCAAACCGTTTTTTTTTCATTTATGTTGGTCTAATTATGTCTATAGTCCTTAAACTCTTCAGAGTTTTAAAATGTAGTCCTC
This sequence comes from Gossypium australe, assembly GCA_005393395.2. NCBI lineage: Eukaryota > Viridiplantae > Streptophyta > Magnoliopsida > Malvales > Malvaceae > Gossypium > Gossypium australe. Next base: position 108,403,030 of record CM016625.1, on the reverse strand, counting down.
TCTTTTTATTATCGTAAATGACGTGTAAACTATTAATTCCTCTCATTTTACATAAAGCCGGTTAATGTGGCATGTTTTTATTAGATTGAGAGTTTGAGTAGGGGTCAGTTTTGAAATTAGAAGTGAAAGGGGAGGATTAAATTATAGAAGTTTTAGAATACAGGAAGCGGAGGCAGAATTAAACCTTCAAATTTCTGGTTCTATTCTCGAAAATTGGGCAGACACAATTTCTGCAGAAATGACAGTCTAGAAATTTTTAGATCTGTCGAAAATTTTAACAATTTTCAGAAAGAATCCGTGATTAGCGCCAAGAGGGTCCCTTGAAAATCGTACTGACAACAAATGATTTTCTTGAGACACTTACACGTAGCACATATTTATTACATGTTCAGAATCAGACAGGTAATTTTACAAAATAAAATAAAATTAAGGGAATTTCGGTTTTGTAACGCTGAGAAATAGAAACAGCTTCAGTATGATGATGATGGTGGGGGTATTTTTGGAAACTTATTCTTTTTACTGCAAGTTTAGGCTTAGGGGTTTTTTTTTTTTTTGCTATTTGGCTCCCCTATCTGCTTACCTTCTGGAAAAAGCAAAACAGCTTATGGCATTTTTTTTCCTTAATATGTATATTTCCTAGAAAAAAAAATCAGTTTAGTTTTTTTTTTTTTTTTTTTAATACCGGTTTGAATGTATGCCGACAGGTGTCCGAAGCTGTTACGACGAGGGGAAACGTACAGCCGAAACCCTGACAATGGACTATCACAGAGGAGCTGGAGTTGAGGTTAGATCATTTTAAGAAATTTACTGTAACAATCCAATTTTAACACCAAGCTCTTAAAATCTTGTATATGTCACGTTTTCAGGTTAGGATTGCCCGGATTTTCAATACTTACGGACCTCGTATGTGCATCGATGACGGTCGTGTGGTTAGCAACTTTGTTGCTCAGGTGCCTCCCTTCAATCTTATTTATTGTTCCACAACTTAATTTGGTAGTGTCAGTATGGTTGTTAATGTTGATAATTGAATGCAGGCATTAAGGAAGGAGCCTTTGACTGTGTATGGTGATGGGAAACAGACAAGGAGTTTCCAATATGTTTCTGATCTGGTAAAACTCATATTTATTATTATTTTTTACATTTTTACTGCATGTACGTGTTGGTATTGTATGGTGAAAAAGAATAATATTTTCTGCATAGGAAATGTTAGGAAGTACATATTGTGAAATAAAGAAGCTTTTTTTAAAGTTTTTAACTGAAAAAGGTTCGTCTTCCTCTGTGGTTCTGAAATTCTGTTTGGTGAGTGTAAAAATTAATTGAAGAAACATACACCATGTGACTGGTACCAAAGGGGACCATTAAACTTTAATTGCCTCATGGTTTGGTCTCAAGCATGCATCAGCTGTCATTGGAACTAATATATATATATATATATATATGCATGTATATTCAAACAAATTGTACTTGTATAAAATGATAGTATCCTTCAGCTTTTCTTAATCAAATCTACAGTGACCTTTTTGGGTTTTTTTAAAATGTATTATATTTTAGAATAAATAGTTTGCTTATGGATATTTGGGGTAGGTTTTAGGGTTAAGATTCCTTTCAAAATAATGCTTGTTCAAAATGACCTGTTAAAACAGGTGGAGGGGCTAATGCGCTTGATGGAAGGAGAACATGTTGGACCTTTTAACCTTGGAAATCCGGGTGAATTCACCATGCTTGAGCTTGCTGAGGTAATATTACCGGATAAAAACACTTGTGATTATACCAAAAAGAAATACCATAAAGATACGTGTTTTGACAGTGGTTACTCATTTACAGGTGGTACAAGAAACAATTGATCCAAATGCAAAGATAGAATTCAGACCCAACACAGAAGATGACCCACACAAGAGGAAGCCTGATATCTCGAGAGCCAAGGAGCTACTCGGTTGGGCACCCAAAGTCTCTCTCCGAAAGGGTCTCCCTCTGATGGTTTCAGATTTCCGGCAACGTATATTTGGTGATCATAAGGAGGGCAGCAGCAATAGCAGCAACAATGAAGCATCATCTTAAGGTGGCAATGGCAAAAGGCCAATCAAATATTATTTCATTGGAAAAGAACTCCCAACATATATAGTTAGCAGCAGCAGCAGTTTCAGTTTAAGTCCCCTTTAGAGGTTTTTTTTTTCCCTTTTTTTGACATGTATTTGCCATCTTTTGTAATTTCTCATGTCTGTTGTAAGCTTTGATTGACAGTGAGCTTTGCAAAGCTTTAAAAAAAAAAACATTTTACCCTATTCTATATAATGCAATAGCAGCAATAATATGATTATATGAGGTTTACTCCTGCAAAATCCAAACTCCTTCGATCGTGCCCTCATTGCCTTTTAGTGACAATTTTGGAATTGGGTCACTAGATATTTCAATTTGCTCTGGAAATATGATCAGCAGCGACACTGAAAGCTGAAACAAGGCATGCTACCCCAATGATATTGTTCCAGTTTCTTGTCTGAGCAGCAACGGCAGCCCCGGCAACAGCACCCGCTATTAAAGTGTTTAACTGAAATGAAAATAAACAAGCTTGATGAAGCTATTTCATGCACTGTTATTCACTTCCCTTTTATAAACATAGGGAAACACTGTTATGAACCTGAATCTATCTACGGATATAATACAAGTGAAATGTTAATGTTTTCCCATATCAAGAGTATGCTCCTTTACCCCTTCACAAGAGGCAAACCAAATGGAAAATGTGCTCGGAAACCGGCTTTTAACTTACTAATATTATGATGCATATGTTCTCTATCACTCTTCGAAGTTGTTCCTAGATGAGCACAAATAAAGGAAAACTAATTTCTGAAGTCTATTAACTAACCGGGTCGTTCCGCTTCCGGTATTTCTGAAGCCCACAGCGAGTTGTGGCGAATACACCGGCAACGAGTCCTGAAAATAAACATAAAGTGGCTTAAAATCTAGGGGATGATGCTTCGTAATCAAGCGACAAAATAGGTTTGAAAGACACCCTAAAAGCAAAATCACATTCTTGAATCACTGATCAGTTCAGGCAGAGGATTGATGAGAGGTATATAGTAAGTTCAATTACCACTTTGGAAGCCGAATTTTCCAACAGACTTTGCCTGCAGTTTGAGTTTAAGAGAGAAAAGAAATCACCATTTATCAAAAGCACCAATCAAACCAGTATTAAAAACAAACAAATCCCTGATATATATATATGAAATAATTAACCTAAATGTGTAAGTTCCCTTTACCACAAATGAAGCTTGAGCAATACCAGTTAAACCTGAACAACCGTATCACCCGAAAGTTAAAACAAGATTCAAGCTTTAGGTGGTTGGGTTTTGGGCTAGTAGGAAAGCTGGGTACTTTAATTTTAAAAGAAATGGAAAATTGAAGATGGGTACCTCTTTTACGAGCATCATAAGGGGCAGAACAGAATCCCCAGAATACACCTGCCTGAAAAAATAGATTTTCAAATTGCTTGGGCTTTTAGTAAGAGGAGAAAGGAAAACGAGTTAGGTCAATAATAAGAAGTAAGGAGTGTTTACCGTAGCGAATCGGAGGACGGAATCGACGGCTAGGGAAGAGCAGGGAACAACGGCGGTGAACTCTTCTTCCATCTCATTTAATTTTCAATGTCCAAGATCCGGTTTAATCCTTGGTTATCCGTACGTTGTCGAATTAAAATTTTAAAAATTGTTTAATTCATTTTTTATTATGTATTTTTATTATCAACATTTTCTTTATTTTTAAGATCATAAGTGGGCTAAATTAGCCATGCAAAAAAAAAAAAGAAAAGAAAAGAAAAGAAATAGTGATTAAATAGGTTAGATTTTTTTAAAGATTTACGAAAATAGGCTATTTTGGGAGAGTGTATACGAAAGCGCGTCCACCTAGGTGTGCTTTTCCACTCTCTCTCTTCGACCATCGAAGATTTTTAGGATTTTTTAGGGTTAGTGTTGGTTTTCAGATTTAGAGTTCTTTTGGATTTAGGTATTTAGGGTTTAATGTTTAAAGTTTTGAAGGTGACATCGTGGAAGCTTATAGGTAGATTTGAGGGCCTGGCGATACGATAACGCGTCTTAAAACACATACATTGCATATGTTGTGCCGAGATGGAACTATTACTTTAGAAACCCATCATGTGGAAGTCGGGTTCTGGGGTGACAGTGCTTTATGCGGTCACGAGTCGAAGTCTAAGTAGAGGTCCTAGTTGCTAGTTGTTATGCGGTCACGACTTGCTTCCATTTTGCTTTGCGTGCAAATCATGTGAGGACAAATATACAAAGTATATTAATATAATCAATGAATTTTTTTTATTAACCAATTTGTTCAAAAAAATTACAAGTTTACAAATGAATATACTACACTTAGAACACCAGATCTAACACCATCAACCTACACTGGTTGGCAATCCAGTGCAGATTTTGACTGTAACATGCGGTATTGAAGAACTGATGATTTACTCCCTACGTTCGGGTCTGACGAAGGTACATCGAACCCTTTGGTTGAATATGACAAAAAAGATGCAGTTGAGGAAGAAGATGCAGGTGTGGACAAAGAGGTAGTGGATGTTTTCAATGGATTTGAATCCGACCCCGATGTAATTCAGCAGTCCGGGCCAAATGTTTCAGAAGTAGCATTTTTTTATGAACCAGAGTAGGTTCCAACTGAGTCAGAACCTTGCGGTTTCTGATGATGATAGTTTGGACAATGCTTCTGACCCAGATATGGGATTCAGGTTATATGAAACTCCGTCCCACATGCATAACGTCGACCTTTCCACTAAAGGTGGGTTAGAGTTCCCGCAACTATTGCACAGAAGACTTGGCAATCCAAATTCTTCGTTAAATGTCAGAGAATTAGAAGTTGGCATAGACTATTCCTCAAAAGATTCTTTTCTTACTGCACTGAAGCGGTTCAACTTCAAGAATAATTTGAACTATTATGTCACAAAATCTCGTTTGGAGAAATTCGAGGCAAAGTGTGCAATGCGCGACAGGAGGTGCCAATAAAAAATCATGACATCTTTTCGAAAGAAGACGAGCTTATGGACAAGAAAGAAGTATACTGGTCTACAATGCCCCCGATTAACCTCAAGATAAATTCTAAGGCGTATTGCTCTTTGATGATGTCAGTCGCGTCCACAGGAAGTTCTTTGAAACTATCTTGCAATCATTTCATCTCTATCCGGCTACCTTGAAACTTGTTCGACACCTTCCCTAAAAATGCTTCGCAAAGGTCCTCATTACCGGGAACGACCACTGCCCCCATAATGACTGGCTCATCCACAGGTAAATCAAGCTGTAAAGCTATGCCTATGCCCTCGAGTGTGATTGTACTCTCATCGCATAGAAGACGGAAGTACCTCAGGTCTCTATCTTTCCACCAACGCGTTGATAAGTGTGTGATCCAATTTACAGCCCCCGAGCATATGAGATGCATGTAAGAATCCCGCATCTTGCAAATAACAACGAATTTCCCTTGGTGCGCTTTTAGATAAATTGTGTATGAACCCCTCCAAAACCTGATCATCCGCCTATTTATATACAAAATAATTTTAAAAATTTAAGAAATTTAAAATTAACTCAGTTGAAATTAATGAAAATTAAAATTTTTCCTTACCATTACCGATTGTGCAGCAGAATGACCTTGTCATCTAAACAAATAAAAGGACTAACCATTTGTGAAAAAATTAATCGAAATAAATAATTTACAAAATAATAAAGTATACTAGAATATTTTTATGACAACGTTATTGCAAATTTTGAACTAATCTTGAGAGAATAGCGAGAATGGAGAGAGTTGGATTCGAGTGAAAATAATGGAAAATGGCCTGGGTATTCTAAGACAAAAAAAATACCGTTGGGCTTGTTTGAAATTTTATCGTTGACGCGTTTGGTTTTACCATTGGGGGAAAGCACTCGACGCCCTTTCACACACTCCCTCCAAAAACGATCTATTTCCTTACATCTTAAAAAAAAAATCTATTTAGCCAATAATTTTTTTTGACATGTATGGCTAATTTAGCCTCATAAGTTTGTAAATTTATATTCAATTTTTTTACAATTATTTTGATTTTTTTTATAGAAGTAATAATAAAGAAATATATATTACGAAATTTCATAATTCAGATATTTTTTTGGTTAAATTTTGATATTAATTTTTTAAAAAATAGTCAAATAATTTATTTTAATAAAAATATAGATTAAAACATTAAATTTTTAATGATGTTAGAGTGATAGACCATATGTATTTCATACTAACAGAATATTTGTCTTATATGATACATCAATAAATAATTTAAATTTTATAAAAATATTAAAAATAAAAATTAAAAAAAATTAAGTACACATAGATTCTCGTGTTTAAAAATTTATAAATTTTAGTCAATCTTTTCGTTTGAAAAACAACGTTTCTGCTTTTTTTTTTTTTTTGAAGGTTGATGGTCAAATTGAACTCTTTAAAAAAATTGAGAGTGAAATTGGTAAAAAAAAATATAAACATTAGAAACTAAATTTTTCATTATATTTTTTAATATTGGATTACATTATAATTAGGGTTAAAATTGTAGCAAAAAAAACATATTATGCCGTAATCCTTTTTGGGCTAAAATAGGGTTAATTTGGGTTTGGACAAAATCAACAATCCATTTCTTTGCTGTTCATTTCCTATCTATTTAGCATTTTAGCCCAACATTTACACACTTAAATAAGAATCCTTGCAAACCCTAGACTCGTGAATCAATATATAAACTCCGCCATAAGTATTCGTAACTTCGCCGCCGTTGATTATTATCTTCAAAAATACGCTGCGGCAACTAAGGTACTTTCTCCCTCTAAACCTAGCTTCCTCCTTTATTTTTTCTGGTCCTTTATCTTTTTTTTTTATTTGACTCGGTGGAAACGCAGTGATTTGGTGCGAAGATGAGTCGTGGTGCAGCAGCGGGACCCAAGGGGAAGAAGAAAGGAGCGACCTTTACTATCGACTGTGCTAAGCCGGTTGAAGATAAGATCATGGACATTGCCTCACTCGAAAAGTTCCTCCAGGAACGGATCAAGGTAGGCGGCAAAGCCGGTGCTCTTGGCGACTCCGTCACCGTGTCCCGCGACAAGACCAAAATCACCGTCACGTCCGACTCCAACTTCTCCAAGCGGTACTTTCCTCATTTCTCTTCTCATCTTTTAGTTGTGATTTGGGGTTTAGGGTTTGCATCTATGAATTTTAGATCTTGATAATGGCTTTGAATTTTAGGCAAAAATGCAGTTAAGGCCTATGATGATAACTTTTAAGGCTTGTTTCTCTAAACATTCGCAGTGGCCGCCTAAGAGCTTTCGCCTTCGCCGGGCTTGAGAGCTATTGCTGCTTTAAACCTTCCTTGGATGTCTGAGGCCTTGATAATATTGCCTTCTAATTTCCCTTTTGTTGCAGTTTCTCTTCCAGAGTGTATATAAATTGAATTGAATCTTATAAGGAAATGGGTTTTTGTTTGCTATATAAATTTAATTGATTTTGTGTTGAGAATTTGATAATTTTAGATGCTTAGTGTGAAGGATAGGATCAATGGAACTTTTAGTGTTGAGGTCAATGATGACAATTCTTAAGGCTTGTTTCTCAAAACATTCGCAGTGGCCGCCTGAGAGCTTTCGCCTTCGCCAGGCTTGAGAGCTTCTGCTGCTTTGATACTTCCTTGGATGTCTGAGACCTCATTTGGTTGTTGTTTGTTAGAAAGAAAAGAACTAGCTTTCGATTTTGAACATTCAATTAAGTCTTAGTTTGACTAATTGTTAGACTTTTTATTTCCAGTTATCTTAAGTACTTGACCAAGAAGTACTTGAAGAAGCACAATGTCCGGGATTGGCTTCGAGTGATTGCTTCCAACAAGGACAGATCTGTTTACGAGCTCCGCTACTTCAATATTGCCGAGAATGAAGGGGAGGAGGAAGAATGAAGAATCAGTTCCACATTTTTTTTTCTAGTTTACTGCTTTATTATTTCTTAGGAACCTCTTTTATCTATTTAAGGTGTCATGTTCTGCTTTTTTCCTTCAGACCTTACTCTAATTTGCAATGAAATTTTGATTGCTGATAGTAAAATTTGCTATAAAAAAGATGCATTTTTCTTTTGAGTTAATTAGTAAGCTCCTAATTGATCTTCAACCTTACAATTTCCAGTTATCAGTGGCCTCCTTTTTTGCTTACATTGCCATGGCTGGCAACTGGTGTTGGTATCTTATTTTTGGGATCGACAAGTAGTTACTTTGTTGAATTGGCAACGATGAATGCATTGCCTAGGTCTACAATGTTAGCTTGGATCAAAACCCCATTGAGTCGTAATAGTTTTTTTTTTTCAAGTTTCATTAATACAAGTATAAAACATGTGCAGATTTTAAGTACAAATCTATGTAATCAAGCAATGCAATGCACAAGAAACGAAGAAAACTGAATTCCACATTGCAATTGTTCGTCTGGAACATGTTTATAGGGAGATCAAATGGTGTAGCGAATGCATTTTCTAATGGTGTGAAAATAATGGAGCTTAGATATCACTTCTTCGGTGAACCTCTAGTAGAAGCTAAGTCAAATTTACATGCTGATCCTCTATTATGTATAAAAAAAAGAAGTTAGATTTAAGGCGAGTTTTGATGGGGTGGGGTGTGATGCGGTGTTTAGTTTACTTTTTGTTTCACGTTACAATATCGCTATAGTATCTAATTTCACCGTCACCGTTGTTTTTACACTAACCGTAAATAAACACGCCATCTATCCAAACATGCCTTTAAACCTAAGTTTTCAAGATCCAGAGTTATTTAGATGCAAAACATTTCGAGTTATTTGTCAGGTCATTTTTCATTCGTGACTGATTTTGTTTGATTTTTTAGAATTAAAAAATTTCATATTTTGTTATTCATGTTTAATATTTGAGTTCAAATCATTTTAAGTTATTTGTTTATATTATTTTAAATTATTTTAATGTAATTTGATAATTAAATTAGATTCAACTGAATTTAAATTTATTTTTGGATGAAAAATGGAGAGGAAATGATGTAATCAAAAGAATGTGGTGTGAGAAGCCTATGCTTTTGGGTTTAGTTAAAGATGTTATAAGTTGTAATATTCTTCGATAACTTTGAGGGTGTTTTTTTTTTCATTTTTTTCCAATAAGAAAAATAATTTGTGATTAAAAATTTAAAAAAATTATTAATTAGTAAGTAAATAATAATAATAATAATAATAATAATAATAATAATAATAATAATAATAGCGAAGTATAAGGAAAGAGAGATTTTATAGATGGACCGTTACGCTGACCGTTGAGTGATATATGATGCAAAAGCATACCAAAATCCGTGCCATTCAACCTCTCTATGCGAGTAAATTACAATCCCATCTCCACCGGCAAACCCAATTATGCAATGTGCACTGAAATTCGCATGTTCGGCGGCGCCACCGTCGTCCGCTTCAATTGCGCCACTGCTCTTCTCCAATACCCACAACAAGAAGAAGAAGCTTAGAAATGGATGTTCAATCAGAGCTGAACTCAGCGATGACAATGACCCATTACTCCAAGCAGCAATCAATTCAGCTTCTCTTCGTTTTCACGAGACCCATCGACAAGGCAAGCAAAAAAAAATTCCCCCCAATTCTCTATGTTACAGTATCTTTTCAAATTTCAGCTAACCTTTAATAGTCAAATTATAAATTGAACATGCAGACCCTCTTTTTATTGATCCTTATGCTGGGTGCTTCGTTTCAACGCATACTCAAATGGATATGGAAACCAAGGCGAAACAATATTGCATTGCAACCAAGTTCATTGATGATAAGCTGCTTAGTACTGTAAACCACATGGATGGGCTTAAACAGGTACTTCTTTTTAACTAACCCCATGGTTCAATTAACCTTTTTTTTTTTTTTGTGGTAAAATATTTTACTCTTTTTTTCAATATAAAATTTGCAGGTTGTGCTTTTATCAGATGGAATGGATACTCGGCCATATAGGCTTAATTGGCCAAGCTCTACCATTATGTTTGATATATCCCCTCTAAGGGTATTCCAGAAGGCGGCTGAGAAGCTTGATGGTGCCTAACTGTTGAACTTTTAGGAAAATTAGTAATTCATTTTTCTGTATATGTCTTGAATTATTACAATCTAGTATTTTTATTGCATATGGTTTGGTTTTAGATTAGACAATGTAGTTGAATATGTACTGAGAGAGAATGTTGTTGAACGATATTAGGTGTCGGGGCTAAGATCCCACAGCGATGTTTGTTTCTTCATGTTCCATTGGAAACCCCTAACATTCAAGAAACTTTGGTTACAAAAGGCTTTAATGGTACTCGTCCGAGCGTATGGGCTATACAGGTGAAAAATGGTTATCCCGATGCTTGTTAGCTGAAACTTTCGGCCCGAATTTATGATTCTTTCGATGTTGTTTTTGGATAGGGACTACCTTTGATGACTTTGGTAAGTTTCGAAGAGATCTTACTCACGGTAAGTGGAATGGCCATGAAGGGTTGCCTTTTCTTCGGTGAGTTGCCTGCATGGTTGGCAGAGACTGGAATCGGTAACAAGGTCTGTCATGTTATTTTTTTCATAGCTGTACTTGTTCTATAATGTACATTGCTTGTTCTTTATATGCCCTGTTGTTTGGTTTTCCATGTTGCAGTCTAGTACGAAGAAATGGATTAACAATATTTTTATGAGTTACGGTTTCAAGGTGGACATGATTAGCTACGACGAAGTAGCTAAAAGATTAAGTAAGGTGGTAAAACCGGGAGACTACGAGAAGATACTATTTGTTGCGGAACAATTGCGGTGTTCGGATGATCAGGTACAATTGACTTGTTTCTGGTTTAAACTGTGAAACCATCAGAGTGCATTAGTTTACATATACATGTTATAAATGTTCATCTCATTGTTAATTATGATGAGTTTTTCTGTTTTTCTTGCAAAGATGGAAACTTGGAGGAAAGAGTTGCAAAGGGTGGACGAAGATGGAGATGAGGAAGGGTTTGAGGACCTTTAAATGGACAAAGAGTTGCTTCTTTCTTTTTTTGGGTGTGGCCTGTAATGGAATTATCCTTTCTGTTTCTGTAATTTCTTGCCAATTTCCTGGTTACACGTACCTAAAAGGCTTGAGAAAGAGTTTCCCTTTGTGTTTAAATCGTTTTTTTGGTAAATGGAATACATAAAAAGGCTTTCCACCCAGAGTATACTTTTTACTTAAATAGCAGTATATAAATAAATAAATGGTCAAATTTTGCCCTATATTTCTCTCAAGTTGCAAACTTAGTTTATGTACGCTTACTTAATCATTTAATTTTTAGATATTGTATTTCTTTGGTTTTCGTTGAATTCTACTACTTTTCACATATATCATTACCTGCCTATCCTTTTCATATGATACCCATTATTTTAATAGCTACATCCAAATTTCAAAATTCGGAATTAAAATAAAAGGATAAATTTTAAAACTACGGGCTATACATGAATTATGGTTTAACCTGTAATTGTGTATATAAATTTTTGTTTTATGTAATTTTATATATAAAATTTTGATTTCATCAAATTCTTGTAAATTATTAACGTAATTATTTATACAATATCATTTTATGTTTATATGTTGCATATATAAATTATTATATGTACCTAATTTAAAAATAAATTAATATATTTTTGTCTTTAAATGTACATGATTAAATCAAAATTAAAGTTCCAAGTACATATTTTAACCACAATTAAAATTTTTTGTGTATAACTACACCAAATTAAGATTCATGTATATTATTGCATATTAAATCAAAATTCATGTATAATTTTGATATTTATCCTATGTGTTGTTTGATATATAAAATTTGATCGAATACAATTATACAAAATTTTATAGTAATACAAACGTATACATAATTTTTAAAGATTTAATTGTATACACTTAAAAGAATTATATATAATATATTTTATAATAGAGTTAGTAATTTATAAATTAAAATAATATTTTATGTATAAAATTACACAATTAAAATTCATTAGAATCAAAATTCATACGTAAATTTAAAATTTATCTCAAACAAAATGACAAACAAGGATTAAATCCACAAAGCTTAACTATTATTTGAATCAAAATTGATATTTCAAAATTTTAGAATACAAAAACTAAGATCAAATTGAATAAACTAATAGCAAAATATAACTTATATAAATATAAACTCGCATCGTAAAATTGCCTATAGGAAAGTACGGCGGCTGTTTAACCATTGCCGGCTCACCTCGCAACAGCAATAGACAATATTAAAACTGTTACTGCCTTTCTCAATTACCTTTGCCTGGAAAAGCAGTTTGTTTTGCTTCCTTACACCACTTAACAAGGTGGTACAGCCAAAATTTATGAGATTTAGTTGCTCTGTTTCTTGTTCTTGCCACTGGCACCTTTGCTTTTATTTTTCTTCTGTTTCTGCCCACTCCGTTTGTTATCCTCGGATTTTTCGTGATGATGCATCTCCATAAACTTTATTGGTTTTATAATTACCCCAGGTTTCTTCACCACCTGTATGGAAAACAAGCAAGGTGAGTATATAAAAAAGTGGGAGACATGCAAGCAACGAATATACAGACGAGGAACATCGGAAATAGTTCCCCAGATTTTACGAATCTCTACTTTTGTCTATCACCGAAGAAATGTGTCAAGTTCTGAGGTTGATTTTGAAAAGATACAACTTACTTCTGGTCGATTAAGACTTCTGATTGCTATCTCCGGGTTAGATTCTGATCCAATAGGCATTCGCATACTTTGTTCAAAAAGTTCCTTAGATGTGAACGGGTAGGGCAAAGATTTTGTCTGCAATTTCTCAGCCTGTTGAATACAGTTAAGAGTGAAATTTAGAAACACCTCAACTTGAGATAAAAATTGAAGAATAAAACTAAACCACTTACTTTTTTATCCACCTTTTCAGAGATAATGACATGCTTGAGCTGTGCATCCTTCCTTTTCTTAAGACTTTCTTCCCTCTTTCGCTTAGCATCTTCTTGTTCCTTAAGCATCCACCAAGGCAAACCCTTTTTTTGCTGTACATGAGTCCATTGGCCCCAACCGGGGAGCAAAACAGGTTTATCCGGTTCAGGGTTTTCCTCATTCAGGATTTCCTGTTTATCCTTTTCAAATTCTTCTTCCACATCGTCCCCAGCAAAAGCATGTCGAATGAGTTCTGACTGAGAAGGGAGTTCATATGATCCCTTGGGGTCCGAGGACAAAATCCCATCCACCATTTGTTCGCTCTCCGAATCACTATCCTCTTCTCCCTCCTTCAGAGTTTGCAAAGAAAAAACAGAACAATAAGGAGTTGCCAAACTACACAAACGTGCAGCAAAATTAAAAGTATCAGAGAGATCAAACCTCCATGTCTTTATTATGCACAATAGCTTCCTTCACTTGTTGCAACTTTTTTGCATTTTTATCAACTCCATTCTCACTTTTCATCTGTGATTGTATACAGACCAGTTAGCATAAAACCAGCTTAAACTGGATTTAAGAATATTTGAAGTGATAGCAAAGGATAACCTTTCTCCACGAGTCAGAAGCAAAAATAGCAACTTCATATGTTGTTTTTGAACGGGGGTCTCCATTGTCATCAAAATTCTGTGATTCGAAACAGTACAATATCTATCACCCTTGCAGACTAAAGGAATTGAAAAAGAGAAGGCTACAAGAAAATCATAAGCGTTATCACCTTGAATATGGAAACATCAGCTGCTTCTTTAAGATCATAATTAGGGACAACATCCTTCTCAACATCATTTCTTTTGCCGCCCTCAATGTTAACATTCTCTTTGGCTTCCAAATCGTCTTCACTATCACTATTACCATAATAATTATCCATTTTCATCTTATTATCAGTTTTGGTCTTCTTGCTAGAATCTGGAACTTCATTATTAGCCCTGCCAAAGACCCTTCTACCACTTGCAGTGGTTGGTTTTGAATTTTCTGCATCATTTGTACCCTCCAATTGCTCATACTCTTGAAGAGCAAGCTTAGCTTCTTCAATCGCTTCTTCCCTTCTTTTCTTCATTCCACGAACCTAACACATAATGGAGGCAGAAAACATCACGATAAAATAAAAACAACTCATAGGTATCTTTGACAGTCCAAATGAAAATACAGCAATAAATACCATGAAAGGTAAGGAAAGAACTCCAGAATTAGGCAATTCTTCATCATCTTCTAATACTTTCAGCGTTTTCTCTTTTGCTTTTTCTAGCAACTCAGATGCCCTATCCTCGTTTGAACCCTCATCATCATCGTCGCTACTACTATCACTGCTACTACTACTGTCCTTAACAGTGTTAATTTTTCTTGTCAAAAGAGCATGTTGGTGAAGCTGTTCAGCCATAGCCGCTCGAGTACCTTCATCCTGGGCATTCAAACCTCGTTCTAAGATACGCCTTGCCCACTTTGACTTATTTTTGTGCTTCAAAGTCATTCGCTCCTGCATCATCAAGAAATAAAGAGAAAAATCAAGATTCAACATTTGTTATTTATTTTTTGGTAAACCACAGATGAAAGAATACTGTTTGAGAATTGAATTTATGACAATCAAGGAAAATGATTGGTCACCTCAGCCCGTTTGAACTCTTGCTTCCTAGCCTGCTCTTTGGCTGCCTCTGGATCCATCAGCATTTCTGCAGATTCCACTTTCAGTTTATCCTTATTCTTTAAACGATGATAGGTTTTGGACTTGATCTTTTTTATGCGCTTCTGCTTCATTTCATGGCGGAAAAGAAGGCTGCGCATTTTAGCAACATGATCCCGGTGCTTCATATAATCTTCCTCAGATATCTGCCAAGCAGTGATGAAGACGAAAAACACTTGAAAAATCTTCAAGAAATTAACAACTAAATTGTAAGCAGTACAAACAAACATTTTCACATAGTATTTGCAACAGAACAAAGACCATGAAAAAAGGATCGAGTCCATCCAAATACCGAGCAAATGACAGCCATCAAAAGGCCATTGCATAAGCACACCCATCTGTTTTTGTCTTTATTCAGAAAAATGTTCAAAAGTACAATAAGCTCCAAAATACAAATAACCAAAAATCAAGATGCAACCCATTTTTGCACCTAATATGGAAATTCCTTTCATTCACATAGAACATCATGGTCTCAGCAGATTTCAACAATTCTTCAACAACATAGTCAGCACTTGTCAGAACCAAATAACTTGGAAAGACCTTTAAGCTCTCCATTAGAAAAACCAAGATATCAGCCCAAATATTTCCAGAAGTTCTCTTAAGCAAAAAAGCAGGCCAACAGTAAGAATTAAAAAAAAAAAAGTTGAGTACAAAATCCATAGAAAAAATACTTACTATATCTGCATTCAGACATTAAACACCAAGGTGCGCTATGTTAGATAAAAGATGGGTAAAGTGCACTCTAGAATCTCAAAAAAAAAACTCTAAACATGGTTGTACAGCAATATGCTATACCTTGATTAAGACAGGCAAAGCTTTAGCATGGTCTATATTCTTTTAATTAAAATATCAAGATGAAAATCATCACAAACGTTTAGGAAAAGTTACTCAGGAAGAAGAAATTTGTTATAAAAAGTCCATGATTAGGAGAGAGAGGCAAACAAGTTACAGAACTTATAAAATCAACCAACTGCCAGACATAATGAACACAATCAAAATGGCCCATACCTTATTTAACTCCAGAAGTTTGGAACCATCTGCTTTGTGAGCTTCCATAACTTTGTCATCATAAACCAAAGAAGCAATTTTCTTCTCAAACTCAGTTCTAGGCTCAAATTCAGAAGCTATTGCCCCTACAGTTGAAAACCCCAAGTCTACATCTCCACCAAAAAAAACAGTAGGAGCTTCTCTATTCCTTTTGACCAGATGCTCCCACTTCGTAATATCTTTCTTTGAATGTTCATAAACTGCCATCCTCTCCAATTTCTCTCTATCTGCCTTCGGCAATGGAGCTTGAACAGATGTAGACTTTCTGTCCATGTGTTGCACTCTTTTTCTAAGTTTGCTATACCCTGCTTTTCCTTGAATAGGATCCAAAAGATCTTGAAGTGTAATGTGGCTGTCACCCTCAAGAACATCACGAGTAGGGTTGTATTCTGACTCAGGATGTGCCTCGGATATAACCACACTATTCCTCTTCTTCTTGCCTACAACAATACAATTTTGAGATCAAACATATCAACTGAATAATAAATAGTATAAAAGGTAGTACCCAATGCCTGCGTGAATAGTTCTCAAAACTTTTTCTTCCGGACTAAGTCACACACTTTTTCAATCAAGGTGCAATTCAATCAAAATACCTCGTTTCAATACAATACAAAAATAAAGTTCAAATTGGTAAAAATGATGACTAGACAGATTTTTACATAGGCCGTCCACCGTCAGACAGATAGCAAACATGTTCTGAGGACATTCATTACATCTCTCAAACAACAAACCAGTAGCAACTTTTAATTGACAATAAAATATAGTATAATTAATTGATAACCTGACTGAGATTTAAAATCTGCCAATTAAAGTCAATGACCATCAAAAACTTATATAGGTCATTGACTTGGTTGATCAGTAAAATCCATACTTATCAAACCATACAAATTCGACAAATTCTTACCTCCAAAGGCATCAGTTGACATTCCAGTGACCCCTTGCAACATCCTCAAGTGCCTTTCATCATCTTCCTCTTCATCCCCATCACTCGCATCAACATCATCATTTCGACTACCCTTGTTCCCACCAACACCAAAGTTGCCATCATCATCGTCGTCATCTGATGGTACATTCTCATCCTACATGAGAAAAAGAAAACACTGTTAAACATATAACAAATAAAAATAGGAAGAATAGGTTAGTATGCAATCTAAGAAGATTTCCTACAACACAAAAGCTCAGAAGCACTGCAGAACATGGTTGATCATATGTGCCTAATTGCGAAGTATAGGAATTGGATCTCACTTTGGAAGGTATAGAATTCCCTAGTAGGGGTTATATGACTTAGGCTATCCAAATTCCATACCAAAGTAAAATTATAATGAAATAAAATTCACTTATGCACTTCAACGAGCTAAAAATAGAGAAACGAACCTCAAAATCCTCAGGTAGCTCGTACTCATAGTTCTCGACAGGATCGAAACGGCGGTTCTTCCGGGACTCTTCTTGTGGAACTTCTTCCTCATACTCATAAACATCGTTTCCAACATCTAAATCGATACCGTCATCGCTATCGGAAGCTATTTTAGGGTCCAGGCGATCAAGCTCCGTTCGTAGCGCAGAAGGCAAGCGAGGACCTTTCCCCTTCTTTCTCGTGTCGTTCTTGTTTTTCTTCGTCGGTCCTTTGGAGTTGGAATACTTTTTGAACTTCTCGCTGTTTCCGGATTCACTGCCAACGGCTCTCTCTTTCCGCTTTTTAACTGCCATCCTATTGGCAGTGTTTCAAATATCGATGCCGCGGGTCGCTATTTTGCAATATCGGCACCGTCCGCCGCTATAAAGATCTCAATAGGCGGTGTAACGGAAAAATAGCGGCGATAACGTTATCTATTTCCGCTAAACGGATAGCTTTAAAACAAATATCTGCTTCTCACCAAAGTAAACAGAGAGAGAAAAGATGAGATGATACGAAGTAATAAGTAACGAGCAGTAGGATCGAAAGCTGAAAATCAAAAATAGCAGAGTGATACAGATGCAGAGGCAGAGAGCAGATTTTGGACTCTTAAGTTTAGGGTTGAAGGGAGATGAGGGCGGGTCCGGAAAAAAAAAATGATACGACTTTTTATTAAAATTATTCGATTTTGAGCTCAGTTGGGTCGGATTCAGACTGGGCCGGTACAAAATTTTAAGCTATTTTTAGGCTGGGCCCGGGCATGGGCTCATATGAAAGAGTCATATAAAAGCTAAATCATGCCATTTAAGTACACATTTTAATTCGTTCAAGATTTTTACTGGTTTAATAATATATTAGATCATATCCAATTAAGCAGGCTCTTACCGAAGAAAGTTGGTAATCCGATCAAGAAAGTAAGATGATCGGCTTCTAGTTTTGTTCGTTGAGTAATATCGTCGAACACTTGGTGACCTGAGAAAAACGAACTGGAGAAAAAGAACTTACTAGAAAGGGCCTTGAATCCAAAATCAAATCGAATCGAAGATTTTGAAAAAGGAGAAATAGAGGGACGACTTAAAATGGGTTGACAGTTGGAGACAACCCTTGACGACGATTTGATGGCGATGAAAGCTCACGGCGGCTAGGGTTTCAAAACAAAAGAGAAGACTCCTTTTCTTGGTTAGATTTGCAGAAGGCTCAGTTCGACAGAGAAGTGAAAGGTTTTGTTGTTAGTTTATCTTCATTTGAGTGAATAAACAATAGAAAAGGGAAAGACCAAGACTTTAGAGGGCTCAAGAGCAGCCCAAATCTTGTAGTTTCTAATCAACGCCGTTTCCAGGCTGTGGGTATTATTTTCTTGCCTTAACTTCATTGCCTTCATTCATTTTGGTGGAGCTAACATAACATAAACCGACCATCCAACCGTAAATGCTCCACGATTGTTTTTAGGAATTCTTGGAACACTATCGACTCATAAGAAAAACTTTCATCAACCAACATACGTGTAACTACATTAATTTCTCTTTAAATCTGCTTTCTTAATTTGCTTTCATTAATGTTATCACCATTAATATCTACCATTATTATTAATATTTTTGTGATCCTTGACTATTGGTCCGGCCTAAAAAATATGTCTAAATTTTATTTAAAATTAATCTAAATTAAAAATATTAAACTCGAATTCGACCTGACCTGTCTATATTAATTTTGTTAAGATTATTTTTATACCAATATAAATATAAAAAATATGTTGGAAATTCCAGGATAGCATAAATAAGGGAAAATAAAAACATGAGCAAAGAAACCAGCTAAGAATAAAAATAGCTTGAACTTGTTAATCAAAGTAATTTTCAATTTCATATTGAACTACGAATGGCTGCTTGACATAAAAATATACCATCAACTTAACATAATATGGTAATCAACCCATCACTATAATTCCTTCTAGATATTATCCACATGTAACCAATGACCACATCCGCCTTCTACATTTAATTCATCTAAATATCATGAGCGGGATTGGGTTAAGATTGAGTTAGGATCATGTAATGTATTTAGATCAATTTTTTAAGTTCAAGTTTGACTCTATTCGAAAAATGAACTTTTTTTTTTACCCGATCTCGACTAGATTAAGAAAGATAAATTCAGATTTGGTGTGGCCCACTCATATTTGATTTTTTATATTAGTTTTTATTTTAAAATTATTTTTAAAATAATATAATATATTAAATGCATTAAGAAAATGTTAAAATAAAAATTTTCTAACACATTAAAAATATTTATATTAAAAAGCACTAACATAAATATAATAAATGTTTTATTGTATTAAATATGATTTTTAAAATTTTATATTTTGGGTTGGATTATTTAGTTGAGTAATCTGATTTTAGGTTTTAGGTAATGAGCTTATTGAGTTAGTAATTTAATATAAATATAATATATTAAATTATTTTATTATTTTTATAACATAATATATTCAGGTTGGGCTCGGCCCAAAAAATCTTACCTAAGGTCCTGCCCATATATAAAATGGGTTTTAAATTTTATCCAATCTCATTTTTTGGACATCGTATTTTTATTCAAACCTTCCCATTTTTCGAGCAGACCTTCGAGTCAACATAGTAATAATTCTCCAATTTTGTTTTCATTTTTGATGTGAGTCAACATAGTAATAATATAATTTTTTCTAAAACTATTACCAAAAAAATTAATAAGAGTAAAATTGGAAAAAAATAGTATTATATATAAATTAATCAAAACATGTTTAACAATGATGGATGAGAAAACAAAAGATATAGCCATTGAAATCATATTAGTTTTGTCATCTTATCATCAATTAATATAAATTTTATTCCTTTTTTGGTGAAGATATTATTTGAATATGACTCGAACTTTTTTTTCTTTAAAGAATCATTATTTTAAATGTTCTATTCTTTTTGAAAAATATTTAACTTAATAATCTTCGTTCTATCTTTTTCTAGTGATTTTGTTTAGATGTTATTTGATTAAAATATCAATGATATATATAGAAATAAATTTTAATTTAATTGCTACATAAATCTAAGATTAATTAAGCAGTGGTAATCTAAACCAATTGTAATTTTTTATTGTTTGTTTAATCATCAATTATATTTTTACTAAACTATTAGTTTTATGCAAAGACTTTTTTAGGCAAAATTGTTTATTTGGTCCCCAACTTAAAAAAAAGTTATTTTAGCTTTTTACTTAATTTTTTATATTTTTTAGCCTTAATGTAATAGCCTGATTTTGACCCTAATCGGAACGGTGGTTTCGGGACCACGAATCCGAGTCAAAAAATATTTTAATATTATTTTTCATGTTAATTATATATGATTGAGCATATGCTAAAATTTCGTGAGTTAATTTGCCCATTTGTGTGTTTAGTTTAAGAAAAAGGACTAAATTGTATAAGTGGTAAAAGTAAATTTCTTCTTGAATGAGTGGTTAAATTGGTGTGTCTTTCTATAAGGGAGGACTTAAGTTGTAAATTAATCAAATCTCATGTTAGTGGACATGATGTATTTTGTATTTGTTTTTTTTTTTTAAATTAAGGTTATATTAATATATGTTTTATATTATAAACTTAAAATAATAAAAGCATAAAAAGAAAAAGATGCATGTTCATCTTTCATCTTTCTTTTCTTCCTCACCGAAGCTAAAAAGAGAAAAGAACTCAAGCTCATAAAACATTCGGCCCTTGCATGCTTAAATTGAGGTATGAAACTAGCTCGATTTTTAATAATTTTTACGTTTTTGAGATCGTTGCTCTGTAATTTAGTTAGCCCATACTCGAATATTTGATTTGGTTGTGTAATTCGTGTTTTACTATTGATGGAAACTTGGTGTTTGTGTTATTTAATGATAGAATATGATATATGTATGCTAGATTAACAAATTTATCTTTAAAACTATTGATGAAATTTAATAATATGGATTGAATTATAAAAAAATAATTTTTTTAAGGACTAAATGGAAAATAAATGAAAGGAGTGAGTTTTTATAGGGACTATAAGTATTCGGCCCTCAATAAGTGTGGTTAAATTTTAGATATTCTGTGTTTTGTGTAATAGAGGCTAAATAGCTAAAAATGTAAAACGTATGGGGTAAAAGTGCAAATTACTTATTCATATGTTTTTGAGTGAATTTAATTGAATATTGATTAAATAAGTTTAATTTATATCAAATTAGATCAAGAAAAGAGAAAGTCGGATTTGAATCGGGGAAAGACAAAAATAGCCGAATAGTTGATTTTACGTTCGCCGATATCCGAGGTAAGTCTATAAGCAAATGGTTGTTCTTAATTTTAATTAAGTGTAAACTATTTATGCTGAATTGAAATGTTTATAATTATATTTGCTATTGCCGAATGTGAGGATGGTATTTGATATGTTCAAGGAACTATTTGAGTAAGTTTAGATATATGAAAGATAGTATAAATTTTTGATGAAAGCTTATGACTTAGTATATGTGATTTATGTCCTTAAATCGATTATGTATTTGTGATGTTTCAGGCCTTGGGCCTAGCAAGCTTTGAGCTGGTGAACTTAAATCGGGCTTCGTGCCTAGCAAGCTTATTGCTGGTGAATAAATTTCAGACCTTGGGTCTAGCAGGCTTAGTGCCGGTGTGTGAGTCAGGCATACGCCTAGCAGGTTTAATACCGGTGATTTATTTTCAAATCTATGTCTATAAGACTTCATATGGATGTGGAAATTGAACAAGTAAGTTGATTTAATTAACCTTATATGTTCGGCCACAAAGGTATGTGTATATGTGATGATGAATTGAATTTGTATATAAGTGGTTATATGTAATATTATATTAAATTCGAATATATGAGTACATGTGATAATTTAATTAACTTTGGATGTTTAGTTATATATAAGATAATGCATTAAACTAGTATATTCGACCATATGTGATGGAATAATGAATCATGTGTATTTGATCTAATAAGTAAGTTTTTAAGCAATTGAGTTGAATTGGATTTTTCTTATAGTGGTATATGTGAATTTAATGGAAGTATGTATAAATATTATTGATATAGCTGATTGTGGTAACTATATATATGTGCATAGTATAGCCAAATATGAGATATGTATATGTGCCGTTGGTACACCCGAATGGGATGTTGATTATTGAGGTTGATTTAAGCTAATTCGTATATTTGTAGTGGAGGTTTAATTTTTATGAGATTGGATATATAAATGTGTAACAAGATTGAGAAAGGCACTAAGTGTGCGAATTTAAAATACCGAGCACTAAGTGTGCGAAATCGGTCATTATGCACTAAGTGTGCGAATTTAAAATACCGAGCACTAAGTGTGCGAATTGAATTACCGAGCACTAAGTGTGCGAAATCGGTCAACGAGTATTAAGGACACGAGTAAATTTTCAATTCAAAGACCTAATTTTGGTAAGTATTGAAGCTACGAATGGTGATATAAATTATGAGTAAGTGAATTAGATATAAATTATGAGATGGAATATATGCATGATTATGATATTTCCATGAATGAATTGGTGACTGACTGTGTATTCGAGTTAAATGATTCAGGTACGTATGAGGTTTATTTGTTAAATGAAAAATAAGGTAAGTGAAGTTACTTAACGAGGAACATGGATTATATGAGAAAAGTGATTGTATATGTGTATGTGATTAACTAAATTTTGGCCTATTTGAATTGTATTATATATGTTTCTATAGTGAATTATTTGCGTATAGCTTACTAAGCTTTCAAAGCTTACTTTGTGTAATTTTCCTATGTATATAGAGTTTCGAAGACTTGCTCGGGTTGGAAGTCGAAGGAGATCTCATCACACTACCTAATTTTCGCTTCGATAAATAAATGCTTGGAGATTTGGTTATGTGGCATGTATAGACTAGTTTTGATATTGCTGGTTTTGAAGTTATATATATTTGTATAAGCCATGCGAAAATGGCTTGTCCATCTTGTTAATCTTGGAATTTATATTTTGGCTTGATGATTATGTTTGGTTGTGGTTTTGGTTGATTTGGTTTTGGTATATATAAGTATGGTTAATGTATAGAGTTTAAATGAAATGGAGTAAAGATGTTATAAACTAGTTAACCATATTTTGCAATGAAACAGTTTTTGGTTAACAGCAGTGACGTGATTTTGAAAAATCACTAAAAATAGGAGAGATGGAATTAGAAAGTGAATAAGATATAGAATTAAAGATTATTTTGTCTATTTTTATATGAAAGAAACAGAGTAGGCAAAAGAATTTTATATTCTGTGATATTTAAATTTTAGTGAGACTGGTTCTGAATGACTTTGTGATCCCCTGTTCTGTCTTGGAAAAATTATTAAAAATTGTACAAAATGAATTATGAGTTATATTTTATATGTCTAGATTCCTTAGTGAGTCTATTTGAATAGAAATAAGTGGGAACATCATATGAAAACTGTACAATGAGATATTTGAATTTAGGTTAAGAGAGATCAGAACCGTTGGTCAGTGAAATAGGAGAAACTTTAATGAATAAACTGTACTAAATGGCCACATGAAAAATTCCGGAAAAATTATAGTAAGAAGATATATGAGTCTAGTTTCAAGGAAAATTTACGGATCTAAATTTCTAGTTTCGTAACTCGAGTTATAGTAAATTTAGACAATATGACGCAGATGGACAGTTTCAATTTTTATGCCCCAAATTAGTAGTTAAGTCTAGTAATGCCTCATGCTCGACTCCGGCAACGGTCTCGGGTAAGGGGTGTTACACTTAAACTTATTTTTTTTGTCAAATCACCCTAAGTGGATGGAAAAATTAACATTTGTTAACTTTACTGATGTGGTGTACACGTGGATTGCCATGTGGATGACATATAAACATTTAATTAAAATTTTAAATTTTTAAATTTTTCAAAAAAATATTTTTAAAAATTAAAAATCATTAAAATTATTTTTAAAATTTTAAAATTTTAAAAAATTAATTAAATGCTTACATATCATTCACGCAGCAATCTACATGTATGTCACATTAGTAAAGTTACTAAATATTAATTTTTTCATCCATTTTGGGGTAATTTGACAAAAAAATATAAATTTAAAAGATAAAAGAAACGAAAAATTAAATGAATAACTAATTTTTTTTTTTGTAAAATTGGAGGATGAAAAAATTATTATTCCTATTTTCCAATTATCTATCAATGTTAATTTCATGCTATTCAAACTTCTTGCGTCTGAAAAATATAATTGTCAAAAACTATATTAATCTATTATAATATAACTACAGTAATTTATTCCCTAATTTTTTTCTAAATTTTTTACCCCTTTTCAACTTTTTTTAATTTAATATCACTACAACAATCTATTCCCTATATTATATTTTAATTATAACCATGTTATGAAATAAATAATAAAGAAAATAAAAAATAAAATAAAAATAGAAGAACAAACACAAGTATGAATTTTATTAATCAAATGGCTATGTTTAAAATGTTTCACTAAGATTAGGATCGTAAATAAACCGAGTTTAAACGAATAAATCTCTGTTCATGTTTATTTGTTTATTTTAAAATTTATTCGTGTTTAGTTTGTGTTCGTTAAAAATTTTAAATTTTTATTCATGTTCGTTTATTTAAAATTATGTGTGTTCATGTTTGTTTATACTCCTATCCAAAAAATATATTTATAGACAAAAGAAGTATAAATGAAATAAAAATTACTTTTATGAGATTTTAATGAAGAAAATCTCAAAATATATTTCCCCAAAATCTTTCATGACATTTAGAAGAATGCCGATATAAATGTTTAGCAAATTTGTTCAAGTAATTATTTGGAAAGCTAGTATTCAATATTGAATACGTAGAGTTTGAGATATTATGTGATGCTATCATGAGGGGAAGTAAATCTGTATTGCACTATGTTTCCTTTAACCAAGGTTTTGTCGCACTTGGTTTTCTTGGTAAGGTTTTTAACGAAGCAACATATTATGCGTATTATAGATAAGTGTCCTCACTAAAAATTTTTCCCAAGAGATTTTTATTTTAGTAAGGTTTTAACAAGACACATTATTTACCAATGGATATTCAATTAGGAGTGTTATAAATATTTTATTATTAAGTGAATGTCATCAAGATTAAGATAAATTTGATGTACTTTAGGACTCTAATAGTCATTTAAAATAGAGTTTCACTTTATTTACACTTCTTATGTCTAGACTTTGGAGAAACATTTTAATCATCCTTATTTGATCGGAAAATTCATATTTCTATTGTTCTTTATCTTCTTTTATCATTTATTTCACGATATTATTATAATTATAACATAGTTTAGGCAGCAATTATTGTAGTCATATTAAAATTTTAAAATAAAAGTTAATGAAAAAGGGTAAATAATTTAGAAAAATATTAGGGAATAAATTATTGTAGTTATATTATAATAGATTGCTATAATTTTTCTTAATGGGAAAATTTTGTTCGACAATTATATTGATGGATAATACAACATAAAAAAACTCATAATAATTTTTTTGACCTTTTAACTTTATAAAAAAATTATTTTAGCCTTCCATTTAATTTTTTAATTTTTTTAGTGTTTGAATTTACATTTTTTTTGTCAAATTATCCTAAAATGGACGAAAAATTAACGTTTGTTAATTTTGTTAAAGTGGCATACACATGAATTGCTGCGTGGATGACATGTCAGAACTGAATTAATTTTTTAAAACTTTAAAATTTTAAAATATTTTTTATATTTTTTATACTTTTAGAAAATAATTTTTTGAATTTTAAAATTTTTAAAAAATAATTAAATACTGATGTGTCATCCACATGGCAATCTACTTATATACCATGTTAGTAAAGTTAACAAACATTACCTTTTCAATCCACTTTGAAGATTTGACAAAAAACACAAGTTTAAAAGCTAAAAATGACTGGAAAATTAAATGGAGAACTAAAAAAAATTTTTTTTGTAAAGTTGAGGAGTCAAATAAATAATTATACTTAAAAAAACTCTTTTGAACACAACTAATAGTTTATCATGGTAAAAAAAAATTGATAATTAAACAAACAATAATAAATTACAATTGGTGTAGATAACCATTACTTAATTCATTTTAGAGTTATATACTAATTAAAATTAAGATTTATTTAACTGAATCTAAAATATTATTTCTAATAATTAACATTTATTTTCTTTAAAAATGGAGACGCAAAATTCTGGTAATGTTACTGTTAAAGATCCTTGCGATGATGGTGATCAGAATACCAAAAAACATACGATTCAAGGAAGCTGTCGATGAGGAAGAAACTAATATGGTTGTTGATTCTGATTAATAGCCGATGATGTCTTTTAAAGACAAGCTTTTGGGGGGAGGTGTGGCCTTCTCTGATCGGAATCTTGTAGGGAGCCTCGGAAGGAATAAGTGCGATTTTGAAATACTGGACGGAGATGTGAATACATCAATGGTTAATGGGATTCCGACAATCACCTTTTCAGATCGCATCAAAGATATACTGTTCAAGGAGATAGTCGACGATTATTCTCAAGTTGCTTGGGCATAACATTGGTTATAACGTGCTTTACAACCGTATCCTCAGCCTCTGAAACCTGCAAAATCTTTTCATCTAATGGATATCACTAATGGTTATTTTTTGGTTAAGTTTTAGGATATTGAGGATTATAATAAAGTATTAACTCAGGGCCCATGGATCATATTCGGGCAATACCTCACCGTACAACCATGGACGAAAGCGTTTAATCCAGCATAGCCCTATCCCAG
The DNA here is from genome assembly GCA_005393395.2 of Gossypium australe. Lineage (NCBI taxonomy): Eukaryota > Viridiplantae > Streptophyta > Magnoliopsida > Malvales > Malvaceae > Gossypium > Gossypium australe. Next base: position 108,376,128 of record CM016625.1, on the reverse strand, counting down.
CGTGGTGATGGCTTGGATTCATCTGTCGGGTCTTCCGGGTTACCAGTACAAAAGACAAATCATTGAAGCTATTGGAGGTTTAATCGGAAAAGTCGTCAAATTGGATTTACAAATTGATAACGGAACTTGGGGATGGTTTGCCCGTTTGGCCGTGTTCATCAATCTCGACAAACCGCTTATCTCCACGGTGTTGGTTGATGGTGCCATTCAACGGGTTGAATATGAGGCACTCTCGACGGTTTGCTTCAGTTGCCGGAAATATGGGCATGTTAAAGAGTTGTGCCCATCGGTGGGGGTTAATGCGGCTTTGGAGATCCCTGTGGCTGCGGCGGTGGCGGCATCCGTTGAAGATGTCGGTGATGGAGGTGATGGAAAGAGCATTGATTACGGGTCGTGGATGTTGGTCGAGAGGAAGTCACGACGAGGTCAACGGGATCCTCGGGCTAACGGGGTTGCGAAATTAGGAAATGGTTCTTTGGGATCTAGGTTTGCGTCGTTAATTGAGGATAATGTTTCAGGTGGAGGCTTAGGAGGAGTTGATGGGGTTTTTGAGAGAGAAGGAGAATGGTCATGCGGCTATGGGTAGGACTTATAATGAAACTAGGGCTTTAACTAAAGGTGATTCATGCCATATAGATGGAATGGACCGTGGAGTTGAGGTGGATATTAGGGCTTCAGTTAGGCCTATTTTGGGCTTAGGGTTTAGTGGCCCGAGAATTGTTGGGACAAGTCAGTCCAAGGAAGATAATAGTTCTAAGTCTTTGGGAAAAAGGCCTGTGGGGTCAGATGGATTCCCTCAAAAGGATAAGGACCTAGAAAATAATTTTTCCTATTCTAATTCTATTTATATCTTTCCGTCTGTAGGTTCAATGCAATTGAATGTGGGTGAGGCACGGACAAATGGGCCATCGAATGTGCTGCTTGGTGGGCCAAGTGAGGAAAGGACTGGGCAGGATGGTCCTTTAGCATCTAATGGGTTAACTCTTAGTGGTTTGGATAGCACATTTTTAAATAAACAAAATATTATTTTGGATAAACAATGTTTGGGCGGCATTTCTTCTAATGATTTATTTGAACAGGACATTGTGGATGAGCATTCTATTTCTTCAGGAAATGTGGAGAATAAATTGGTTCTCAATAATCCCATATTCAAAGGCCCTAATGAATCTGTGGTCAAATTAAACGCGAATATTTTAGGCCTAAAGCACCATTCGGCCGTTATTATTAATAAAAATAATGTGACAAAAACGCATAAAGGTAATAAGAAAAATATTTTAGTTAATACTAATAAATCTTTTTCTGTTTCCAGAGGGCGTGGTTCTGAGAATAAAGTTGGTAATAACCGTGATGGAGCTTCCTTCAATTGCTCGTTCAAGGAAAAGGGAGGTAGATTAAAAAATGCTGGAATTTCTCGAATTCCTTTGGCAGAAGCTATAAGCTCCATGGTTAATCTTGTCAATTCGCAAGTTGGGCCTGGAACAGATGTGATTGGAGGTAGTGCGGAGGGACTGACTAGTAGTCCTAGGTCCACATCTGCATAATTTGGAGGTATTTTTAGTTTTGTTATTTTTAAAATTTTTATTTTAAATATGAATTTTACTATTTTTTGCTGGAATTATCAAGGTTGTGCTAGTTTGAAATTTCCTCTTATTTTTTAGGAGTATAATAGAGAGCAAAAGCCTGATTTGGTTGGCCTTTTAGAAACAAGGGTAAGTGGTCCAAAGTTGATTCTGTTATTGCTAAGCTTGGTTTTGAATTTTCGCATCGTGTGGAGGCTGTGGGTTTCTCTGGTGGAATTTGGATAGGATGGAATGATTCTATTTCTGTAGATATTTTGGGTAACCATTCCCAATTTATTTTACTTAAAATTTCTGGAATGTCTTATCGGCAACCGATGTTGGTCACTTTTGTTTACAACAGTCTTAATGGTCAAAAGCGGAATCAGTTATGGGATGCTCTCAAATATACTGTACGGTGGATGGGACTCCGTGGTTAGCGATCGGAGATTTCAACGCTATTCTTGCTTCGTGTGAAAAAAGAGGTGGACGAATCATTGGAAAAGAATGTGCTCTTTTTAATGAGTTCATGGATTCCATGGGATTGTATGATTTGGGGTTTAGTGGTCTTAACTTTACTTGGAATAGAGGGGGAGTTTTTGAGAGACTGATAGAGCGATTTGTAATGATGCTTAGAGCCTGAAGTTTCCTTTGTCCAAAGTACTACATCTACAAAAGTTTAAATCAGATCATAGACGACTCAAATTATCTCTTATGCCTGAAGTTCAGCCTTCCTCTAGGAGACCTTTTCGTTTTTTGGCTAGTTGGGTTGAACATATGGGGTTTTCTGAGTTTGTTAAGGAGAATTGGAAGTTTATGGGGGATATGTCGATAAATCATGCTACTTTCACTGATCAAGTGATATTATGGAATAATGAGGTTTATGATTACATTACGCATCGGAAGAATCTTTTGAAGAAAAAGCTGGACAATGTTCAAAAGGCGATTGATCGAAGAAGCTCGACTTTTTTAAATCAAGTCGAGTTAGAAATTCGAGAAGAGCTAGAGTCAGTGTTACATCATAAGGAGCTTTTATGGCGGTAGAAGGCTAGGTGCAATTAGTTAGTCTTTGGGGATCGTAATACAAGATTTTTCCATAGGCGAACTTTACAGGGAAGAAAGCATAATCGTATTATGGCTCTTAAAAATCAAGCGGGAGAGTGGGTTATGGATGAAGACGAATTAAAGTAGGAAGCGGTCAATTTTTATAGAAATCTTTATGGGGAGAAATCTAGGAAAACGGACAGTCTTGGGTGTGGTGCATTCCAGTCTCTCGAGCAGGAAGAGATCCAATTTCTCAGTATGCTTGTTTTTTATGAAGAGATTAAAAAGGCCTTTTTTGACATGGCGCCTTTAAAAGCACCAGACAATGATGGCTTACACGCTATTTTCTATCAGAGTCAGTGGGAGTTTATTGGTCCTTCGATTTGTGAATGGTTCAAAAGGATTTTCTCTGGTGAAAATATTGATCCAGGCCTTAATAATTCTCTCATTGTCCTTATACCTAAAGTACAGCACCCGGAATGTTTCTCGCAGTTTCGCCCTATCAGTTTTTGTTCGAGCCTTTACAAGCTTGTGATGAAGGTCATTGCTAATAGATTTAAAATGGTTTTTCCAAATATCATAGGACCTGAACAAGCAGGATTTGTTGTAGGAAGAAACATAAATGATAATATCATCATTGCACAAGAAGTCATTCACTCTATGAAGAGCAAGCAAAAGAACAAAAGATGGATGGCCATTAAAATCGACCTCGAAAAGGCCTATGATCTGTTCATTGGGATTTCATGGACGCTTCTTTACATGTTGCAGGTATTCCTAACTTCCTTCGTAATGTAATTATGTCAACTATTTCTAGTTCAACTGTGCAGGTGCTTTGGAATGGAGTGCCATCCCAGAAGTTCAAACCGGCAAGAGGAGTTCGTCAAGGATGCCCACTTTCACCCTACCTTTTTATCCTGTGTATGGGGTGGCTAGGGCATGGTACCCATACGGCCATGGCAGAAGGTAGATGGTCGCCTATTTGGCTGACTAGATCAGGTCGTCTCTCTCCCATCTCTTTTTTGCAGATGACTTGATTATTTTTGGTCAGGCGGAGGAGGAGCATGCACGAGTTATTAAGGAAGTTTTAGACACTTTTTGTGGTGTTTCGAGTCATAATGTAAATCTGCAGAAGTCCAATATGTTTTTTTCTAAAGGGGTGGATGAGGACATTCAAAGGCGTATTAGTGGATTTTTTGGATTCCAAGTGGTGTAGAATCTTGGTTTGTATTTAGGGGTTCTCCTCTTTCATGAGAAGGTTACGAATAATACTTTGCACTTTGTCATTGATAAGGTGCGGAGTAAACTTTGCAGTTGGGATGCTCGACAACTCTCTCTTGTTGGCAGAATTACTCTAGCTCAAGCGGTCTTACTATCAATCTCGAGTTACTTTATGCAATCAATGATGATCCCGAAAGGTTTATGTGATGAGATTGAAGCTATGGTTAGGCAATTCATTTGGGGGTCCACTAGTAGTAATAAAAATATTCCTTTGGTGAGCTGGGATTTGATGTGCCAACCTAAATCACATGGTGGTCTTGGTATAAGGTCTCTTCGTGACCAAAATACTTCTTTCATAATGAAGTTGGGATTCAAATTAATGACTGGTCATTCTTCTTTTGGGGTTAATGTGCTTCGGGGTCTAAGTATGGGGTTCAAGGTGGATTACCAGAGTCTTTATCGAGTGGACAGTGTTCTTTCTTGTGGAGATCTCTATCGAAGATTTGGCCGCTCATACGGGAGAATTTGCTCTGGTATATTGGAGATGGGCGCAATATTAACTGCTGGAAGGATTCTTGGGTTCCTAATGTTGGGCCGCTATCCAAAAAGATAGCCTGCGATTCTAGCTTGGATATGGATCGTTCCCTTAGTGATATGGTCACGGAGAATGGGGACTGGAATTTTGACTTCTTCCGCCTTTGGTTATCTGAAGATATCATTCAACAGATTGTAGGGATTTTGCCACCTCAACCAAATTCTGGTATGGATAGAATTATTTGGGGGGATCTACGTCTGGTGCTTTCTCAGTTAAAAGTGCGTACAAGAAAATTCGGGAAGATTCATGGAATGCGAAAGAGGATGTTTGGAAGTTATCATAGGCAACAAAGGGTTAGAGTGTTCATTTAGCTTGTTATTAAACACCGTTTTCATTTAGCTTGTTATTAAACACCGTTTACTCACTAATGTTGAAAAAATATGAAGAGGATTGGGTTCAGAAACTACTTGTGGTACATGTTGTAATGACTCAAAATTCACGGGCATTGGAAAAGTGCATTATCGGGCCTCCGTTTTAGTAAATCGAGTTCATAAATAATTATTAGAAATATTTATGAGTCTAGTGGTGTGTATAATTAAGTTTTTATTAAGTGAATTTAGCTTAATTAAAAGTAATTAGCAAAAAAGACTAAAGTGAAAAAAGGGTAAAAGTCTAATTATAGATTGAAAGAAAATAAAAGGGGCTAAAATGGCAATTAAGCCTTTAACAAAGAATGAGGCGACAAATGCATAAAAATCTTGATTTTTATGCATAAGTAATATATTAAATTATTATTATCATTATTTATTTATGGTTTTATATTAGATATTTATTATTATTATTAAATTGATATTATATTATGAGCATAAGTAATATATTAAATTATTATTATCATTATTTATTATTATGGTTTTATATTAAATATTTATTATTATTAAACTGATATTATATTATGAAATAAATTAAAAGAAAGATAAATGTATGGTGATTAAATTATACAAGTGTAATGCATATATTTATACATTAGTAATAAATTTATTTAATTACTTTTTACTTAAGTAAATAGATTTTTGTTATATTAAAATACTAAATTATATAAAACAAATAAATTAAATTAAATCAAGACAAGTGTAGGGTGATGATAATGTACATTTGTAATACATATATTGTTCATTAAATAGATATTTGTTATAACTGAAAAATAAATAAAACATAAATGAAATAAGGAAGGAAAGAAGAAAGAAACAGAAGCTAATTTGAAACAGAGCAGGAAAAAGAAAGAAAGAAAAGAAAAAGGAGAAACTAAGGTTTTAAAGCTTGGACTTTAATTTGATAAGTCAATTAAATCCTTTTTATTTAATTTTGATGTTTTAGAAGCTTTAGAACAAAGTTTTGTTGAAATTAAGTTGAAGTTCTGGAAGTTCTTAGGTTTTTGAACATAATTCATGTTGAACAAAATGATGAATTAGGGGTTTAATTGATAGAATTTCTAGTTAGAATTGGTAGAGGGATTAAATTGTAAAAGAAGCTATAAGTTTTGTGTTAGAGGGACTAAATTGAAAGAAATTTGAATTTAGGGTTTTAATATGAACATTGGATAGTCAAGTTGATTATGGCAAGAGATTAAGTAGAAATGAAGTGTGAATTGAGTTAGAAAAATTAAATGAGTTTAGTTAGGATCAAATTGAAATTAAGATAGAAATTCAATTATTTAATATAAATTGGTGTTGTATTAATAGTGAAAAATTATCTTTATTTTTCATAGCTAATAAAGAACCCGAGGTATCGGCACAGAAAGGAAAAGAGAAGATCATCGAGGAGTAATCGTGAATTTCGGGTTTGTATTACTATAATTCAAACTACTATTTAGTTAATGTTATATTTAAATTCTTATATATGGTAAGTAAATTATAAGGTAAGTATTACTATTGACATGAATGAAATTGAGATAAAGTATGAATATGTTTGAGTATTTAAATTGTTTATTGATTAGAAAGTGGAAAAATGTATTAAATTGAATTGTGATTAAATTGAAAGGTGTGTTTTGAATTGAAATGAGATTAAATTGAGAAATGATTTGAATACCCTATTAACTAGTCGGGCTGAGTTGGATATAATTGGCATGCCATAGGATTTGGAAAAGTTCAGGGGACTTTTCGGCTTGGCCGAGGAGATACTGATGTTACTTTATTTCTTCGGATTATCCTAAGAGGCATTTAATGCCTTTCTGGTATGTTTGGGAGGATTATTTATTCTGGTTTGTTTGGGAGGATTATTTATTCTGGTGTGTTTGGTTGGAATCCGTATATCCGTCAAAGTCCGAGTGTTGTTAATAGGGGTAATTTAATGAAATAAGAAAAATGAATAAATCTTGATTTGAATGAGTTGATGGAAGAAATGAGATAGTGAAATTATGAATCGAAATGTGAAGTGAGAATGAGATATGAGATTTGAAAGCATGAACTTAAGGTTCATGAATTGATCAAAAATGCAAATTGCTGATAGATTATTATAAATGAAATATTAAATTGATTGTAAAAATTTGTTATGATTTTTTATATTACAAGTTGATGTTATAATTTATTAATGTTATATAATTTGAATTATGGTAATACCACTGAGTATAGACATACTCAGCGTACGGTTGTTCCCGTACACAGGTCAGTAGAAGTCAAAGGTCCCGGTTTAACATCCAGATCAATCCCGACTTCAGCACAACTTTGGTGATGTACTTTTCTTTTTTGGTAAATATGACATGTACCTAGGTTATATACATGGATCATATGATTTTGGTTATAAAATATGGATGGTTTGTAATGTTTTGAACTTAGCCTAAGTGAAATGGTAAAGAGTATAATATAAAATTTGGTATTAAGTTTGAACAGAAAATGAATGAAGTTATTAGAAAACTTTGAATTATTTTATGAATGTTTAATTATTAAATTATTGTGTTAATGAATTGGTTATGGTTTAGGTGTATTTAAGTATAACTTGTTTTGGTTGTGCCGTTGGTTTTAGATTGGTTGTGGTTTGAAATTGCAGGGAATATTAGATGTTTATAAAGGGGTTATATTGAGTTCACACAAAAAAAATTACGAAAAATTTTCGGAGCATCCAATCAAGTCCCAATTCACTTCTAATTCGTAATTTGGGCCTCGAGGGTCCATGAAAAGGACTCAATGAGTATATTATATTATAAACACTAATAAAATTGTATAATATTCATAAGTTGTCAGTAATGTTTGGTAATGCTCTATAACCCTGTTCCGATGACGATTTAGGGTTAGGGGATGTTATAGTTGTTGATATCAGAGTTATTCAGGTTTAGCCGATTCTCGGGCTAAATCGAGCTCGAAAATGAGTCTAAAGGTACATGCCACTATTGATTCGAAACTGAGTCGGGATTTGGATGCTGACCTATTTGTTTATTTCTGTTTTATAGATTAAAGATGTCAGATGAACGAATAGATGATACTGATCAAGAGATGTATATCGGAGATGAATAATCATACGGATTAGATGAAACTGAATCAGTAACATCTAGTATAAATCTGATGAGAAATCAACCCCCTAGAGTAGATAGGGGAAATGTTAGAGATAGGAATGATTCTGATTTATTAAGAGCAATTGCTGATGCCTTACTAAGAGTAGCGGGAACTACTTCTGCTACAACATTCGTACCTATTCCGAGACGGGCCCCAATAAAAGAATTAAGAAAATACGGTGCCACTGAATTCTTGGGTCTGAAAGGAGTCGGTCCATCCACAGCAGAGAATTGCATGGAATCAACTAAAAGAGTTCTGCAACAACTGTAATGTACCCCCCGAGAATGTCTAATTTGTGCTGTTTCTCTACTGCAATGTGAAGCTTATTTGTGGTGGGAATTTGTAATTCGACATCTGCCAACATAACAGGTAGCATGGGATCTGTTTCAGAAAGAATTCCAGAAAAAATATGTCGAGGAATTATATATTGAAGACAAAAAGCAAGAATTTTTTATGTTGAAACAAGGTGATCTATCAGTGGTAGACTATGAACAAGGATTTTCTAGACTCAGCCGATATGCTTCAGAGTTTATACCAACAGAGGCCGACAGTTGTAAGTGGTTTCTACAGGGTTTAAGAGATGAAATCAGAGTACAGTTTGTATCCCATCGAATCACAGAATTTGTAGATTTGGTTGAACGGGCAAAAATGGTAGAGCAAGTTTTGGGATTAGATAAAAAGTCGGAAATAGATATATCTGTAATATCTCGAAAATTTTTACAGTAAGATATTATCTTTGATATAGTAAAATAAGGAAATAAAGCGACAAAAAAGGAAATTTTGAAGTTATGACAATATTGGGAAGTATATTATGATATATTAATTCAAGAAAGGATTAAATGGAAAAAGTGAGAAAAATTTTGTTGCCTAAGAGTAAATACTCAAAACTTGAGGGGTTAAAGTGTAAATATGAAAAAGTTGAAGGACCAATAATGCAAATATTTTAAGGGTGGAATGATCTAGAAACTAAAGAAAATGGATGAATTAGGACCAAATTGAATAGGTAAAGAATTATGAGGGACTAAATTGTAATTTTACCAAATTATGTGATGATTCAAGGATGGGATTTCAAAATATCACAAAGGGCAAAATGGTCAATTGGAAGAGAGAAAAATCTAGAAAGTAATGATGATGTTGATGATATTTTATAATTATTTAATTAGATAAATATTATTTTATTAATATTTTAATGAGATATTTTATTATTATTTATTTAGTATAAAAAGAAGGAAAGATGAATAATTCCTACCATCTTTCCCATGCAACAATGTGAGAAGAAGAGAAAAAGAAAGAAAGTTTTGCTTTCTTTACAATTTGGTCCTTTCACAAAAAATCCACCATTTTCACTTAGAATTCAAAAGAATTTCCATAGCCATCAAGAGAGAAAGATGACAAGGAGACTATGGGGAGCTAGAATATCAAGTTCGATTCAAGAAATAGAAGATGAAGGAGAGAGAAAATTAAGTTAAAGATTGAAATCAATAAGACAAGGTAAGAACATCAAGATTTTAATATATTTTTAAGTTTGATATTGTTGAAAAAGCATGGAAATGATGTTAAGATAGAGTTTTCTTATATAATTTTTTATGTTCTTGATATGTTAGTGAAGGAAAATAAGAGAAATTGATGGGAAATATTGTAGAGAAAGGAAATAAAGGTGTTGCAAACTTGGTAATTAACATTTTGCACTAGAACAGTTTTGGACAGCAGCAGTACTCTAACTTTGAAAAATCACCAAAAATTGTGGAAATCTAATTAGAGGATGAATAAAATATTAAATTAAATATTTTTGAGTCTAGTGTTTCATAGAAGAAGTGGTGTAAGCAATGGACTTGTAAATTTTGAGTTATAGTAAATTTTGTGAGACAATGTCAGAATGATTTCGGGTTCCCCTATTCTGACTTTAGAAAATCATTAAAAATTGTATAAAAATATTTGTGGGTTTAAATTTATATTTTTAAATTTTTAATGAGCCTATTTTTAATAGAAACAAATGGGAACATCATCCAAATCCCGTACTAAGAGATAATTAATTTTTAGTAAAGAAAGGAAGAAGCTGTCAAATAGCAGAACAGAGTCAAATTTGAAGATTTTACTGTACTTATTGGCTGAGCTATAAATTCTGAAATTTTTATGGTAGAAAAATATTTGAGTCTAGTTTCTAAAACATCAAGCGGATCTTAAATTGGAATTCTTTAGCTCAAGATATAAATAATTTAGTGACTATGACTCAAATGGACAACTTTGAATAAATTTATAAGTAAATAGTGAAATCATAGATAATGTAATATAAATTAAAGATGTGGAATGGAGAGCAGGAGGAGAAAAATATATATGAATATTCAGCTAACATCACTAATTTGCATGTTTTAGGTTCAGGGACTAAATTGAATAAAAGTAAAACTTTATGGGCAATTTTGTAAAAATGTTAGAAATGAACAAATTGCATGAAATGGATTATTTTATTATTTAAATTACAAAATTGAATGAAATTATTAATTTAGATCAAGATCGGGTGAAAACATGTTTTAGGGATTAAATTGAAAAGTGTTGAAATCATGGAAAATTCTGATATTTCATAGAATTCATGGACTGTTATCAATATATATGAGAATAATTAGGCTTGAAACAAGGATTAAATTACAAGAATTTTATTTTTCTGAGCCTAAGGATGAAATCGTTATTAATTAAAAGCTTAGGGGCAAAATGGTAATTTTATCTAGAGTATTAATTGAATGTATCAGAATATGAAATGAATGAAAATGATGATAAAATTTATTTATAAAGATCTGGGTGACTCAAATACGAGACTTGAACGTGGAAAAGAAAAGATATCGGATTAGCGAAATTATAAACAAGAACAAGTAATAAGGTAAGTTCGTGCAACTTGAATTGAATTCTTGAATGCTTGAATTGTATATTTATGTGACATGAATGTGAATTGAATGTTTAATGTATGATAATAGATGAAATGTTGATAATACTTGATAAAAAGAGAAATAAATCCCGGGTAGATGGAATGGAATTCGATGGATCACTGAAAAGGATTTGACGGTAAAAAGGATCTAGCCCGGACGGGTGATCCTGGTATTAGCCCTCTCAAAGAATATGTGTGAAAAGGATCTAGCCCAGACGGGTGATCCTGATATATGCCCTCCCGAAGAATATGTGTGAAAAGGATCTAGCCGAGACGGGTGATCCTGATATAAGCCCTCTCGAAGAATATGTGTGAAAAGGATTTAACCCGGACAGGTAATCCGAAGTAAATGTGAATCTGGATTTAGCCTGGATTGGTAATCCAAACAAAGTTCTATAGAGTATTTGTCATTGTAGGGGATTTAGCCTGGATTGGTAATCCCGCTGTTAGAAATGAGGTTCGCAGGAGTGTGCTCTCTTACAAGGGATTTAGCCTGGACTGGTAATCTTGCTGTAAGAAATGAGGTTCGCGGGAGTGTGCTCTCTTATAGGGGATTTAGCCTGGACTGGTAATCCCGCTGTAAGAAATGAGGTTCACGGGAGTATGCTCTCTGAAAAGGACTTATGTATATATATGTACGAATTGACGGTTAATGAGATTGTACACTATAAGTGTATTACTAGAAATCCATCGAAATTCCGAAAAATTCAACGAGATAAATATAGAAAATGGTAAGTACTTGAAATCATGAAATTAAACTTGAAATATATAGAAATGATAATTATTTGATATATTAAAACATGACATGGAAAATACATGTATATAAAACTTGTCTGATAATTATGCATATTCAAGATTATGAACTGCTACTGGAATAAATATACACTAAACTCATGAAAATGATGGTACATGAAATATTGTCATAATGAATTGAATAATTTATATTTATGAAGAAACAGCAAGAGAATGATATGTATCATGACATGTAAATATGAGACTATCTTTGATACGTTGATACAAGGAAAATTATGTATATTAAGACGAGAAAAAAATTCAAGTGAGACATGTCGAGAAAATAAGTTTGTCAATATTAAAGTACGCTAACCAATGTTGTTGCTTGAAGTTTAGGCAAGTGCCAAATTGCTGGTGAATGGTAATATGTTTAATTATAAGGTGCACTGAAATGGTAAGTGATTAGATGAAAATATAATTGAGCTTATGAAAGAGTGGAAAGGTTTCAATTATGCAATTTCTTATGAAATGATTTGTTATGTGATACGGCCGTATGAATCTTGCACCTAATTCGAAAATAAAAATTAATTACATAACCTAGGGACACGGGCGTGTTGAGCCACACAGCCTGGAGCGAGGTAAATCACATGGGCGTGTTGGCCACACAGCCTGATCACACAGGCGTGTCCTTAAACCACATAGACGTGCGACCTCTGTAGTTGAGAAAAATTTTAAGATTTTGCGAAAAATTTCCTATGATCCCAATTTAATCCCAGTTGGTTCCTAATGTATGTTTTGGGCTTCGAGGGCCCAATAAAGAAACGTTATAATTATTTTCATAATATGAATAATAAATGACTCGGAATTATTTGAAAATGTTCAGTAAACTCCGGTAATGCCTCATACCCTGTTCCGGCAACGGATACGAGTGGGGGTGTTAAAAGATCGACCGGGAAACGAGCTGGAACTAATAGTTCTAATCTTTTACAAAAAGATCCAGAGAATCCAGAGGTGATTGGAAGCCGAGTTTTAGATTGGACCGAGGAAGTAGAAGCCGGGGAAAGCAGATTACGGTTTCTACTGGCAGTGTTAGAGGGCCTTCACGAGACATTGATATCCCGAATTGCGAGCATTGTGGGAAAAAAATCTAGGTGAATGTTGGAAAATAACCAGATGATGTTTTCGATGTGGGTCCACAGATCATTTCATCAGAGACTGCCCGAAAGGAGAAAATATTGCACTTGCAACATTACAGAGATCAGTGTCTACTGCCCAAGGCAGAGGTTTGGGCAGAGGTGGTTCTGTATCCAGAAGTGGAGGCGTACGAAGGTTGTTACTTTGGATATTGTTATGGGGTTGCCACTGCCAGCAAGTAAAAAAGAATGCCATCTGGGTAATTGTTGATCGACTCACAAAATCAGCTCATTTTATAGTAATTAGAACTGACTGGTCACTGCAGAAGCTTGCTGAACTTTATATTTCGGACATTGTGAGATTACATGGTATTTCTGTATCTATTATTTCAGACCGGGATCCACGATTTACATCGAGATTTTAGAGGCAATTACATGATTCTCTGGGTACTCGGCTCAATTTCAACACTGTATTTTATCCGCAAACTGACGGACAGTCTGAGCAGGTAATTCAAATTCTAGAAGACATGTTGAGAGCTTGTATTATTGACTTTGAATCAGGTTAGGAACGTTATTTACCATTAGCTGAATTTGTTTATAATAATAGTTTCCAATCTAGCATTCAAATGGCCCCGTATGAAGCTCTATCTGGTCGAAGGTGTAGATCGCCAGTATGTTGGACAGAATTAAATGAAAGAAAAGTAATTGGACAGGAGTTAATTCAGGAGACAGAGGAAATGGTTAAAAAGATTAAAGATAGACTGAAAACAACCTTCGATAGACAGAAATCTTATGCAGATTTGAAACGATGAGATATAGAGTATTCCGTTGGTGATAAGGTATTCCTTAAAGTATCGCCTTGGAAGAAAGTTTTGAGATTTGGCCGGAAAGGAAAATTAAGTCCTCGTTATATCGGGCCGTATGAAATAGTAAAAAGAATCGGACCAGTTGCTTATCGACTAGCTTTACCTCCAAAGTTACAAAAGATTCACAATGTTTTTCATGTTTCTATGCTTCGGAGATACAAATCGTATCCTTCCCATATTGTTCCCACTGAAGACATCAAAATTCGACCGGATCTGTCTTATGAAAAAGAGCTAGTGCAATTATTAGCTAGAGAAGTAAAGGAGTTGAGAAACAAACGGGTTCCTTTAGTGAAAGTGTTATGGAGAAGTCACAGTACTGAGGAAGCAACTTAGGAACCGGAAGAAACAATGAGAGTGTAATATCCTCATCTCTTCTCAGGTAAATTTCGAGGACGAAATTTATTAAGGGGGGAGAAATGTAATGACCCAAAATTCAAGGGCATCGGAAAAGTACATTATCGGGCCTCCGTCTTAGTAAACCGAGTTCATAAATAATTATTAGAAATATTTATGAGTCTAGTGGTGTGTCTAATTAGGTTTTTATTAAGTGAATTTAGCTTAATTAAGAGTAATTAGCAAAAAAGACTAAAGTGAAAAAAGGGTAAAAGTCTAATTATAGATTGAAAGAAAATAAAAGGGGCTAAAATGACAATTAAGCCATTAACAAAGAATGAGGCGACAAATGCATAAAAATCTTGATTTTTGCATAAGTAATATATTAAATTATTATTATCATTATTTATTTATGATTTTATATTAGATATTTATTATTATTATTAAATTGATATTATATTATGAAATAAATTAAAATAGAGACAAATGTATGGTGATTAAATTATACAAGTGTAATGCATATATTTATACATTAGTAATAAATTTATTTAATTACTTTTTACTTAAGTAAATAGATTTTTGTTATATTAAAATATTAAGTTATATAAAACAAATAAAATAAATTAAATCAAGATAAGTGTAGGGTGATGATAATATACATTTGTAATACATATATTGTTTATTAAATATGTCATAATCATTTTTTGACAAAACGGGAATCGACTTGGGTTTTGAAAATAAAAAAACGGGAGTCGCCACCGATCTTTTATTAGGTGTGATCGGATCACCTTTGTTTTAATAAAACATTTTGATTTACAAAAACAGTGTTTTTGGTCTACGAAAATTTGAGAAAACGAGTTCGGGAGTCGGTTACGTGCGAGGAAGGGTTAGCACCCTCGTCACGCCCAAAATTGGTACCAAATTGATTGATGTTGTCCTAATGTTGGAAACTCGAAAATATCTAGAGTAGAAAAAGTTATTAAATCTGAATTGAACCTCAAGATTAACTCGTTTCAAAGAAATAAAAGTATCATACCCAGCACGTTAGGATACAACACATTTATACTCTGACACCGAGATCATCTTTGATCTTCAAAGCATATAAAAAGGGTATTTGGTTATTTAGTTGAACAAAAAAATCGACACCCAGCATGTTAGGATGTGATCTTTCGAACTTCTAAACACCTGAATATTGCCTTTGTTTTTTCAAAATGCGCGATTTTACAATTGGCTCAAGATGCATTTTATTGAATTACTACTTGATAACAGGTAATGAAAATATAATATTGAGCATGGAATGATAATATAAATGAATTTTAAAGTAAATACACGAGTGATTCAATTTAAAATAATGTACAAAATAACATAGGTTATTCTACTAAAATTACATATATGAAATAAAGCCAAATATGAATGATGTATATGAAAATAATAATATATGAAAGTTTTCGAAATAAATTAACAATAAGAAAGAGACTTAAAGGAATTAAGTTAGAAAAAAAAATAGAATTAAAATATATATAAATAGATTTAAAAGAAAATATGTACATAAAGTAATATGAAATTGATAATGCACATAGAATAAAACTAGTCTTACCATAAACTATATATATATATATGTAAGGGTTTTAAAAAATGAAAATAGGTATGAAATATATACATAATAGATTCAAAAGAAAAGAAAACATATATATATATATAAATAACATGAAATCAGCAGTATATACATAAAACAAGATAGCTTAATATAAATAAAGTATATATATAAAAGTAATAATACATAATGGTGTTTAAAATGAACATCGTATAGAACTTTAAAACAAAGAATATTCATAAAATAGATTTAAAAAAACTGAACTTAAGTAGAAAAGGGCTTGATTAAGATCAAAACAAAAATCAAAGGATAATTTACAAACAAATAAAGCTATTAAAACAACACTAAGGACTGAAATATAACGCGCGTCAACGAAGGGGGATCAAAAATGAAAATACCCCAGTTCCTAAAACGCGGCGTTCAAAGAGGATCAAAACGACAGAAATAACAAAAAAAGGGGTTAGTTTAGAAATATATGAAAAAGAAGCCAGATGAAATTTAAATAAAGAAATGAAACAGGAGGGCTTGACCCGCAAATATCCCACTAAGGCGAAACACGCGGATCCCCCGGTATATGGATCGGGTTGAATCGGGCAAGGTTGAAACGGCACCGTTTTAGAGCCACTGAAACAGGCCCCAAACAGTGTCGTTTCATGCGTGTGAATAAAACCAAAAATTAAAGCCCAATCCCTAGTCATTTTGTAATTTAAACCAGAAAAAAAAAGAACCCTAGAACTCTCCTAATCTGCTGCCTCCAAAAACGAAAAGAAAAAAAAAAGGATTCCGGACCCTTTTCTTTCAGGTGCGCTGCAATGACGAGAACTCCTCCGCTCGACCATCAGAGCATCACCGTACACAGTGCTCGATGGCGCACGGAGGTCCAAGGGAGGCCCTTTCGTCCAGGCCTTGAAGCCTCGCCCTTCAGCACACGCCCGCATCTGAGCCCCGATCGCGACGGAGGAGATACGGACGGGACCTTACAAAGGTAATTTCTCTTTTCCTTTATACCCTTTTTATTCCGTTGCAAAAATAGAAAAGGCTAAAAAAACATAAAGGTAGCAGTAGTAAGAAAACAAAAATGAGAGACCCCAAAATCAACCTTTTTCTTTGCTTTTTGTTCTTTGATTGATTGTCCCAGAAGTAGTTTTTTGTTTTACCATGGTTTTCTGATTGCTGGGTGTTCATAAAAACCGAGGCCAACCCCCCTGACATCAATTTTAAAAGGCTTTATAGCCAAGTACACCATGCTTTTCACTATTAAACTATTTTGCTCCATACTCTGTTGCTTTTGTTTTCTGTCTGCAGGGTTTGGATGAAGCAGGGGACGATGGAGGCCGAGGCGCCTAGGGGAACTCCAATCGTCCAGAGGCGTGGGCGTGGGAACCGATGCGTGGGAAGCTGAAGTGGTGCAGGCGTGCGTGTGGGCAGTGACCGAGGCGGTTGCTAGTGGGTTGCGGCGCAATGGGCAGAAACCCTAGGGTTCTAACTTTTTTAAGATTTTGGGCCAATTGGGCCTCTGTTAATTCGGGCTAACAGGTTAGGTTTAGTGGGTTGCTGTAATTGGGTTTTAGGTTTTCAGAATTTGGGCTTGAGTTTGGATTAGCCGATTGGGTTAGATGGGTTTAGTTTCCGGGTTTGGTTTTTTGGCCCTTGTAATTGGGCTCGGGTCTTTGTATATTTGTTTGTTTAAAATGGTTTTTTTTGGTTTGTACATGGACTATTAATCTGGACATTTATTTTGATTTGTAATTGGTTTTTGGACTGATTTATTATTATTTGTTTTGGCTTTTTCGGGTTTGAGTTGGTTTAATGGGTTTTATTATTCTGATGGGCCCGGGTTCGATTTTTAGTAGAGGACCCGGGCAAAATTTGGTTATTACAAAATAGATATTTGTTATAATATTATATAATTATTATTAAACTAAAAAATAAATAAAACATAAATGAAATAAGGAAGGAAAGAAGAAAGAAACAGAAGCTAATTTGAAACATAGTAGGAAAAAGAAATAAAGAAAAGAAAAAAAGAGAAACTAAGGTTTTAAAGTTTGGAGTTTAATTTGGTAAGTCAATTAAGTCATTTTTATTTAATTTTGATGTTTTAGAAGCTTTAGAACAAAATTTTGTTGAAATTAAGTTGAAGTTTTGGAAGTTCTTAGGTTTTTGAACATAATTCATGTTGAACAAAATGATGAATTAGGAGTTTAATTGATAGAATTTCTAATTAGAATTGATAGAGGGATTAAATTGTAAAAGAAGCTATAAGTTTTGTGTTAGAGGGACTAAATTGAAAGAAATTTGAATTTAGGGTTTTAATATGAACATTGGATAGTCAAGTTGAATATGGCAAGAGATTAAGTAGAAATGAAGTGTGAATTGAGTTAGAAAAAGTAAATGAGTTCAGTTAGGATCAAATTGAAATTAAGATAGAAATTTAATTATTTAATATAAATTGGTGCTGTATTAATAGTGAAAAATTATCTTAATTTTTCGTAGCTAAAAAAGAACCCGAGGCATCGACGTAGAAAGGAAAAGAGAAGATCATCGAGGAGTAATCGCGAATTTCGGGTTTGTATTATTATAATTCAAACTACTATTTAGTTAATGTCATATTTAAATTCTTATGTATGGTAAGTAAATTATAAGGTAAGTATTACTACTAACATGAATGAAATTGAGATAAAGTATGAATATGTTTGAGTATTTGAATTGTTTATTGATTAGAAAGTGGAAAAATGTATTAAATTGAAAGCTGTGTTTTGAATTGAAATGAGATTGAATTGAGAAATGATTTGAATACCCTATTAACTAGTCGGGCTGAGTCGGATATAGTTGGCATGCCATAGGATTTGGAAGAGTTCAGGTGACTTTTCGGCTTGGCCGAGGAGATACTGATGTTACTTTATTTCTTCGGATTATCCTAAGAGACATTTAATGCCTTTCTGGTGTGTTTGGGAGGATTATTTATTCTAGTGTGTTTGGTTGGAATCCGTGTATCCGTCAAAGTCCGAGTGTTGTTAATAGGTGTAATTTAATGAAATAAGAAAATGAATAAATCTTGATTTGAATGAGTTGATGGAAGAAATGAGATAGTGAAATTATGAATCGAAATGTGAAGTGTGAATGAGATATGAGATTTGGAAGCATGAACTTAAGATTCATGAATTGATCAAAAATGCAAATTGTTGATAGACTATTATAAATGAAATATTAAATTGATTGTAAAATTTATTCTTGTGATTTTCTATATTGCAAGTTGATGTTATAATTTATTAATGTTATATAATTTGAATTATGGTAATACCACTGAGTATAGACATACTCAGTGTATGGTTGTTCCCGTACACAGGTCAGTAGAAGTCAAAGGTCCCGGTTCAACATTCAGATCAATCCCGACTTCAGCACAACTTTGGTGATGTACTTTTCTTTTTTGGTAAATGTGACATGTACCTAGGTTATATACATGGGTCATATGATTTTGGTTATAAAGTATGGATGGTTTGTAATGTTTTGAACTTAGCCTAAGTGAAATGGTAAAGAGTATACTATAAAATTTGGTATTAAGTTTGAACAGAAAATGAATGAAGTTATTAGAAAACTTTGAATTATTTTATGAATGTTTAATTATTAAATTATTGTGTTAATGAATTGGTTATGGTTTAGGTGTATTTAAGTATAAATCGTTTTGGTTGTGCCATTGGTTTTAGATTGGTTGTGGTTTGAAATTGCAGGGAATGTTAGATGTTTATAAAGGGGTTACATTGAGTTCACACAAAAAAAAAATTACGAAAAATTTTTGGAGCATCCGATCAAGTCCCGATTCACTTCTAATTCGTAATTTGGGCCTCGAGGGTCCATGAAAGGGACTTAATGAATATATTATATTATAAATGCTAATAAAATTGTATAATATTCGTAAGTTGTCCGTAATGTCTGGTAATGCTCTGTAACCCTGTTTTAGTGACTATTTAGGGTTAGGGGGTGTTACACATGTGGCTATAATTATGAGGATATCCTTCATATGCTTCGGGATTGCACAACGGCAAGGGCGATCTGGATGCAGCTAATCCCTACAGGTAAACAATCAGTTTTTTTTTGCAGGGTCTCTTCACGAATGGACGGAACTTAATTTACGAAATCAGCAAGCCATAAAGCTAGTGGGTGGAGTCAATTGGCCTTGTCTGTTCGGGATTATCATTTGGCGCATGTGGAAAAAACAGAATCTACGCACATTTCAAGGTCTTTCTTGGTGTACCGATGAGGTTATCAAAGCCTCCTTATGTTGGGAATGCAATATGTTTTGGTGTTTGGATTGCAAGACACTAAACGCTCTAGGAAGGATTTCATTCCTGTTTCTTCGGATGGTTGGGTCTATTTGAACACAGATGGTTTGGTCAAATATGAGGATATGTTTGCTACAGCTGGAGGGCTTTTGCGAGATCATAAGGGAACTTGGATTGTTGGCTTCACAAGGTATTTAGGAAATTGTGAAGTTATTAATTCAGAATTATGAGGCATTCTAGATGGGTTGCAAATTGTCCTTGATCGTGGCTTTTGGAAAGTTCTCATCCGGACAGACAACCTTGAAGCGGTCAACCTCATTCATGAAGGAGTTCGTGAAGGTTCTAATTCTACTTTAGTTACGAGAATTCTTTTGTTGTTGAAGCTTCTGAGTCATTGGAATCTTCAACATATTCCAAGAGAAAAGAATGAAATTGTAGATAAGATAGTCAAGCTTAGGAGAGATAGGGAACCGGGGTTGCGATTAGTTTATAAGAATTATGTATTGAGTTTTCTTAATGTTTGATTTTTGAGTTGTAATTTCTTTTTTCACCAAAAAAAAAAAGATGTATTTCTATAAATATCATATGATATTCTAATCAAATAGCGCTTAAGTAAAATCACTAAAAAAAAAAAAACAAAGATTGTTAGGTTAGATATTTGTCAAAAAGAAAGGGATATTGGAAAATAATAACTCTTTAAAAAAAGAAATATCGAGTGATATTTAAATAACGACGACACTAGAAAGAGATAAAAGATTATATTAATTGATGATGAGATACATATAAAGTAGGAAGCCTTACTTGGAAAATAAATTAAATGTCAATGTAGTTTTTCCACACTGCATGATTCTCAATTTCAATGGCTATATCTTTTATTTTCTCAACCATCATTGTTTTGTTAAAATTGACAAAACCATATATATAAATTAGAATTTGTCATGTCAGATTACTAAAAGTAAAATTAAATGTGGAAATGTACTTGAATTCATTGTCGGAGATTACCCAAAAGGTTTTGATTTTCCAAAAAAATAGCTTTTCTTTTAGTATAACTCTTTGACGGTGATGGAAAAGATTTACGTGATAACCCTATTTCTTGGAAACCACTACCTTTTTAAATAACTGATTATTAAATCAATTTTGGGTATTTATAATTTGGCACATTGTAACATCCTGAATTTTTGGGCCTATGCATTTAATGGGTGAACATGTGTAATGAGTTAATTTAAGTGTTATGAGTCCAAATTGGGCTCAGGCTTAGGCAGAGGCCTTGGTTAAAATTATCTATTTGGGCATTATAGGGTTTAAAAGGTAGTATCTGTGTTTAAAATATCAAAACGGGCTTGTGGCCCAGTGGTCAATGGCGCCACTTAGGGAGCAAGGAGGTGACGCCACACAAGGGAGTAAGGGGCCCAAATTTAAGTTTCATGGAACCCAAATCTTTTAATTTAAGTTAGCTAATTTTCGGCATTAGGGTTAGGTGGAGTGGACGGCAACAAGGCTCAAAAATAGGAGGATTTATGTGAATAGGATAATGTAGATATTATAGTTGATAATATGGAAGATAAAAGGAGAAAAGATAGGAGCTATCTGCAAGGCTAGGTTGTTGGCCGAAATTCCATTACCTAGAGGAGTGAAGAAATCGGTTTCTTTATGGCAAAGGGGTACCGAATTTTCCCTTTTTATTTGCTTAATTTTTAGTTATCAGGAAGGGCACTTTCGGTTTTTGATAGGTAAGTGCCGAAATTTCTATAAATAGGGGGGTAGCTCATCAATTCCGGCATTTAAACCCTACTCTTTTCTTCATTCTCTGTGCCGAAATTCTCAGTCTCTCCCTCTGCAATTTCGTTTAACTTTCTTTCAAAAAGCCGAAAACTTTCTTAAGCCATCTTTCTCTTCTTTCTTCTAAAAGCCGAAACCTCATAATCCTTTTTCTACATTCTTGTCTTTTGATCTTTGCTAAAGCCGAACCTACCTCTGGTCTGCCGAAATTCTCTTTTCTTCTTCCTACCGATTTCTTCATTAAAAGCCGAATCACCATAGACTTCTTTGAATCATCTTCTCTTCCTGATTTTCGCAAAAAGCCGGAACCCTCTGGGAGTAGCCGAATCTTCTCTAGCAAGGTGAGTGTCGACTTTGTTATTCCTTAATATCTCTTTTGGTTTTTGGAAGACAAAGTCGAAAAGCTAATGGTTTAATGGTTCTATGTATTCTCTTGTTGGGCGACATTCGGGAATTGAAGTAGATCTCTTAAATCTAAAAGCCGGAAACACTAGTCCCTGAATCTCATATCACTTTTCGGGATTTCAAGGTAAGGATTTCAATTCTCCTTAAGATGATCAACCGTTTTCTTTTCGTTAGTTGTGCCTTAACCTAATGTTTTGTTACCGGCTTCTGAACAACACCTTAGGCAGATAGTAGTAGTGTTGGCTACGGATAACGTTGACTTAGAGGGTCTCGTTGTAACGGTAATCAGGTGTGTAGATCTCTAACGCACTAATTAAACTGTATTATGTATGTTATGGGCTAAAAGCCGAAAAAAGGCTGAATAGTAATCTGAACTAAATATATGTTATGGGCTAAAAGCCGGAAAAAGGCTGTATAGACAGTCGGATTACCCAAAAAGGGTAGGCAAGGGATGCCAGGTACGTAATCATAGAAATTTCTCTATGTGTATCGATGTATGCGATAAACTGAAATCTCTTAGGTAATACATTGCTTGATTTTGCATGTATGTATGCATGGGATGGGATGGATATGATGAAGGGGAAGAAGGTCGCATAGCGATCGGTGGCTTTGCCACATAGGTCACATAGTGATCGGTCTTTATGACAGGCAGCTCAGCTGTTGAAATGCTACGATGTATTATTAAGGTCGCATGGCGATTGGTGGCTTTGCCACATAGGTCACACAGTGATCGGTCTTTAAGACAGGCAGCACAGCTGTTGATATGGTGTGTAGCGGTTGGCGGGTTGATTGTAGAAATCCCCAAGGTGTGATGGTTGGTACGGGTTGGTGTGTAGAGGATGGATTTCTAGGTTTGGGTTGTGCCATTCATCATTTATTATTTATCATGTAATTATGATTGTTGTCATTGTGTATGGGCAAAGGCCCATAATGTGTTTGTGGGCCCAAGCCTTTTTTGTGTTTTCGGGGTTTGCACACTGAGTCTTGGTGACTCACCCTATTATTTTTTCTACTCTTTCAGATGAGCAATAGATCGTGGACATGGGAGCCGAGACGGACTCGAGGGGCCATCAATTTTTATCGCTATAGATTATTTTCGGTTTTCTTTAAGTTTCTTTTATTTATTATTTTGGGAATATTTATGTAATAAGGCCCCATAGTTTATACTCATCTAAGTAGTTTTTATTATTTGCAACTCCTGAAATTATGTCAAAGGTTTAATTATACGGAATGATAATAATACAAAGTTTTCTTTTCAAATGTCACTTATTTATTCAAATATTGTCTAATTAACTTACGATTTCCAAAACCAACAAAGAAAAAGTTTTCAATGTACAACCCGTAGCATGCCAGATCTGGTTGAAACTTATGGGCCGGGTTTGGGGTGTTATACACATCATCAAATTATAAATACAACTAATGCTATCTACATATTATTTCCATAACACTTTAATACCTAGGTTACTTAACTTTGTATCACAGGATTATACATTTTAGTATTTTTTTTTTCAATCTTACTCTTATTACCTTTCTGTATAGTTTTGAAAAAGGATTATATTATTTTTTAATAATTTTATGTTTGATTTATATTATTTGGAGGAACTAAAGTTAGAA
Organism: Gossypium australe; assembly: GCA_005393395.2. Taxonomy (NCBI): domain Eukaryota; kingdom Viridiplantae; phylum Streptophyta; class Magnoliopsida; order Malvales; family Malvaceae; genus Gossypium; species Gossypium australe. The sequence goes on along the minus strand of CM016625.1, from coordinate 108,352,577 downwards.
TAATGACGTTGAGTGATGTTGTGACAAACAAGAATAACTTTTGATTGACAAAGATAATAAATTGAAGAATAAGATGACGATTGAATTATGAGGACAAGGATGATAAATTGAAAAAAGGGAAAGACCATGAGAACATTTAAACATTTTTCTATTATTGGTATTTATTTTTTAATGAAATTAAAATTTAATTGTTTTTAATAATTTGTATTTATTAATTATTTAAATATAATTACTTTAAATTTGTTTAGTTTTAATAATAATTAAAAGATTATTATTTTCCATTTAGATAAATTTTGAACTGAAGTTTGATTTGATTGTATATTTTAAAATTAAAAAATAAATTAATGTTTTGATATTTAATTTAAAAATTAAATAATTCATCAAAAGCATAATTAATAGTTAGTAGTAAGCTCTTTTTGGGGGTTGAATTGCATACATTTTGAAATTATCATAATTTATTGATTTTTGAAATACACTTTATATCTAATTTTAATATGTATACGTATGTAACATTAAAGGACAAATCTATTAACTGTTGCATGAACATAGCAAAAACAAGCGATTTGGAATTTATTAATCGCTACGTCAATAATATTCAACAATGTATTTTATGTACTTAAGGGTACAGTAATCCTTTAAATTTTTTTCAAAAAAATCAATTAAGTTATCCTCCTTTTTTCTCCCATCCATATGCACCATTAAATTGAAAAATACACTTAAATATCTCATTTGGTTGTTAATTTTAACGGTTGACCGTTAAAATGTAACAATTTTATTTTTTGGTTATGTTTGCCACATGGCACACTATGGTTGTGCCATGTGAAAAAAATGTTATTTTGTTTTAAACAAGTAGAAAAATGATATTTTATTTTAAAATTGTTTAAAAAATCATAAAATTTTCAAAAATTAATACAATTCATAAAAACTATAAAATATATAGAAATTTATTAAAATTAATAAATAATTATAGTATTTCAATTTTATGAAATTTTCAATATTTTTATGATTTTATTATATTTTTATCAAAATTAAAATAAAAAATATATTTTTCCTCCACATGGTATAAACGTAGCATGTCACGTGGTAAATATAACTTCAAAAATAAATGAAACCGTTAAAGTTAATAGTCAAATGAGCTAATTGAATGTAATTTTTTTAATTCAAAAGTGCAATTAAGTGTAAAAAAAAGTAAGCCTTTAATTAATCCTTTTGAAAAAGTTTTAGACCTTTACGTACCCTTAAGCGGATTTCATTAGTTAAAAAGCCTAATCAATTCAATTTTTAAGTTGGAAGGTTTAGTTTGGTGCTTTTTTTTGGAATGAACTTGATTAATTTTTTTTAACAAGTTCAAGGTTTTATTTTATTTTATTTTTATTTTAAGTCTTTTTAAATCCCTAACTTTTGATGAAAGTATTGCTTACTTACAAATTCAATTAGTTTAAATAATAACTTAAAATAATAAATAATTTAAATAGTTTACTTTAATATGAATATAAAATATAAAATATAAATAAAATAGTTTTATTGATTTACTTTATTGTTTAAAAAGTTTAAAGTAAATAAATTTATTTATTATTTAAAAATTGAATTGTAAAATTATTTTTATAGGTTAAAATATGTCATAGGTAACTGTACTCTTCACACATTCGGAATTTAATTTCTATATTTTTATTTCTAAGAATTTAGTCTTTTCACTTTTTAGATTTCAAAATTCTGGTCGAGCTGTTAATATTGTTATTTTTTTGTTAAATTGATTAGTGTGACATTTTGAACTTAAAAAAAAAAAAACTCATCTGGCAACAATGTAACTAAAAATGACATTATGATAAACTTAAATTTTAAAAAATAATATTAACAATTTTATCGATTGAATTTGAATTTTGAAAACTAAAAAAAGCAAAAGGACAAAATTTCTAGAAATAAAAGTACAAAGACTAAATTCTAAATTTATAAAAAGTACAAAAACTTATGACATATTTTAACTTTTTTTTATATAATATATATCTAAGAAAAATACCCATAATATATTTAACTTTACCATGTGTAAAAATTAAAATAAATAAATGAATATTTTGACTTTAACATAAACAAGTCTCTAAGTAATTACTTGTCTTTTGAGCCTATTACTTTTTACTTATATTTATTCCAACATATATTAATATATTAGTTTCCCAATAAAATTATTGCTTCAACAAAATCAACTCTTTGAAGCAATTTAAGTTTTAAAAAAATTTGTGGATTGAGTTTTAACTCGATTAGTATGGGTATTGTTGTTAATACAAGGGATGTAGGTTCGAGAGCATTGAAATTCATTATACTACTATTTATGAGTTGAGAGAGATATGAGTAGTTCAAGGAATTGTTCTTCCATTTTTCTATTCTTATTTTATAAGTATGTGGGTTTTCTTTTTAGGGCATAAATTTTGGGGTTTTTTTTTAATGTTTTGGAGTATGCTTCTAATAGAGAAATTATCTTTTAAAATGTTTGAACGTTTTTGGTGATTGACATTAAAGACTCGAGAACTTTTCTCCACAAAAGATATGCCTTTTAGGTCACTGTGTTATCTCTCTGTTTGCCGGTTGCTTTGATTGACTATTACGTGATTGAGGTTGGACTGGGGTGGATTTTAGCTTTATGTCAGTCGAATGTATCGTAAGCTAATGCAGAAGCCAACAGCTTGCTAATCAGTATAGGGAAGGTGGCAATTTCGCAAGGCCCGACTTGTTTTGAGATTATACAGTTCTATTGGCTTTGCCTGTTGGTATCCTGTTTCGAGCCTTGTTTTTTATGGTTTTCTATGTGTTTGCTTTACTGCAACTTTGGTCTTGTTTGCTACATGTTGTAGATATGCTTTGGTGTCTTTTCTTGCTCGTGTTGTAATGTGGGCCTTGCTTTCTTTGGGGTGCTTGCATATACTTCTTTTCATCAATAAAGTCTTCATTTACTGTTAAAAAAAAAAAAAGCTTGATGAATAATTGTTGGGATTTTGGTTTGGGGTTCCTTGTTACCTTCATTTTACATATTTTCTATTTACAAACATGCATAACTTATGCTAGAAAGATCATTAAACAAAATAAGACAATTACTTGTGGGAGCTTCATGCAAAACACAAAGATCTATGTTTGATAAATGTTCGATCTCTAGTAATATTAGTAGTGCCCTAGATAGAATATTGGGTGGACATGTTACATCATCTTCAATTACGCATAACCCTTCTTACGTATTATTTTATTTAGTTTAGGACTTGTAAAATAAATTGTGAGTATAATGTTTTTCTCATTTTTTTTTGACTTACATAATGATTTTAATTATTTTTAAAAACAAGTAATATTTGAATGGAGAGCCTCATTTATGTGATTTTACAGAGTTTAATAGTCTTTTTTTTTTATGAGTAACATTTTATTAAATATATTATTGAAATTATTTTTTGTTTTTAAATATTATTATATGTGGTGTAAGTACTTGTTGAATGTTTAAACATATTTGAGTTATTAAAAGTTAATTGTAGTTGTTGCTTAAAGAAAAAAGATTGTTGTTTAGAGTTTTAAAAAATGAGAGAAAACTGTTGCAAAAAGAGTTAATTTTTCAAATAAATGTTGTGCTTAATCATAAAGAAATGTTGCTTAAATTATCAATGGAAACATTAAACGAAAAAATATTGCTTTTGAGTTTAGACAACGACCATATAATATCGTTATAAATATAAAAAGGTGATGGTTATTCTTTCAAATAGATGTTACATTTAATTATAGAAATTGTGATTTAAAACGAAAATTTTTTTAAGGCAACGATTGCATATTCTTTTTTATAAACGTGCATTAGAAAAAATCGTTATTTAAAAAAAAAAAGTAAAAGTGTTGCTTTTGATTTTAGGTAAGGATGGCATAATGTTGCGATGACTATAAAAATAACTTAAAAAAAAATCAAACAAATTTTTCCTGCAAATCTTAATAACGTGGCCAAAGATGACCCAGAATTAAAAGTAAAAACCCCATAGCACCATCTGTGATGATCTCTCTTCCTTGTATACGTATCCACGTACGTACTAGTCCAAAGGACAATGAGTTACATTCCTGCAATTCACCTTTCATTCTAACGTTAATCTAGCATGGAGAATGAACATGGGTCGGGATATTAAAAGGAAAACACCATTTTTACTTACGTACGTATATACATTGATGAATTACAGGGATGATCAGAGCTTGCAAACGGAGGATGACAATGGTGAAGACAGCGGAGATAGGGTGAGTAACCCCAGTTGGAGAAGGGGAGCACGTGCAACAACGCACATATATATATGTATTGAAGCCAAATGGGGAATAAGGCACTCTTTTGCACGTGCCCTGCTTCTCCAACAAGACCTATTCACCCCTTTAAAACATCCACACCATGAACGAGGTTTACAAAGCTCCTAAGATGAGATGTGAAAGACATGAATTCAAGGAACACTAGTATTTATAAATGTAAGAGAAAGATATGGTGACACAGAGCTTAGCTGCTTTTTTCTTCTTAATAATCGCAAAGGATATAAGAAGAGAAAGGCAAAACAAAAATGCCATAACCTGCAAATCTCCGAAAGTTATTAGTTGTTTTGAATCACTTATAAAAGATGATGTCAATAAATATAAAACAATAATAGGTAAAATTACCATCAAATTGATCTTTTTTTAAAAAAAAATTAATATTGCTATAAGTCCTTTTACTTTATGGAAGTTGTGGATTTAGTCCATATACTTTTCAAATTGGTCAATTTTAGTCCCTATACCTTTCAAATTTTGAAATTTTAGTCCTAATCCAAACAATAGTAATTAAATTCAATTACTAGTCTTGTACTATGTGTGTAATTATAGATTTATTTCATATTCTCCCATTGGATCATTCTAACTTCCTATAATTTTCTAATTTTGAAATTTCTTTGTTAAGATAAACGAACAATTATTAATCCATTAACTAGACTTTTAGTGAATAATATGTGGAAATAACAAGCTAATATTACATTACATGTATAATAATATATTTGATGCATCAGATTTTAGAAATAGCAAAACTTAATTTAATGAATTTAACAATTATCGTTTAGTAAAAGGAGTAAACCCATAACTTTTGTAAAGTACAATATCTAACAGTAGAATTTAATCAAAATTCTATCTATTTCTACTATTAAAAACTAGTTTTGTACATCGGCATGATGTAAACATGGCAGACCGCATATCATTATCTAGTTATTCTGTCAACCCCAAAACAACAATTAGACCGATCTGCTCTTTAAACTAACATATGAAGATTAATTTACTCATTTTTAATAGAGAAGATAAAATGTAATCTAACTCTTAATACAAGAACCTCTATAATAATTTTACCAATAATAATAATATGCAATCATTGTGGTGAGCAGAGAAGAGAAATTTCAAAGTAGATATATCTAAGGAAGAACAAAGCAGGTTTTGTCTGTCTTAAATTTCCACAAAGGCAAATTCCCCACCATCACTTTCTTTTTCTTTTTATTTCCTTTAAAAGGATCAAATGGCAGAGACACAGACAGAAACCACAAGGCTTTACTAAAACCTATTCCATCACTCACCCAATAAACACCCCTACCGCCATTGATAGCCTTTGGATCAAGAATCTCGTGCCATGATATCAGGTCCCACCATCACCCTTGTCTATGGGCCCCGAGGGGGGGGGGGGGTAAAGGTATATAAAATAAACCCATATGTCCCCACTCTTTGGTTTTCTCTTTGGGGAAAAGAACCTGTTGATGCAATGAAGCAGAGAGAGAATAATGTAAGAGTGCACGTAGGCTTTGCGTGTTGCCGTGTTGGGTGCAAACGTGCAAGCTTTTTTAAGTGTATGGTGTGGGTATGTGAGACTACACCCCCTCCCCCCATGATTTTTTGATACGACATAAAATAAAATAAAATATCTCCTAAACTATATATTATCTATATAAAAAGAATGTCTTGATCCTTGGTCGACACATGTTCTTTTATATAAAAAAGGGAAAATTTCAAGTTTAGTCCCTATACTATACTCAAATTTAAGATTATATAATAATGGTCAAATTTCAATTTTGATCTATACACTACACTCATATCTAAAATTCAATCTTTATATTTCAACTTTTTGATATGATTTGATACCTCAATTTTTACAATTTCATTTTTTGTTCAAATATTTCATTTTGATTAAAATATTGATGTAATTTTTTTTGAAATAAAATGTTGATGTAAATCTTAAGAATTGTTACCATTATCAAAATTATTTGTTAAATTCAAATCCATTAAAATGTTTTTTTTGCATGACTACTACGTAAGTTTATTTTATTTTATTTTAAAAAGTCTTTTTAACAAATTTAATAGAAGAATTTAATGGATTCCTAAAAATAAACGACAAAATTTCAAATATATTAAAAGGACAAATAATCAATTATTTACTCTATAATTTAGTACAAAAATAATTAATAATTAATCTAACCCAAACCATGGATCCATAATAGTTGTATATAGTCACACGTCTTTGCTCTTTTCTTTACATTATTAACAATAATGGTTAAATTTCAATTCTAATCCCTCTACTTTTTAATTATATAAAAATGGTTAAATTTCAAATTTGACCCCTATACTATGCTCAATTTTGAGATTTGATGTTTATGCTTTAATTTTTTTTTACATAATTTGGTACATCAATATTTAGAATGTCGTTAGTTAATGTAAATATTTTCTTCTAATTAAAGTACTAACGTAAAATTAAAGAATTATTAACATTGTAATTTTTTTTGGGTTAAAATCAAGTCCATAACAAAATCTTTTTTGTGGCATAATTATTGAGTAAGTAACTTTTTTAAAAAATTTAAAAATTCGTACCAATAAATTTAACAGAAGAATTTTAGTAATATTAATAATTGAATTAAATTTTTAATCGAAAAATAAAAAAATAAAAATTTTAAAAATAAAAATATGGTGTAAAATTTAACTATTTAACCTAAAAATAATTTGAATTGAAAACCATATTAATTTGTATAATACAAATAATTAATATATAAAAAAAAAAAAATTAAGTATAAGCGAGAAAGTGGGTTTTCTTGTTCGAATGGAGAAGAGGGGAGAGGGGTGGTTTCCCCCCTATGTTGATATGATTCCCTATTATATAGAGTAGGGCAACAGCTTTAACTCAATCAAAAAAAAAAAAAAAGTTAATGGCCTTTGTTTTTCATATATATACTCGAAAAGAATTTTAAACATCCCTGAATGACAGTGATTTTAATGCACGTAATGTAAGCAAACCAATCTTTGCAAGGAAAATATTTCACCCATGTTTTCAAATCGTGCAAACTTTTCAAAAGTTGAAAGCAAAAGTGTACAAATATCAAATTCACAATAGTAACACAAATCCCATAAAAGATAGATTTTTATTTAAAGTCGCGAAATACGATAAAAGAAAGAAAAATTCGTAGACTAACTCTATCGATACCACTATAAAACCTTGTTTAATAAGTGGTCCGCTTTCAGATTAGACAGTAATGATAGGAGAAGGGTAATCACTTATCCTTAAAATCAATGAGTCAAAGGGAGAAATCTCTCATGATCAAATCTTTTATTTTGTCGTGTTTATTTATGTTAATGTAGTTTAAAGTGGGATGTTTGTGGAGACAGACAATGTAGTTAAAACTCAAGGTGGTGTTGGACAGGAAGCCGCAAAAGGCTTACACAATAGCTACAGAACCCTGAATATGTAATTATTTAAGGAAAATAAAAAAAAGGAAGGTGGTGAGATGATGAGAGAACAGAGGTGAACGTCCAAATTTTAAAAAAGAAGTGAGCCTAAGTGGTGTCACTCTTAAATCACCATTGTTTTCCTTTTTGTCTTGTGGAAGAAGAACATGGATTCTGAACTGAAGCCATCATCAAAATCTAAAGACATAAATGGTGGCGTGTCGTGGATTTTGTAGTAAATGCCTTATGTGTTCGTACACTCATTTTTTTCTTCACGAGCTTTTTAGCTTTGAAAATTTCTTGAGTAGCTTTTACATTAATTTACTGCTTGAGACTTCAACGAGGAAATTATTTTCAACTTAGGATTAAATTTTTTTGGTTTAAGATAGTTGTTAAATTTAGTAATTGTTTTCGGTCTAATTTTTTTTATCCAAGTTAATCATTGAACTTGATAATTATTATCATATTAAGGTCTAAATTTTTCCTAGTCCAAGTTAGTCCATAATATTTTCTCATAAAAATTTGAACAACAACAAAAAAAAGTTTAGGCTCAAATGTGGTAGTAGTTACTTAGTTCAAGGACTAATTTAGACCTAATAAATTTCAAGTCTTAATGTAAGAACAATTATCTAGTTCAGGTCCAAATGTATGAACGAATGTCAAATTTAAGGACTAACTTAGATAAATAAAATTTAAACCAATAAGAAAATAATTACCAAATCTAAATCCTATTTTTAAGTGAAGTTTCGAATCTATATACAAACAGGAATTCACCATCGTTTAAAGGTTGGGTTCAATTACACTCTAAATTTAATCCGACTTCAATATAAAGGAAAATGAAGAGAAAAACCTAACTTCACCGATAAGCATTAAGTTGGATCCACCCATTTTTTTTCAGAGCTTTAATAGCCATGCTTTCAAGTTCCAACAAGCTAGAAGCCTATAAAAGTCCACTTTGCTTTGATGCATAAAATTGACTTTGCTTCAACAACAAAGGAACAGCTAAAAAACAAAAATGGCCGACGTGTGACTTTATTATAGCCTTAGTCTATAATTGATTTCAGTTTGACTCTTGTTCATGCAATGAATCACAACTATACATATATATATATATATTTCCCCATAAAGTTACATCTGTTTATATCTAATTATAGAAATGCATGCCTTAAAGTAATTAATATTGTATCACATGTTATTGAGAAGATGTACTTACACACATTACAACAAGTTTTAAACTATGGTTTGAAGCAAATTTTGAGCTAAGGGATTCAAGTCCCTTCGATGGGAGGGAAGGAAATCAGTTTACTAAGTTTAATTTGAAGGCGGAGTTTCTTTTCGAGTGTAATTACAATTGTTTTTATTCGTTTTAAGATATTTGAAACTAATCATGTTCGAATTGGAATAGTATTAAGGTAAATTCTTTCTAATAATGATGATTATAATATTCGAATTTGATTCAATTAATTGGGAAAGAAGCCCACTTCTTCCAAGGTTGAGTTCTTTTTAAATCTATGACAAAAATTGTTAAAGCATACATGGATATAGATAAGATTTAGAGATGAATTTCGTAGAAAGGTGAGATGATTCAAATATTTTTAGATTTTTGCGAGATAAATTAGAGTTTAGGTGTTAAAATATATGTTTTGAGATACTATCTTATTCTAGGTCTGTTAAAGGTTTAAAGGAAATAATTTTGCATAGAAGGAAAGAGATGAAAGAAAGGTTTGAATAAAGGAAAAATACCTATGGTTTTGTTTTGATTTAAAGGCTACTCTCTTATTTATTGTTGCTTTGTAAGTGAGTTGATATTGTACCAAGTTGGGTTGATTTTATACTAGTGTCATGGGTGTCGTAACCATTTTTTTGAAAAAAACGGAAAATCGAACTTGGGTTTGAAAATAAGAAATGGGAGTCGCCACCGATCTTTTATTAGGTGCGATCGAATCACCTTTATTTTAATAAAACATTTTGATTTACTAAAACAATGCTTTTAGTCTACGGAAATTTGAGAAAATGGGTTCGGGAGTCGGTTACGTGCGAGGAAGGGTTAGCACCCTCGTCACGCCCAAAATTGGTACCAGATTGATTAATTAATGTCCTAATGTCGAAAGTTCGAAAATTTTTGAAGGAATTTTTAAAAATCTGACCCCTTTTGAAAATATTCGTGTTTTTCTTGAACTAAATCTAGATTTTCTCGTTTCGAAGAAATAAAGTGTCACATCCAATACTTTAGGACACAATAGTTTAGGTCTTCGATCCTAAGATCATCTCATAGCTTTCCGGGATTGCAAATCGAGATTTTCTCGTTTTCGAGATATTAAAATATCACATCCAATACTTTAGGACACGATAATTTAAATCTTCGAATCGGAGATTATCCCATAGTTTTTTATTTTTGAATTAAAAACCAAGATCTTCTTGTTCCAAAAGAATAAAATATCGCATCCAATACTTTAGGACACGATATTTTAAATTCTTGAATCCAAGACTATCTCAAAACGGTCGATTTACATAAATGACGCGAATAAAAATAATCACAAAAATATCGGAACAAAAATAAAGACATAAAATTCAAAGGTAAAAATAATAATAAAGCGAGAGATAAAAAAACAGAACGATATCAAAATGATAGAGTTAGTAACGATGAGGACAATAAATATCATAATATGAATACCCTCAATAATAATAATAGTAATAATATAGTGATAATGAATAAATAAAAACGATACAAAATATATACAATAAGTGATAATATAAATATAGTAATACTAGTAACAATAATAATAATACATATTAATATAGATGTGGCAAAAATAATATAATAAAATATTAGTAGTGATGATTATAGTCTAATAATAATATAATAATAAAGATGGTAACATAGCAATAATAGTAAAAATAAAGAAGAAGATATAATATACTAATGTAATAATATAATAACAATATACAATGGTAATAATAATAATAATAATAATAATAATAAATAATAATAATAATACAATAATACAAAATATGTACAGGATAAATAATATAACTATAGTAATAATACTAAAATAATAATAATAATAGTAAACGTAACAATGATAATAACAAAGGTATGAAATATATGTAATATACTAATATAAACATAGTAGTAATAAAAATATAATAATAATAGTATAATAATAAATATGTACAATATAATGATAATATAAATATAACAATAATATAATAAAAAGACTAAAAATGTTACAAAATAACTAAAAGGGGGTTAAATTGCATTTCAAACGAAAGTTTGGGGTCAATTTGAAATAACATAAAGAGAAAGGGCCTATTAGAAGTGCGCGTAAAAAGGGAGGGACCAAAATGGGCAATAACCCTCCTTTCCAAAATACATGGCATCAGGGAGGACCCAATTGAAATCAGAAACAAGTTGCTGGGCCAAATTAAAAAATTTCGTAAACTTAATTGCAAAATCATAAAAAAGCGGAAGGACCCAAAGCGCAATAAACCCATTAATTAAAAACACGCGGATCCTCCTTAGTGGGTCGGGTCAAAAACGGGTCATAGTTAAAACGACGTCGTTTTGGCCGTTTTAGGCCAGTCCCAAAACTACGTCGTTTTGATGGGCTATATAAGGCCAAAAATTCCCAAAAAAAAACTCATTTGCTCACTTCTCTTTAAAAAAAACTTTTACTCTCTCCCTTTTCTCTCTGCAGGTGCAGACGGGAGGGGGATTCCGGCCGCACGCCTCGCCGTCGGCCACTATAGGCACCACCGCCGGACACCGTCGCCGGCCACCGTGCGCGGTGGCCGGAAATCGTAAAATGGTAGTTTTTTTTTTATTCTTTATATTTGGCTTGAATCTATGAAATAGGAGATTCAAAAAAAAAAAAGAAAAAGGAAATACCTTCACAGATCTGACTTTTCGCTTTTGATTCTCTGCTATTATTTTTGTTTTTTTTTTTGAAACTGTTTCTTTTTGTTTTTTTTGATTGATTCTCAAAAAAAGAGAGCCCAATACATTGTTTCCTTCGGTTTTTATAACCGAATGTAAAAAGAAATACAATATTTTTTTATTTCTGTTGCTATTGTTGCTGTCATTTGTTTGTCTCTTTGCAGGTATGGGGAGCAATGGGTAGTGGGGTTGCGGCGCACTCGGTTAGTGGAGGATGGAGGCTTGCGGCGCACCAGGCTTGAGAGAGGGGGGGAGCGGCGGCTGAAGGATTTTAGGGTTTCTGAACCCTAAAATTTTTTCAGAAAAACATGGGCCTTTTGGGCCTGGATTTTATTTTATTTATTTGGGTTTGATTTGTAACGGGCCGGGCAAATTGGGTATTACAATGGGGCTAGAATTTTAATATGGAAAATTGCACGACCTTTGTCATGATCCAAAATATAGGGTGTTAAATAAAATAAATAATTAAGAAATTGAATAGGCTTGATGGTTAAGTAATTAGTGCACTTCCTAGAGATCCTAAGTTCAGGCCATTTTTTTTTTCAGCAAACTAGGATGAAAACCACACTAAAATAAATATTGTTAGGAGTAAAAATTTAATAAGAAATGGGCAATAGCCCAATGGTTAAGCATTAGAGTTAATTTGGCAATGCTTTTGAAAAGTACTTTTGAGAAATAAAATGTCCATTTTAGACATATTATTATCAAGTAACAAATATGCATTTAAATAATATTTAAATTAGTTAATATTATTATATTTTAGTAAGAATATAAAAAAATATTATAATTTGTTGCTAATATTTTTAATATATGAAATATAAATTTTAAATATTTTAAGCAATAAATATTAATTATTTATAAAATTTAATTAGAATATATAAACTATATTTTAAATATTTAAATATAACCATTAAATATTTGTAATTAGTATTTAAAAAAATATTTTTTATTTTTAATTAATAATTTTAACACATTTGTAATTAAGCACCAAGAAAAAAAAAGGAAAGTATTATGTTATTAGAGGGGTGAAAAAGTAATTAAGCACCAAAAGTGCTTTTGGGAGAGGAAAAACTAAAAATTTTAGCTTTTCCTTTTCAAAAGTGTTTTTGAAAAATACTTCTGAAAAGTCAAAAATTTCAGTCAAAAGCAGCTTGTTTAGCACAGTTTTTCTTCCAAAAGTGTTTTTCGAGCCAGAAACTAAACAGGTCCTTAGTCCCCTTAAGTGACCTATGCTTGAGCCTCATTTTCCCCACTTCTATATTTATTTTTCAATCCGACCAATTTTGGATAAATTGCCCAAACCGCCCCTTAAGGTACCCAAACCCTAGATATTTAATCCAAATTTTCCCAATAGAATTTGGATTTTGTTTTCTCTTCAAATCCAAATAGAATTTTCTTTCTTCTTTCCCTATTTTTTTTCCATTCTCTTTTCTTTCCTCTCCTTTCATATAAAATTTTACATCTGTTGTTGTTGAATATTTTCGCTTTCTAGAAGTAATCATTCATTGTTACTCATTTTTCTACCAGATTTGTAATTGCCATTAATATTGTTCTCAATCTTTACCAAAAACCGGTAAGGATGTCTCAATTTTGATGATTGATCTCGAATCTTTATAGAATTTTTATCTTATGCTAATTTTATGATTGATTAAATGATCTTTCACGAATCTTGCCAAAAATCATTCAATAATCTTGTCGAATCTTGAAACCAATCGTTAACTCATGTATAAATGTCGTTTGAAGGACTTATTTTAGGTGCATCGGATTAAATTAGATCGTGAGAAATGTCGATCGGACTCTCGGTGAAAAGTGTGTGTTCTTTTACAAGTGAATTTGGGCAAACCGTGTCTAGGAATAGAGCCACACGGTCTCCAACACAGGTGTGTGGACCACACAGACCACATGGCCCCTCACATAGTCATATGCTATGCAAACCTTTGGTTAGTTCGAATTTCACACGACCATAACTTGCCACATGGTCTTGTCTCTCTTGTAGGTTGATTTTTGCAATTGCCACACGACCACAGTTTGTTAACGGCCTGGCCACACGACCGTGTGACCCCTGCTTTATAGTTTCGCCTAGAATTTTGTAAATTGTTCAATTTAGTCCCTATGTAATCCCCGAACTATTTTATAGATTTTATTTTCTCGATTGACATGCTAGAATTTGTAAATTGATTATTCAATTCTACTATAGAATGGTGATATGTGAATAATAGTTGTCTATTGTCACTATTTTTCTGATGAACTGATATTGTTATATTTACCATTATATTACTGATTGCATGCCTATTGTTACCGTTGAACCGAATACAAGTTAAGTATGTCTACTGCTATTGTTGAACCAGATACATGTTAAGCATGTCTACTACTACTTTTGAACTAAATACATGTTAAAGAGTGTCTACTGTTTTATGTATTGTACTGTTACTAGCATGTCATACTGTATTGCATGGGGTGAGATGATTGAAATTAGGAAGTATTAGCAATTTAATAATCTGCAAACACTGGTGGTTTATCCATAAACTTACTGGCAACGTGTTAACCTGCAAACATAGGTGATTCATCCACAAACTTAGTGGCAGCTTTTATTTGCAAACACGTGCATTCACAACCTACTGGCAATGTATTAACCTGTAAACATGAGTGGTTCATCAACAAACTAGAGTGTCCGAGTTAAAGAGTTCTAGGGAATTCTTACTGTGGAGTGTAGCGGTGGGGTAAGACCTTTTTACTGTTAAACTGAACTTGCATTGCATTGACACTTATAAGCATGCTCGAATGAGCTGTCGACCATTACCATAACATACAAATGCTATTGTACTGAAAGTTTTTATTATGCATGCTTGAGTTATTATGCTGCATTGATTTTCTTGTGATGTAACTCACACTAAGCTTCATAGCTCACTTCCTTTTTATTTTCATCTCTACAGAACCAGGTCAGGACACAGACACGGCATACGGAGGGCTCAAAATCATTTTATTTACATAAAAGTATTATTAGGCTTTTTTTTATAATTCCTGTTATTTCGGAACTGTATTATTTTATTTATATTGTGGCATAAGACTTATGTTTATGGTTTAATTAAAATGCATGATTTTTAATTTGAATTTAGTATATTGAACATGGAATTAGATTTGATTATACATTAAATAATTATGATTTAAATTAATTAGAACTAAATTAATTATCACTTTTCCCCTGCTAGGTTATAACTAAATCCTAAGTAATAAATAAATTAGGAATTAGCTAAGTTTTCAAAGGTAATCACCGTTACAAGGAAAATGTTAAACTTAATCGATTTTTACTAGTTCATGAGTTTTTCTGAAAATAGACTAAGTTTTCTTTTAAGATAAAAAATATTTTTAAAATGACTATTTTATCAAGACTAAGCTTACCAAGACATATCGGTGGCTAATGAAATCTTCTGAATTCAAGCCTAACGTCTAAGTTGTGTTGGGGAGGTTGAACCTGATGCAATTTCTCGGACTTGAAATGTTCGGAAAATGACTTGAATGGGATGAACCGTCTTGAATAGGTTCAAATGATGGTGGAAACCTTGACGTGTAGCAGTCTTAGCTAAAGAACCTTAGCTATATGAAAACTAAGACCCATTTAACACTCAGACTCGCTAGAACCTTGGTATAAAGGAAATCGCCACGCTCCAGGATGAGAAACGGAGTGATAAGATAAATTGGTAAACACCACAAACCTTACGGCTTGATAAGTTCGGAAGTTTAATTAAGAACCGAGAGAGAAATTCTCACAAATAATTTTTATATTCAAAAGATGATTACCTTACAATTGACAAGTTTCAAACTATTTATAGACTCTTAGAAAGCTATAGCCACATTCGACCATAATGATGTTCACACATAGAATTAAAATTCATTCATGCATAATGTTGATTCATTGAACACATGAAGGGTCACATTCCTCCCCCTTTGGATGTTCATGAACATTCATCCCCTTGTGATTGCATGTATTTGGATGTTCATGCATGTCTTTAAATGTGAATAGGCAATTCGTCCCACCTTTGAAGTGCATGAATGGATAGATTCATTCCTTAGAGAAGATTCATGTATCAGCACAATTAATGTTGCAATTTTAATGTAGAACTTCTCCCCTTGCTATTCATGCATGTATAGATCAAATGTATGCTTCATTTATCTTGCAAATAAGGCCTTTGCATGTGCATGAATGTTGAGTGAAGAGTCAAATTCATTCCCCAAATTGGTGCACGCATAGTTGAGGTTCATTGTGCGCATTTATGGAGCTTCACCTCCATTGGATATGCATGCATGTGAGCCATTCATGAATGCAATCAAATAGTCATATTAAACTCCCCTCCTTGCCACCATCCATGTGTGTGAAGGATTCCTTAAATTCAACCATTCATTAAATGCATATATCCATGTATCTGGTCCACCCATACAAACGGTCACATGAACCAAAAGTAATGGCATGTATTTTGAAGTTCCATGAACATAATTGTGCATGCATTCAACTTTAATGAAGATGCTTGAAGAGTCTTGAAGTGGCCAGCCGAATAGTCCCTATAACATACATATAAATAGGCGTTAGATCATTTCAAACAATTACACATGAATCAGCACAAAGTCTATTTAACATGACACTTTAACAACATGACAAACTAGATTAAACTAGACTTTCAACATGACTAGACGACATACTCAACTAATAAAATAATCAAACAAACCCAATTGACAGCAACTTAAACAAAACGAAATAAAACATGAAACAACTTAACACATAATCAAAACATAAGATATAAGTAAATCTGTGAATTAAAACAAAATGCAAACATAATAAAACTAGAATCAAATCCAAAGTTTAATATGACTGAATGGTCAATTCGAGCCCCTTAGAATGCTCATCCAACACTTGGGTCAATTTTTGAACCAATTTTAGACTTGGGCTCGGCCCATCTTGAATGATAATTTTCATTTTGCACTTGGGCTCTTCTCATTTAGGTCAATCTTGACACCTTCGAACAACATTGTAACATGATGTGACTGGAATCACATCATACCCTCTCTATTGAAAATGACTTGTCCTCAAATCGGTCCATTTACTCGAAAAGAACCTTCGTTGATCACGAAACCTTAAATTGTAGTTTTCATCCATTGAGCTGATAACAACTCTTTTAGGAACCTGAAAAACATCAGGACATGCATAGTCAGTATAAGCTCGACCTTTCAATTCATCAACTATACGGAATTGAAATAATTTAAAATTGATGCAATTTGTGTAATCATAATGAATATTAATATCTCATTTCAATTTTTGTAAACAAATTAACTCATGGCTCAAAGACAAAGCTTTGCATTATCATCTCATCACAAAACACAAACTTCGATTTTGATAACAAAGATGGAAAAATTAACAATCGAAAGTCTTTCACAAAAGCATGCAACATGGAAATCCAATGCTGGAATCCTTTTAATAATGATATATTACAATAAACTCCAGGATTAAAAACATAATTTTGTTCACTCATCTCAGAATGCAACCAAGATTCTCCTTTCAAAAATAATTCACACATATTAGAAAAAGAAAAATTAAGCATATAAATGTTCAAAGAATCAAACCTCTCGAACTTTCTTTGAATAGACATGTACTTCCACAAATGTCTCCAATTACGAAACATGAATTTCACATAATCATTAACATTAAACAATTCAAGTTTATTTTTATATGAAAATTCATTGTTAAAAACACTAAACCAATGAAAAGGTGCATGTTAAGGTATACCTTTTAAATCAAAATCAATGACAAACTTATCAACAAAACTCAAAGAATGTCATTTCGGTTCAATCTAAAAAAAACTCCTTACCTTGCTTACCTTTGTGATCTTGATGGACATTTTCACTTTCCAACTTACCTTTCTCTCTCATGCGGAATCGCATTTCATCAGGAAAGTAGTGAAGTTGGAATTCAACTATTGATGGATTTTTATAAACCTAAAATGAAGAGAAATCACAAGGAAAACTCACATGTTGGTTAGTTTAAACACTCCTCACTTCTGTTTGGACACTCCATTCTTTTTCACTCATCTTTTCAAAATCACTTTTTTTTACAGTGACAAGCTCATCACCCACATTTTTTTATTTCTTCATTTCCAATCTATTTTTTTTCTTTCTTTCAATTTCTTTTCTTATTCTATCAAATTCTTTTATTCTTCTTTCATTTTCTTTTTCACGTGCTTTTCTTCTTCTCGCTATTTTTTTATTTCCTCGCTGACTTTTAATTTCATTTGATCTTCAAAATTTTGATTGGGAGTTAAAGAAGCCAACGTGATGGTCTTTCCAAGGAATTTGAATGAGTACCGGTTGGTAAATCCGTCATAGATAGTTCATCTCTCGAACTTCCATGGTCTCCCCAAAAAAATATGTCTAGTTGGCATTAGAACCACGTCACATAAGACTTCATCTTTGTACTTTCCAATAGAAAATGACACCGTGACTTGTTGGTTAACCTTGATTTCATCCCTGTCGTTAAGCCATTGTAACTTGTAAGCCTTTGAATGCTTCAAGGTTGGCAATTTCAATTTCTTCGCAATAGTCATACTCGCCACATTTGTGTAGCTCCCACCATCGATGAGCAAACTACACACTTTATCACGAACAAAACATCTTGTATTAAAAATATTCACATTGCCAATCGTCGTTGTTAACTTGCATGTTTAAAGCATTTCTCGTCACAAAGATTTCTTATGCCATAATAATTATAAGAAAAACATGTTTAGAAAAGTGTGAGTCCTCACTAACCACTCCCTCACATGTTTGCACTCGATTTTTTTAACACTCCACTCGTGTTTTCTCACGTTAATTTGGCTTTTTCTTCCACTCTATTAATCTTACCACACTCGTGTCTTTTTCCACTTGTAGAGATCTAATAGAACTCTTTCAAACCTCTCAGGATAGTGGCTCGGAAGTTGGCTCGGAGTTTGGTTGAATGCTTGAAAAATAAACGTTACATTTTTTTTTAAATTAGCAATAATTCGTTCGGAACACTCAGAATGATAATCACTTGGAAGAAATAAAAAAATATGAATTTTCCTTGAATATTTTTTTAAAAAAATTCACTAGAAATTTTTTTTCACCAATGTATTTTTTTCAATTTTTTCCTTCTTTTTTTTTCAACTCATTTTTTTAAGAATTTTTTTCACAATTTTTTTTCGAAACTTTTTTTTCAATAGAAATGAAAGATAGATACGAACTTAATCAAGATTCTTGAGTTCTGATACCAAATAATGCAATTTCTCAGACTTGAAATGTTCAAAAAATAGCTTGAATAGGATGGACTATCTGGAATAGGTTCAAATGACGGTGGGAACCTTGACCCGTAGCAGTCTTAGCTAAAGAACCTTAGTTATATGAAAGCTAAGACCCATTTAACACTCAGACTCGCTAGAACCTCGGTATAAAGAAAGTTGCCACAGTTTGTTTTCACTCCGGGATGGGAAACAGAATGATAAAACAAATTGGTGAACGCTACAAACCTTAAGGCTTGATAAGTTCAGAAGTTCAATTAAGAACCGAGAGAGATATTTCTCACAAATAATTTTTATATTCAAAAGATGATTACCTTACAATTGACAAGTTTCAAACTATTTATAGACTTTTAGAAAGCTATAGCCACATTCGGCCATAATGATGTTCACACATAGAATTAAAATTCATTCATGCATAATGTTGATTCATTGAACACATGAAGGGTCACATTCCTCCCTCTTTGGATGTTCATGGGCATTCATCCTCTTGTGATTGCATGTATTTGGATGTTCATGCATGTCTTTAGATGTGAATAGGCAATTCGTCCCCCCTTTGAAGTGCATGAATGAGCAGATTCATTCCTTTAAGAAGATTCATGTATGAGCATAATTAATGCTGCCATTTTAATTTAGAACTTCTCCCCTTGCTGTGCATGTATGTATAGATGAAATGTATGCTTCATTAATCTTGCAATTAAGGCCTTTGCATGCGCATGAATGTTGACTGAGGAGTCAAATTCATTCCCCAAACTGGTGCACGCATAGTTGAGGTTCATTGTGCGCATTTATGGAGCTTCACCTCCATTGGATATGCATGCATGTGAGCCATTCATGAATGCAATCAAATAGTCATATTAAACTCCCCTCCTTGCCACCATCCATGTGTGTGAAGGATTCCTTAAATTCAACCATTCATTAAATGCATATATCCATGTATCTGGTCCACCCATACAAACGGTCACATGAATCAAAAGTAATGGCATGTATTTTGAAGTTCCATGAACATAATTGTGCATGCATTCAACTTTAATGAAGATGCTTGAAGAGTCTTGAAGTGGCCAGCCGAATAGTCCCTATAACATACATATAAATAGGCGTTAGATCATTTCAAACAATTACACATGAATCAGCACAAAGGCTATTTAACATGACACTTTAACAACATGACAAACTAGATTAAACTAGACTTTCAACATGACTAGACGACATACTCAACTAATAAAATAATCAAACAAACCCAATTGACAGTAACTTAAACAAAACGAAATAAAACATGAAACAACTTAACACATAATCAAAACATAAGATATAAGTAAATCTGTGAATTAAAACAAAATGCAAACATAATAAAACTAGAATCAAATCCAAAGTTTAATATGACCGAATGGTCAATTCGAGCCCCTTAGAATGATCATCCAAAACTTGGGTCAATTTTTGAACCAATTTTAGACTTGGGCTCGGCCCATCTTGAATGATAATTTTCATTTTGCACTTGGGCCCTTCTCGTTTGGGCCAATCTCGACACCTTCGAATAGCATCGTAACATGATGTGACCGCAATCACATCACAACCTTAAGCGATTTATTGGGTTCAAATCTACTTTACTCTCAAAAAATGAGAATTCTCGTAGAAATTCTCTAAGGCACTGAAACAAAGCGAAAGTACACTCGAAAGAGAAAGAGGCTACGAATGAATAGAAAAGTTACAAAAAATTAGTGCACACTAAGTGCTTGAGTAAATGCTACCGAGTGATTGAAAATGAAGGGGAATACCTCTATTTATTGTTGAACTCCCTCAAAACCAGCGGTATAGATTAATTTACATTGACGATCAAGATTAGAGCCTATCTATAATATGAGATTCCTAAATAATATAAACTCCATACGTCTTTATCCCTGATGGTTTACAATAATTACCCTACAACTCTAGTTTTACTAGAGTGTTTCGTCGGGCCACCAAGGCTTTAAGTAGATGAGTTTCTCAATATGTTCCACGAATCGGCCAATTCAAACGGGTCAAATGAGCCCCATTTAATCAGTTGACCTCCATGGGACATTCTTTGCACAACGACCAAGGGTTTTGATCTACTAACACTAGGCTATTGAGATCTAAACCATCTTTGAATGGCCGATTAACTTTATTACAGTGTGTTTAATTGCTTTTTAACTCTAATTGTACTATAGGTAACCATTTGGGGATCACTAATGCGATGCAAAATTAAACACAAATCTTATTGTATTCTCAATAATTGGAGCATTATGGCTTTGGATGCCCAGCGCAATGTGTTCAACTCTTTTTTTTCTTGATTGTAGTGTAAAATGTTGTTTTAGATAATCTATGGTATGGTTCAATTGAATGTTTACCCCCGTGTTGGAATACTCTTTTTCACTAAAGGGTTATGCTCTGGCTAAGAAAAAACTACTACAGTAGCACTTTACTTTCCTATACTAACCCTTTACTTTTTTAAAATTAAAACACAAACTGCCACTTGATCCCTTTTCTCTCCATACTTTTATAGGCATGTAAAATTTGATTCTTTTTCCTCATATATAGGGAAACTATTTTTATTTGTATAAAATATAAAATTTTTTACTTTAATGATAATTTAATAAATATATAATAAAATTTATGCAATTAATCATAAATAACTAATTACATGATAAATAAAAAATAAATTCAAATATAATTAGTATTTTATAAAAAAATAATTATTTATTGCTACAATTATTATTTAACATGAATGCAAAATTAATATATATTTTATTATTTAATATAAAATTTATTTTTTATTATTTAATATAAAATATAAATTTTTTATTTATTATATATAAAAACTTAATGCAATGTTCTTAATATTCATTTTCTATTTTGATTTCAATATTATAACTATGTTTGAATCAAAATACACATCTTATAGGTTATAGTTGGTTTTAATCTTACTGTTACAGTAACTAATCTCACCACCACTGTTGTTTTTAACCTTACTAGTGATCCAAAGGAAGCTTTAATTAACCGATGCAAATTCGACAATAATTATTTGTCATTTACAAGTTTTTTTTTTTTTTTTGGTTACGGACTAATGTATTAGACTAGATTATATATATAATCTTCCTATTCTTTATCATGCTATTGGATAAGTTGCGGCTCAATTTCAAAAAAAAAATTAGTACCGAGATTTTGCAATGCAAATGAATGTTGGTATTCCAATTTGCAAATGAATGGCGATTCTAATACAATACTAAGATTTTGTAATGC
This sequence comes from Gossypium australe, assembly GCA_005393395.2. NCBI lineage: Eukaryota > Viridiplantae > Streptophyta > Magnoliopsida > Malvales > Malvaceae > Gossypium > Gossypium australe. Next base: position 108,330,374 of record CM016625.1, on the reverse strand, counting down.
ATACGAATGTTGATGATTTCAATATAGTGGAATTTTGCAAATGAATGGTAGTGATTCCAATAAAGTACACTTAGTCACCATAAGATTATAATTCTAAAATAGCACTTAGTGTTATAATCTTTCTAAAACGACACTTAGTCACCTTTTTGTTGTTTTATATGTGCCTCGAATTTAGGTGCAAACATGTACTATACAAACGTTGACATTGCATTATATCTTGGGAATAGGTGATGTTCCTAGGAATATTATGATTTTGGTTTTTGAAATTGATTAAGATTCAGATTTAGTAATGGTTTTTTTTTTCTAATTAGCAAAAGATCAATGATTTTTTTTTAAATGACTACAAGAGTGTAGATTTTGAAGCTTAAATGACGATTTTAAACTTAATTTTATTTTGATAATATAAACAAGCAATTTTGCATATGGTATACTTGGAACTTTTAGGTTTAAAATTTATGATCTATGATTTGAATTATATTGATGTTGTTACTTGCTAATTGGGTGTGAATTATTGTGTGGTTGAGGTTGAAATTCGTAAATATTGGGCAAAAGAACACATTTGATTTAATTTAAATTTGGAAGATGGGTTATGGTGGTGTTCATTGCAATTTACAGCATAACATCCCTTGTTGTTTGACGTGTTATTATTTTCAGTACTCTGTATAAATTTGCAAATGCCTTATGGTCTTTGAACAAGCTTTCTCCTTTTGGACCAAACGGGGAGTATCCACCACTTCATGCACATGACGAGGACGAAGATGTTAGGTTTGGTAGTACGTAAATTCTTGTTTACAAATGCATATGGATGGTGCACTTTTGCCACTAAACCCTTTGTCTAATTATTGATGTAAAGTCTTAGTCTTTGTCTAATTATTGATGTAAAATCTTAGTCTTTGTCTAATTATGGATGTTAACTCTTACTATTTTTTATCTTAGTTCTTATTCCAATTTTTCTTTCTTTTTAGATATGGATTGCATAATATAATTTAATATATATTTTGTGTAAAGTCAGTAAAGTGTAGTCGAATTTAAAGGAGTAAGAACTTGTATTTTCTTCATTCAACCATTCATAATGCTATCTAAATGGCTAATAAGCTATTAAGATGAAGGAATGCATTTCAAAATCTCCATACTATAAATTAATAAGTTATACAATAATTTAACAAAGATATCAATTTACCAATGTTTATAAGACTTAACCAAAATTTATAAGCATTTATCAAATATTTCTAAGGATTTACCAAAATTTCTATCGATTTGCTGATAACATGTTAAATTTGCATTATTTTTTGTGTTTAATTGGTTAATTATTGAATTTATCCCTCCTGAATTAGTGATTTTATGTTTTAATCTTGTCAGGGATGCAATTAGGATGCAATGAATTAAAAACGAGCAGAAAATGACCAATTTACGACACAATTAATAAAGTGGGTCCGAATAAAAAATGTGGAAATAGCCAAGGACTCATCAGATTTCTTTTGACTTTGTAAAAGCCAAAATTAGAAAAAAATTGATTTTATTTTTTATTAAATTTTAATTATGTGTTGGGTGGTTAAGCCAAATTTAGTAAGTGATATGTATATAAATAGGGTTTTAAGGTAGCTTAGAAGATACACTTGACAAGTGATTTCATTTTGGAATTAAATAAGAATTATTCATTTCTTTCCAATTTCATGCCTCTGCAATTCCATTTCATTTTCCTTGTTTTTACAAAATTTGTTTAATTATTTTCCAAGTCCCTTCCCTTCCAAACTTCCATTATTTTCATTCAAATCCACTCCATAACCAACCAAGGCATGAATAATTTCATGCTTCACTAAATACCAACTTAGCTTTAGGCCGGTATTCTTTTCGGTCAAGAATCGTGAGATACTTATTTGTACTAAAAATCCTTCCAATTGGTATTCACCGTTTTCCTAAATATCGGGATTGACAACTCATCCCTTAAAGTTAACTCGATTTCAAGTCAAAAAGTGAACGTTGGGTTGGAGTCGTGTTTGAGGACAGTTGGGGAAACGAGTCGACCATGCTGTATTCGGATTTCTGAGAACAAATCAAGAGAGAATTGATCAGGTTTAAATGACCCACGCGGTTGAGGCCGTTAATCCAAGTTGGGTTCTTCAGAGTGCAAGGCTGTCAGAATCTTGAATCGGGAACGCATGTATCTCGGTTAGATAACTGGTAAGGGTTGGTTTGCAGGTTGTACCAGGACCAGCTACATGAGGAAGAATTGGTGGTTATGACGTTCTTAACTGTTATAACCAGCTTATTGTTTGGAGGAGAAAATTTATGTTCGAGGATCGATTCTAAATCCGAAATCCACCGAGTCTAGGGCTAAGACTTACAATCATTGTTTACAAAATCCGAATTTATTTCCCAATTTATTTTTATTTCCAATTTATTTAATTGTTTATTTATGATGTTTCAGTTGTAACACCCCAAACTCGGCCTAAACGTTATGGCTGAATCTGATGATGTCACAAGGAATGAGTTTTGAAAATAGTGTTGTTTCTATAAATCATCCAAGTTTTATAATTACCACTAATAACGTTATTTAATAAATTCATTTACCAAAATAATTGTAACACCCCAAACCCGGCCCACGAGCCATGACCGGATCTGGTATGTCACGGAATAAAAGAAGTTTGAAAGGTTTGGATTTACAGTAGAAATTAAAAATATCCGCTAAGGGTATAAAACGGTGTTCGTTAAAAACTCAAGTAGTTTAATTTGGTAAATCCGATTGAGTTGAAAATCCATTCTTCCCTTTTAAAACCATTTGACCATTTAAGTTTTAGAACATTAGCATGATCAAAAGCTTAGAAAAATCTCGTTACCCGATGGTAACATTTCCTTGAAAACGCGTACGAGTGCTTATTTTTGAAAACGTTACTTTTAACCGATTTGCATAACCGTCCGTAAATTCATCAGTTATAAAGTAAAGTAAAAACAACTACCTAACCATCCAAAATAATAAGCGGCCATATTACAACCCAATCGAATTGTAGTGAATAATTAAACTTAAAATGGGGCAAAAATAAAATTTCAAGTCCACAAAACCAACATGGCCGTCTCGAGCTCTCCTCGGCTCCGCATCCGTGCTCTACTCACCTGCAAGATGATATGGGAAGGGGTGAGTCACCAAGACTCAGTGTATAAATCCCCAACCCGGGAAATAACACTCATACACAAGATATTAGTATGACATGCAATTATGCAACCCAACCTAGCCATCCATGCTCCTTTTCTACCCCGTGTGGTACCAAACCACTGGTGGTGCCAAACCACTGGTGACGTATAGTCACAATAAGGTGATGGGGCCAACCCATCGTGTGATACCAAATCACTGGCGTCAATCCCGTATCTCAAATGTGGGGCCAACCCACGGTGGTACTAAGCCACAGGGACGAGACGCTATGAGGTGCCAAACCTCTGGAGGTACCAAACCTCTGGTGACCGTAGTCACAATGTGTTACCAAAACACTGGTGGTGCCAAACCACTGGTGACCCGAAGTCACAATAAGGTGATGGGGCCAACCCATCGTGTGATACCAAATCACTGGCGTCAATCCCGTATCTCAAATGTGGGGCCAACCCACGGTGGTACTAAGCCACAGGGACGAGACGCTATGAGGTGCCAAACCTCTGGAGGTACCAAACCTCTGGTGACCGTAGTCACAATGTGTTACCAAAACACTGGTGTCCGTCGACACGAATATTACTCCCTCTCATCAATCCCACCATCATCATGCTCATATTACAAGTATCATGATTCCATATATCATGCAATCGAATATAGCATAGCATTTTTTTCAGCATATGATGGCATATACAACAACATATATAGTAAATCGAGTAATAAGGAAAACTTACCCGAGAACCAAGCTTATGCCCACTAAGCCAAGTTACCATATGAGAGGTTATTAATATCATTAAATAACAGTTTATACTAATAAAGTGTGTAAGAGTTTACACACCTATTTAATCGAAGATTTAATTAGGATTCTTGTATCTATGCGTTATTACAAAAGTCCCGAACTTGTCCTCGTAATGTTCCTATATTCGGCCATCATAGATTATTAATAAGGGGTCTCGAGTGATTAACTAACAATCCAAAGGATTGGTCATATTTCAACAGAATAGGGCCTTAGGCCGAACCTTGATTATTACGAACTAATGTGACTTGAAATTTCGAAAACTTCTGGTTTCATAGCCGATGTAACCCCTAAAATCAAAGTGTATAAATTGGTCAGATATAGATATCGAAATAGCCCTTGGCCGAATGTTAATGACCTCATACCTTGTCTACCGAGGTTCTAAAAATTCCCTTTATGCTTTAAATAGTCAAACCCTTGGAGAAACGAGACCCGGATGACACTTCCAAGTCCTTTTAGCGTCGGCTACACAAGGAAAATATACCATTAATATGGCCTAAGCTCATTCGGCCTATCCATAAGGATCTTAACTCATGCCTTCGGCATGCATTAAGAGAAAGGGGGTTAAAACCGAAGTCGAGAGAAAGCTTACACTCAAATAAATTCGGCTAGGCCCTTCAATGGACGATGGAGAAGTTGGCCGCACGATGTAACACCCCTTTACTTTGATACTTACTAAGGTTTCAAGAAAACGCAAAGAAAAGGCTAACAAGCAAGGTATTCGGCCAACACTTCAGTACCTCCTTAGCTAGCTCCTTAGCCGATTGTAGGGATCCTTAAAGTGAGCTTTATTTGGCCAAGAAAAATTTCAAGAGGGAAGGCAATACTACAAGGAGAAATTCGGCCATAGACATGCTAGGGAAGAAAACAAATCCCTCAAAATCTTGACCCTATATCATTCGGCCAAGCAATAGATTTTGAAGAGAAAGAAAAAGAAATAATTCTCCCTTGCAAACCTTCATGGCCGGCCAAACACTCCATCCCTCTCCAATTTCAAAGTCTCAAATTCCCATATTATTCTTCCTACTTCCAACAAATAAAATAAAGAAAGACAATTAACCCATGCTTCCACCATCATCTAAATTAAATAATAACCTAGATAAAATAAAAGAACATGAGGCAGCCATCAAACCTGGCTCCCCACGCGTGCATGTGCATGCCAAACCCCCCCCTCACGCCGGCCAAGGAAGGAAAAAAAAGATTTCACCCAAGTGCTGCGCATGGGTTTCGAACCCCGGACCCGGAGCAGCATCCTCCAAGCGCTAGCCACTCGGCCAGCTTGTCTTTCATGACATAAAGCGTCGGGAATTTCTTTTAAACACTCGGTTGCTGGTCCCTGCACGCATTAAAGCCCAAGACGAAAAAAACAAGAATTTCGTTCATGCGCTACCCTCGGGTCTCGAACGCGAGACCTGAGGCAGAATCCCCCACGCTCAAACCACTCGGCTACCGGGTATTTCATGACATGGGCGCATCATAAATTTATTTAAACACTCCTTTACTTCAATGCTAAAATAAAAACAATTAAAACCTGGTCATGCGCTATTTAGGAGTTTCGAACTCCAGACCTGAAGCAACATGCCCAAGCCCCCGGCCATCTTTGCTACTGAACTTTCATGCCGTAACTCATTGCGAATTTCTTTTTAATCTTCCATCTCTGGGCTCCCGTGCGCATTTAATGCCAGGGGTTAAAACAAAATACCTGACTGCTGTCCAGGGGTTTCGAACCCGAGACCTGGAGAGCTCCCTTAGCGCCCCAGCCACTCGGCCAATTAGGATTTCGTGACAAAACGCGCTGCATAAACCTTTTATCCTATGCTTTGCTGGGTCTTTATTAAAACAAAAGAATAAAAATCAAAGCACTCGCGCACTGAACAGGACTCGAACGTCTGACCTGGAGAGCTTCCTATGCACCTTAGCGCCCCAAACCATTTGGCCAGGGCGCTCATTGTGCCATAAGTTTAACAAACTTATTCTTAAGCCCTTCTCGTTAACTCCTCCTACACGCCAAAAATAAATTTCCTCCACGCGTCTCGAACCCTCGCCTAGCCGCATTTTCTAGCCTTCTATCAATACCCTAACCACTCCGCCAGCCGTTTCTATGCGACAAGACTCGCCCTAATAAATAAAAAATATTTATACCCTTAGCCTTTCCATCCCAAGCACTTAAGGAACTATTTAACCCTATACTGAACTCAACTCGGGATTTCTCACCAAGCCACAACACATACATTCATTTAGGCAAACACGCAGTAAATAAAATACATTACAAACAACCTAGAGCAGGATGTTACAGTTCTACTCCCCTTAAAATAATTTCGTCCTCGAAATTACCTGGGTCAGAAGAGTTGGGGGTATTGCTGCCGCATCACATCCTCGGGCTCCCACGTAGCTTCCTCCACGCCATGATTCCGCCATAGGACCTTCACTAAAGGAACTGACTTCCTCCGCAAAACTTTCACATCCCGATCTAGGATCTGCACGGGTTCCTCTTCCATCGTCAAATCTGGACTCACCTCAACATCCTCAACTGCCAAGATGTGTGATGGATCAGAACGATAGCGTCTAAGCATGGAGACATGGAACACATCGTGAATCTGACTTAGTTCTGCAGGTAACTCGAGCTGATAAGCCACTGGTCCCACTCGTTTCATCACCTTAAACGGTCCAATGAACCTTGGGCTTAATTTGCCCTTCTTCCCAAATCTTAGCATCTTCTTCCATGGTGAGACCTTCAGAAAAACTTCGTCTCCTACGGCAAATTCTATGTCCCTCCGCTTGAGATCCGCATAAGACTTCTGCCTATCCGAGGCTTCTTTCAGTCGAGCTTGGATCTTCTTCACCTTATCCTCAGTTTCTGCAACCAATTCCGGTCCTAACATCTGTCGCTCACCCAACTCCGTCCAACAAGTAGGTGTGCGACACCTCCTACCATACAATGCTTCATATGGTGCCATCTTAATGCTTGTCTGATAACTGTTATTGTATGCGAACTCAGCTAATGGCAAAAATTCCTCCCAACTACCTCCGAAGTCCAAAACGCAGCCTCTTAACATGTCCTCCAAAATTTGAATAACTCTTTCCGATTGCCCGTCAGACTGTGGATGAAATGCTGTACTGAAATCCAACCGTGTACCCAAAGCCTGATGTAGTGCTTTCCAAAACCTCGATGTAAATCTGGGGTCTCTGTCTGAGATGATCGACACTGGCACACCATGCAGCCTCACTATCTCCGCCACATACAACTTAGCTAACTTCTGGAGCGAGTAATCCACTCTTACCGGTATGAAGTGAGCCGACTTGGTCAGACGGTCCACAATCACCCAAATTGCGTTCTTCTTACTGGGCGTGAGGGGTAGCCCACTGACAAAGTCCATAGTGATCCTCTCCCATTTCCACTGAGGAATCTTCACCGGTTGAAGTAACCCAGATGGCAACTGATGTTCAGCCTTTACCCGCTGACATGTGAGACACCTTCCCACGAATTCTGTTACCTCACGCTTCAACCCTGGCCACCAGAACTGCTTTCGTAAATCTCCATACATCTTGCTACTTCCAGGATGCATAGCGTATGGGCTGCTATGCGCATCCTGAAGAATTCTTTGCCTCAAGCCCATATTATTCGGCATACAAGGCCGTCCCTGAAAACACAGCACCCCATCACCGGTCAAACTATACCCTTCCAAACCGCCATCTTGAACTTGTAGCCTCCGTGCGTTTAAACTGTCCTCCCCTGATTGTTTTTCCTTAATCTCCTCGATCCAAGTTGGCTTAATTTGCAATTCTGCTAAGAGACTTCCATCGTCGTATAGACTGAGGCGAGCAAACATCGCCCTTAAGTCTGTCACGACCTTTCGGCTTAACGCATCAGCCACCACGTTAGCCTTGCCTGGATGGTACTCAATTGAACAGTCGTAGTCCTTCAGTAGTTCGATCCATCGACGTTGTCTTAGATTCAAGTCCTTTTGAGTCAAGAGATACCTCAGACTTTTGTGATCCGTGTAGACTATCGACTTTTCCCCATACAAGTAATGCCTCCATATTTTCAAAGCAAAAACCACTGCTGCTAACTCCAAGTCATGGGTAGGATAGTTAACCTCATGCGGTCTTAGCTGACGGGATGCATAGGCCACTACCTTCCCTTCCTGCATCAACACACATCCCAACCCATCATGGGACGCATCACAATAAACCGTGAACAATTTTCCCGCCTCAGGCTGTACCAAAACTGGAGCCTCCGTCAGAATCTTTCTTAGCTTATCAAAGCTTTCTTGCTGCTTTTCTGACCAAACGAATGGGACTCCTTTCCTTAGCAACTTAGTCAACGGCGCGGCGATTAAAGAGAATCCTTCCACAAATCTTCGATAGTACCCGGCCAGACCTAGAAAACTTCGAATTTCCGCCACTGACCGAGGTGGTTTCCACTCCAACACCGCTTCAACCTTGCGAGGGTCCACTCTAATCCCTTCAGCTGACACCACGTGACCTAAGAAAGTCACTTCTCTAAGCCAAAATTCGCATTTACTGAATTTGGCATACAACTGCTCTTCCCTCAGCACTTGTAGAACTATGCGCAAATGCCTGTCATGCTCCTCCTCTGACTTTGAGTAAACCAATATGTCGTCTATAAACACCACGACAAATTGATCCAAGTACGGCTGAAACACCCTATTCATCAAGTCCATGAATGCTGCCGGCGCGTTGGTCAACCCAAACGGCATTACTAAGAATTCGTAATGCCCATACCGGGTACGAAATGCCGTCTTGTGCACATCAGCCTCCTTCACCTTAAGTTGATGATAGCCCGACCTAAGGTCTATCTTTGAGAATACCGATGCACCCTTCAGTTGATCAAACAGGTCATCAATCCGAGGTAACGGGTACCTGTTTTTGATCGTTAACTTGTTTAGCTGACGGTAGTCGATACACATCCGCATTGACCCGTCTTTCTTCTTAACAAACAACACAGGTGCTCCCCACGGAGATATACTAGGTCGAATGAACCCTCTATCCAAGAGTTCCTGAATTTGAGCCTTTAGCTCCACCAACTCCTTCGGTGCCATTCGATAGGGTGCTATAGACACCGGTGCCGTTCCGGGCAACAAGTCTATACCGAACTCTACTTCCCGATCTGGAGGCAGACCCGGAAGTTCTTCAGGAAACACATCAGCGAATTCCCTTACAGTTCGGACCTTTTCAACTGCTGACTCCTTAGCCTCCAAGGCATAAATCTGAATCAACAATGCTTCACACCCTTTTTTGATCATTTTCTCGGCCTTCAAGGCAGACACTACATTGGATAGATAATCTCTTCTGTTACCTATCATGACCACTTCATCACCCTCGGCCGACCTTAGAATCATGCGCTTAGCAGCGCAATCCAACCTTGCCTGATACTTAACCAACCAGTCCATTCCAAGAATTAAATCAAACTCCCCAAACGGCAGTTCCATCAGATCGGCCACAAACACTACCCCTTGGAGTTCCAGGGGTATATCTCTATATAGCTTGTTAACCATCACAGAGTGTCCTAGAGGGCTAATTACAGTCATCTCGCTAGGGGTAGTCTCAAAATCCAAGTTCATAGCCTCTACTACACTACTGGCAATGTATGAATGCGTCGAACCCACATCAATTAATGCAACATAAGGGAGATCAAAAATTAGGAACGTACCAGTGATGACATCCGGTGCGTCACCCTCCTCGCGACGCCTCGCTGCGTAGACTAAGCCAGGCTGCCTGGCTTCGGTGTTGCCTACTCCTCTGCCCTGAGTTCCGCGACCTCGGTTAGGACCATTGCCTCCTCTACCACTTCCACGACCCCTCTGCGGTGGTCCCACATTCCTTGCTGGAGTACGGTTCTGACCCTCTGGCTGATTCCTCGCCATCTTCCGAGGACAATCCCTTACACGGTGATCCGGAGATCCACATTCAAAGCAACCCTTTTCACTGGTGTAACAACCTCCCCAATGTGACTTTCCACAGCGATTACACTGAGCCGGTCTCTGGTTAGAAGCCATGGGCCTTCCAGCCTGATTCGGCCCACTCTGTCTGGCCCTCTTTTGTGCATTAAAACCCGACCCAGATGATCCAACACCTCTTTTCTGCTTGCTCCTATCATAGCTCTGTCTCACAGACTCCCGGACCCTTTCGGCTACCTTAGCCTTTTCTACCAGGACAGCAAACTCACGTACCTGTTGTGGAGCAATCAACAGCCTTAAGTCATCCCTAAGTCCGTCTTCAAAGCGGACACAACGATCGTGCTCAGTTGACACAATTCCCTGAGCATAGCGGCTCAGCCTCAGAAATTCTGCCTCATACTCAGATACCGACTTATTTCCTTGTACCAGTCCCAGAAAGATTTTCCTCTGAGTATCAGTGTAACTGGTGCCCACATACTTCTTCTGATACATAACTTTGAAGTATTCCCAAGTAAGGTCGTCTGCTGTAGCGCCGTTTCGAACCGTGAGCCACCACTGGTATGACTCGTCTTTTAGAAGCGACACCGCTCCCTTCAGCTTCTCCTCATCTGTTAAGTCGAGATCATCCATGATCCTCTCGGTTGATTCTAACCAATATTCAGCTGTACTGGGTGCGACACCTGACACACCCCGAAATACTTCCGCTCCATTGGATCGGAGCCGCTCAGATACAGACTTCCGAGCTCCTGCACTTCTATTGGTCTCAGCCATCATTTCTAGCACACGCAGCATAGCCTGCGGTACCGACTCGCCCCCCGTCTGATCCTGAGGTCCATCACCAAAAGTTGGGGGTGGTGGTGGAGGTGGTATTTCATTATCCGATCCTTGGCCCGATCTAACTGGCTCTGTCACGGCCATCCGGCCTCTACCGCGTCCCCGACGGCCGCGACCTCTAGAACTCATTTCTTATGGCGCAATCTAAAAAGTTTTATGAGTTAGTCAATGTTCCACTGATTATTAGCAAGGAATCTTATGGGCAAAATTAAGAAGTTGTTCTTTCGATCAAACAAGTGTCAAGTCTACTATCGTAATTCGAAGATACATGTTCACTTATTCCATCACTCTCTATGTCCAACTCTTAACCCGGGGGTATTTTCGTCTTTTACCGTACAGGGGTATTTTGGTAACAAAACAAGGTAAGTTGTAAATCTTGACAAATCAAGGGAATGCCAAACTTGGGGTTCTCTTTTTAGAAAAAAATTTTCTTCCCAAATTGGTAGTGTTTCAAAACTTTGAAAATCAGGGTCATTTTGAAAATTTGCAATCTAGGGGCAAATTTTGAATTTTTCCAAAGGCACAATATTTTCGACATTTTGCAAATTAGGGATTTTAGGTATGCTTGTAAAATAAGGAAAATTTTGTTTAAAAAGAATTTTGGGGTAGTTTGGTAGAATTTTTAAAACTAGGGGCATTTTCGTAATTTACCCCTAAGGGTACTTTGAAATGTTTATAAATCAAAGGAAATTTTGTAGTAAAACTCTCATAAGTTTGAGAGAAGTCTTCAAAATTTAGAGTCTTTATAAAATGCGGCTAATTCCCTTCCGGGTTTTAATAATAGAGGTTTAGCCCATGGGCAAGTCCCCACGGTTAGGGCGAACCGAAGCTACGCACCAGGTAGGATTCCTGCGAAGAGGAGGTGAGTCACTAAGACCACTTAAATACCAAGCTCTTCCGATCCAATCCTAGACATGCGTACAAGGGTTACCACACCTTAACTCGGCGACTTAGTCATGGGTTTGTTTAATTTAGGCAATTAGAATCTTATGCGATTGTTTGGGGTAAACTAATCCTAGAGTTCATATTCCTTTCATACTATCTACGTCCCGTTTTCTACCCATTTTCAGATAACTATTCATACATAGATTAAAATATACTTACAAGAGCGGATCGGTGCCGGAGACTCGATGCCATGTTGTTCAACCAAAATCATTTTCAACGGGTTTTCAATAGCATATCTTAGCAAAACGTTTTCGGGTCTTAGGCCCTCACAGCCGAGTTTTTGAACCGGCTCTGATACCAAAACTGTAACACCCCAAACCCGGCCCACGAGCCATGACCGGATCTGGTATGTCACGGAATAAAAGAAGTTTGAAAGGTTTGGATTTACAGTAGAAATTAAAATATCCGCTAAGGGTATAAAACGGTGTTCGTTAAAACTCAAGTAGTTTAATTTGGTAAATCCGATTGAGTTGAAAATCCATTCTTCCTTTTAAAACCATTTGACCATTTAAGTTTTAGAACATTAGCATGATCAAAAGCTTAGAAAAATCTCGTTACCCGATGGTAACATTTCCTTGAAAACGCGTACGAGTGCTTATTTTTGAAAACGTTACTTTTAACCGATTTGCATAACCGTCCGTAAATTCATCAGTTATAAAGTAAAGTAAAAACAACTACCTAACCATCCAAAATAATAAGCGGCCATATTACAACCCAATCGAATTGTAGTGAATAATTAAACTTAAAATGGGGCAAAAATAAAATTTCAAGTCCACAAAACCAACATGGCCGCTCGAGCTCTCCTCGGCTCCGCATCCGTGCTCTACTCACCTGCAAGATGATATGGGAAGGGGTGAGTCACCAAGACTCAGTGTATAAATCCCCAACCCGGGAAATAACACTCATACACAAGATATTAGTATGACATGCAATTATGCAACCCAACCTAGCCATCCATGCTCCTTTTCTACCCCGTGTGGTACCAAACCACTGGTGGTGCCAAACCACTGGTGACGTATAGTCACAATAAGGTGATGGGGCCAACCCATCGTGTGATACCAAATCACTGGCGTCAATCCCGTATCTCAAATGTGGGGCCAACCCACGGTGGTACTAAGCCACAGGGACGAGACGCTATGAGGTGCCAAACCTCTGGAGGTACCAAACCTCTGGTGACCGTAGTCACAATGTGTTACCAAACACTGGTGGTGCCAAACCACTGGTGACCCGAAGTCACAATAAGTGATGGGGCCAACCCATCGTGTGATACCAAATCACTGGCGTCAATCCCGTATCTCAAATGTGGGGCCAACCCACGGTGGTACTAAGCCACAGGGACGAGACGCTATGAGGTGCCAAACCTCTGGAGGTACCAAACCTCTGGTGACCGTAGTCACAATGTGTTACCAAAACACTGGTGTCCGTCGACACGAATATACTCCCTCTCATCAATCCCACCATCATCATGCTCATATTACAAGTATCATGATTCCATATATCATGCAATCGAATATAGCATAGCATTTTTTTCAGCATATGATGGCATATACAACAACATATATAGTAAATCGAGTAATAAGGAAAACTTACCCGAGAACCAAGCTTATGCCCACTAAGCCAAGTTACCATATGAGAGGTTATTAATATCATTAAATAACAGTTTTACTAATAAAGTGTGTAAGAGTTTACACACCTATTTAATCGAAGATTTAATTAGGATTCTTGTATCTATGCGTTATTACAAAAGTCCCGAACTTGTCCTCGTAATGTTCCTATATTCGGCCATCATAGATTATTAATAAGGGTCTCGAGTGATTAACTAACAATCCAAAGGATTGGTCATATTTCAACAGAATAGGGCCTTAGGCCGAACCTTGATTATTACGAACTAATGTGACTTGAAATTTCGAAAACTTCTGGTTTCATAGCCGATGTAACCCCTAAAATCAAAGTGTATAAATTGGTCAGATATAGATATCGAAATAGCCCTTGGCCGAATGTTAATGACCTCATACCTTGTCTACCGAGGTTCTAAAAATTCCCTTTATGCTTTAAATAGTCAAACCCTTGAGAAACGAGACCGGATGACACTTCCAAGTCCTTTTAGCGTCGGCTACACAAGGAAAATACCATTAATATGGCCTATGCTCATTCGGCCTATCCATAAGGATCTTAACTCATGCCTTCGGCATGCATTAAGAGAAAGGGGGTTAAAACCGAAGTCGAGAGAAAGCTTACACTCAAATAAATTCGGCTAGGCCCTTCAATGGACGATGGAGAAGTTGGCCGCACGATGTAACACCCTTTACTTTGATACTTACTAAGGTTTCAAGAAAACGCAAAGAAAAGGCTAACAAGCAAGGTATTCGGCCAACACTTCAGTACCTCCTTAGCTAGCTCCTTAGCCGATTGTAGGGATCCTTAAAGTGAGCTTTATTTGGCCAAGAAAAATTTCAAGAGGGAAGGCAATACTACAAGGAGAAATTCGGCCATAGACATGCTAGGGAAGAAAACAAATCCCTCAAAATCTTGACCCTATATCATTCGGCCAAGCAATAGATTTTGAAGAGAAAGAAAAAGAATAATTCTCCCTTGCAAACCTTCATGGCCGGCCAAACACTCCATCCCTCTCCAATTTCAAAGTCTCAAATTCCCATATTATTCTTCCTACTTCCAACAAATAAAATAAAGAAAGACAATTAACCCATGCTTCCACCATCATCTAAATTAAATAATAACCTAGATAAAATAAAAGAACATGAGGCAGCCATCAAACCTGGCTCCCCACGCGTGCATGTGCATGCCAAAACCCCCCCCCACGCCGGCCAAGGAAGGAAAAAAAAATTTCACCCAAGTGCTGCGCATGGGTTTCGAACCCCGGACCCGGAGCAGCATCCTCCAAGCGCTAGCCACTCGGCCAGCTTGTCTTTCATGACATAAAGCGTCGGGAATTTCTTTTAAACACTCGGTTGCTGGTCCCTGCACGCATTAAAGCCCAAGACGAAAAAAACAAGAATTTCGTTCATGCGCCACCCTCGGGTCTCGAACGCGAGACCTGAGGCAGAATCCCCCACGCTCAAACCACCGGCTACCGGGTATTTCATGACATGGGCGCATCATAAATTTATTTAAACACTCCTTTACTTCAATGCTAAAATAAAAACAATTAAAACCTGGTCATGCGCTATTTAGGAGTTTCGAACTCCAGACCTGAAGCAACATGCCCAAGCCCCCATCTTTGCTACTGAACTTTCATGCCGTAACTCATTGCGAATTTCTTTTTATCTTCCATCTCTGGGCTCCCGTGCGCATTTAATGCCAGGGGTTTAAAACAAAATACCTGACTGCTGTCCAGGGGTTTCGAACCCGAGACCTGGAGAGCTCCCTTAGCGCCCAGCCACTCGGCCAATTAGGATTTCGTGACAAAACGCGCTGCATAAACCTTTTATCCTATGCTTTGCTGGGTCTTTATTAAAACAAAGAATAAAAATCAAAGCACTCGCGCACTGAACAGGACTCGAACGTCTGACCTGGAGAGCTTCCTATGCACCTTAGCGCCCCAAACCATTTGGCCAGGGCGCTCATTGTGCCATAAGTTTAACAAACTTATTCTTAAGCCCTTCTCGTTAACTCCTCCTACACGCCAAAATAAATTTCCTCCACGACTCGAACCCTCGCCTAGCCGCATTTTAAGCCTTCTATCAATACCCTAACCACTCCGCCAGCCGTTTCTATGCGACAAGACTCGCCCTAATAAATAAAAAAATATTTATACCCTTAGCCTTTCCATCCCAAGCACTTAAGGAACTATTTAACCCTATACTGAACTCAACTCGGGATTTCTCACCAAGCCACAACACATACATTCATTTAGGCAAACACGCAGTAAATAAAATACATTACAAACAACCTAGAGCAGGATGTTACAATAATATTTGCAGCAGAGCTTTTTAAACCGTTATATGTTGAAAAATTCAGATTGTACTTTCGAAAAAACCTTTGATTTCGTAAAATCGTAATTTTATTCAAACGTCGCTATAAAAATAAAGGCATCACAAACCAAATAAAAACTTAAACAGTCCAGAGAGTCCAAATAATACAAAACTCCTGAAATTAACTATAACATCCTGGAAAGGGCCTATGCATTTTCAGTTTAATTGTACGAAATGACAAGTTTTAAGTATTATGAATAATTTTTTTTAACATTTTTGGAAACCTGGAAATGCATGAAAATGAAAATGGAAATGAACATTTTTGGAAACCTGGAAATACATTGGACATGAACATTTTTGGAAACCTGGAAATGTAAGGAAATGATTCAAAAATGGAAAGTAAACATTTTTGGAAACTTGGAAATGTAAGAAAATGGCAAGTCTACAGAGCCGATCGAAAATTTTAGGAAACTTAGAAATAACCTAGAAATGTCGAATTTTAAAGTTGAAAATAGGGAATTAAAACAAGGGGCTTTAAAAGAAAAGTTTGTGAAATTCGGCACACAAACAGGCTTGGAAAAGTGGCCTGAAGATGCCACTTAGGGCCTCTGAAAATGGCGCCACATGCAAGGTGTTGGGCCTGGGTTCGAGTCACTTGGGAAGCAAATAAATGAGGTTTTATTTTGGCTTCCAGAAGGCTGAGGTGGACGGCACATGTTTCTAGAAAAGGAGGTGTTTTATTTTCATAAATATGTGATTAATAAGGTGATAAATAAAGGATTTTAATTGGATTATTTCAAGGATAATAAAGGATTTTTAATTGGATTATTTTCAAGGGATAATAAAGGATTTAAATTGGATTAAAACCCTTTTATTTATGATAATTAAAAGATAAGGTTATCAGATAGAGGAGTGGTGGCCAAGTAAGGGACTCCTTAGCTGATAATTTCGGCTATAAAAGGAAGTTAAAGGCTTTCCTCTCATCTTTTCTAAGTGTTGCCGAAAATTCCCTAGCAAACTCTCTCTGCCGTATTTTCTTCTCCTCTTTTCTTCTTCTTTTCTTTTCTACTGTCAAGCTGAAACCTCTTTGATATCGGTCTAAGTCTACATAGCCGAATCTTTGTGGTTTCAAACAAGGGTGACGTCGACTGTGGTGTTAAGGTAAGAATGGATTCTTGTTGTTTAATCTTTTTCAATCAAGATTTAGGAACTGATCTTTTGGATGTCTGTTGGCCGAATATTAAAGGAGGAATTTCGGGATTTCTGATCTAAGGATTTTGGCCATTCAAGAAGAGAGTTTCGAGATTCAAGGATTTAAGGTAAGAAAAGCATGGTTTAGGCCATTTGATTAAGTTTATTAAGTGATTTGGAACGCAGATCTAACATATGTGTGTAGGGATTTCAACATCTCCATAACTAAGGGTCACTTTTCGGGATTTGGAATCACAAGGTATGTGTTTAAGATATTCGGTCAAGGTTTATTTTAAAGGTTTGGATTTATTATTAGAAGCCGAAACTAACCTATGGAGTAATATAGTGTTTAGCCGAATTCACAAAGGAGGAATACAAAGATCTGGCATTTGATTCTTAAAATCAATTCGGCAACAAGGTAAGTAATACTAATCCTATTAGTATTTGGAATAATGGCCGAATGGTCTTTTAAATAGAAAGTGATGAATTTATGTAGGATTTGATATCTAAATCAGTAGATCGATTTTCGGGATTTCAAGGACTTCGTTAAACGAATCAGGTGTGTACCCCACACTACTTTATAATATGAATTATGGTTATATGCATTAAAATATGTGTTAATGAAAATATGAATGTGGCTAAAGTACCATGTTAAAGGTACTAAGTACTCAGGTACGTTTCCTACTCCCACTAGGATATGAAAATGTTATTCGTAACATGGGAATATGATTAAGTTGTGAACTCTGGTATATTATGTATGTTAATGTATGGGCATATGGTTGTATATTGAAAGGGGAAGTGAAAAGTGGTGACCTAAGACCACAGTAATCTGAAAGTGGTGACCTAAGATCACAGTAATCTGAAAAGTGGTGATCTATAACCACAGATGCGGTGACTTAAGCCCGCAATTTTGTGTAGCGGAAGGAGGGTCGACTTAGTAGTCCCCACGGTGTGTTTGGCAGGTACGGGGGTGTGTAGCAGATGGACAATTAGTTTGGGTTTGGGAATGCATCATAACTTGTATTCATGGAACTGAATGTGTAATTTGTATGCCTGATTCTGTATGATTTAGTGTCGTGTACACATTGAGTCTGTTTGACTCACCCCGTTGTGGGGAATATTTTATTTCAGGTGATGAGCAATAATGGACCGGGTCGGCAGGAGCTAAAGGTGGCCATGCACGCAAGGAAACAAATTTTATTATTTGGGACTTTTATTTTTAAGTACTTTAAATTTTTAGTTTGGGAATTATTTGATGTAATAAGGCCATAAGGCCCAAGTTGGTTTTCTTTATTTCTGTTTACTTGAATTATTATGTTACAATCTATTTTGATTAAAGTTATAGAAAATTTATTTTTTTTTAAAATAAAACCTAAATTGTTTGTCACCTTAATTAAATTGGATTTCCAAATAAAATAAATGGGTTTCTAATCTAAGCCCAACCCAAAACGATATTTTTTTCGAAAATTACACAAATTTTCTCTAAGTAACAAAGAACTCTGAAATCGGTTTACTTTAGGAACATACCAGATCGGTTCAGGCTCGTGGGCCGGGTTTGGGGTGTTTCATTAACCTTAAAAGAAAATAAACCAAAACCCTTAATAACTCAGTTCGTGGACTAGTGGTCACCGTAAGACTCCACCGCACTGATCCGCCTAGGTCTGTGGATTACCTGAACAGAACAGACAACAGATATGAGTTTACGTAAACTTAGTGTGCAACCCACAAAAATAAAAAATACAAGCATACAGATTTAGACACACAGTCAGAAGCAAATACAGTTCCAGATTCAGATTATAGATACATATATGCACAAGTCCTACCCCCATCCTCTACACACATCTCTGACCATCCCACACACCATGTGGGGTTTAAAACACCCACCCATCCCTACACACATGTTGTGCCTTTAAGACACATATCAGAATGTATATGCAGCCAAGCTGCTAGAATATAGGTGATCAACGCCTATTAGATACTTCCTCCATACATATAAATCTCCACCCCAATAATAGATATAGAAATTAGATGCAAATATAACATGCTCAACATGCTTAATACAGATATCGAATACATATACATCAATATATTCAAGCATACATTCAGTATCCTACACAGTTCAGTCTATCAGAATGTTTAGCATACCTACAGTCGATCGAAGTGACCCGTACAACCTTAGGGAAAATTTTAGAAATTATGGGCCGACATGCCCGTGTGGGCCCATACGCCCGTGTGCATACACGCCTAAATTGGCCTTTGTCCATGTGGCCCACGGCTTGGCCCAAAATTCACACACCCGTGTGGGCCTTACACACCC